>JAGFMF010011659.1:3520156-3533814 GCA_019455555.1 Galemys pyrenaicus | reverse complement strand
TTATGTTCCTCCTAAGGGAGGAACCATCTGGTATTTTTCTTTTGCCTTCTGACTTACTTCGCTGAGCATAATCCCCTCCAGATCCATCCATGTTCCCATCAATGACATCTTTGGAGGTACAACACCTAAAGCACAGATAGTGAAAGAGAGGATAAACAGGTGGGAATACATCAAACTTAAAAGCTTCTGTACAGCAAAGGACACACTAGCCAAAACAAAACGACAACCCACCAACTGGGAGAAAATCTTTACACACAACATTACTGACAAGGGACTTATCACACAGATCCATAAAGAACTAACCAGACTAAAGAGAAAAAAAGAAAACTACCCAGTCCAAAAATGGGCAAAAGAGCTAAAAAGGCAATTCTCCAAAGAGGACATGCAAATGACCAACAGGCATATGAAAAAATGCTCAACTTCTCTTGTCATCAGAGAAATGCAAATAAATAAATCTTTAAAAAAATAATTTCCCCAGAGATTTTATCCATGATACTCCCATATTCTGTGTGGCAAAGAGATCAGAAAATCCCCATGATCAGGTCCACTGGAAAATGGGCAGCACATGTCATAAGAATTTCCAGTCATAGAAGGAAATCTAGCATACAAGCTAGGTCTCCATCAAGGCTCTATAAGGGCAGAGCCAATGTGTAACCAGTGGAGAGATTGCCCTTGATCATGTTAAAACAGCAATTTCTCCATAATCTATGGTTCTGTCAAATGCATGTAAGATTGCCTACAAGGCATTCCTTTCCTTTCACAGAGCCAAGACATGAGTGGAAGAGCCATTCAGTCTCTTTTAGTCTGATTTCTCCAGTGTTCTAAGCACAGTGCACTTGACCTCTGGGATGGAACCCAGGCAGGTCCTTGGGAATGCGGACCTCAATCACCAGGACTGAAGATCTGAGCCTTCTGGCTCAGAAAAGATACTCTTCGTAGGCTGGAACATCCCTGGGGAAAATGACAACCCCACAGAAGCCACTGCTCCATGTGCTGGTTCTGGCCTTAAAGGGCTATTCAATGATTCTGTTTTTTGTTTGGTTTACTCTCCCTGTACTCTAAGTGATCGTTCAGACCTTCACAAGTTCAAACCTCTTGCCCACCCACCACACCCCTTGCTCTCAGTGGAATCCTCACCTCCCACAAATTCAACTGCACCATCCTCATTGTCATCTCCTTTATCTCAGAGGTGGGAGCTTTCCCTCCACTGGTCAGCGCCATCTCCAATGTCCTTAACCCAGTCCCACTCACTCAGGAAACTTACGACCTCCGTTTTGACACCTCTCTGATGGTTCCTCCCTTTAACCTGTCTTCTTAAGAGTAAAACCAATGAATAACCACATCCTTGACTCTACTTTGTTCCTATTGCTCTCTTTCTTTTCTCTGAATCACTGATGTTCCAAACTGGACAAGATGGGAGCCTCAGGGAGTTGAGGAGTTGGGGTTTGGATGCCAAGATCTGGAGCACCCCAGTGCATGGAACAGGAAAGGAACTGGGAGTCCTCCCTGGTGGCACAAGGGATTAAGCACTGCACTATGAAGCATCTGCAGCCACTGCAGCAAGAGTTCAATCCCCAGCCAGGGAGGGACACACATGGCACAGCAGACTTCTCCTGTCTCGCCACCTGCTCCCATCAGTGTATTTCAGCAGATCTGCCTGTTCTGCTCCCTGCTCTGTGAATCCTCTCACCCCCTCCCTCCCTGCCCCTGTGCCTCTCCCTCCCACCTATCCCCAGCCCCTTGCTCCCCACCCGGTGCCTCTGGCCTCTATCCTGGTTCTTGTGGGCATAAATAAATAAATCTTTAAAAAAAAGAAAAAAGAAAAGGAACTGAGGGCAGCATCCCAAGAGAAATAGAGTGGGAAACAAATAGATGGTCAAACATAATCAATTCAAAACATGTGGAGTAGAAAAAGAACTCAATGGGAATTAAATTTCCACAACTAAGGATAAAAAATAGTCATAAATTTCAGAAGAAGGCATGAGAAACAGAACAGAAATATTTTTCAAGGTGCTGATACCTAAGACAAGTTTCCATTTATGGGGTACCTGTAGCCTTTCCTATGGGTGGAGAGGGAGCATGGAAGGGTGCTAGACTGTCTGTACACTTCCTTCTCTGCCAGTCTTCTGAAAAGGGTTATCAGTGACCATGATTCACTTTGCTTCCTTAGTCCGACTTCATTTTTAAACTTATCACAGGGCCTCCCTTGTGGCCTAGGGGTCAAGTCTCAGCACTACGACACTACGACCATGACAGCCTGTCGGGGCGTCCTAAGTTTTATCCCTGGCCAGGGAACTAACCCACACGGTGAGCAGACCTCTCCTGTCTTGCCCACTGCTCCCCTCAGCAGTGTATCTCAGTCTGTCTGCCTGTTCTGCTCCCCACTCTGTCTCTGGTGAATCTTCTCACCCCCCTGTGCCTCTGGCCTACACCTTAGTTTTTCTACACAAAAATAAAGTCTTTTTAAAAATAAAACTTAGGGCCCGCCCTGGAGGTGCAGGGGGTTAAGCAACGCACTGTGAAGCAAACCGAAACCACTGCAGCACGAGTTCGATTCCTGCCGCTGGCTAGGGAGGGGACCCACATGGCGAAGCAGACCTCTCCTGCCTCGCCCGCTGCTCCCCTCAGCAGTTTATTTCATTCAAAGTCTGCCTGTTCTGTTCCCTACTCTGTCTCTGATCCTCTCATCCCCCGCAACTTCTGATCTGTATCCCAGCTCTTATATGAATAAAAAAAAAATCTAAAAATAAATAAATAAATAAAAATAAAACTTATTGCAATCTGATTTATATGTAACTTCCCGCTGAGAGCACTTGGGAGCAGATTACCAAAGGTCCCTGTATCATCATTTTGAGTCCTTGTCCCTATCTTCCCTGACCAGTGCTCAGGCACTTATAATTATCGAATTCGTTTTAGGATTTCCTAACCACACTGACAGTCACTGGGCATTTTCCTTTACCCAAGTGAATTTTAAAATTAGTTTTGCCAACTTCCAAATCTAAAACTCTGGTGCCCGTTTCTGTCCTGTCCCTCAGGTTCACACCTGAACTCTTGGACGCTGAGGTCCCTCGAGTGTTCCTTGTGTCTACCTTGCTGGCCAGAACTGTCATGTGACAAACAGAAGAGTAGAAAGAGCTGTAGGTAAGGAAAGAAGAAGTAAAGGGTGGAGCTAGAAACAAATGGTCAAATTACTTATTTCTTTTTTTTTTTAAAGATTTATTTATTTATGCACACAAGCACTGGGGTACAGGCCAGAGGTGTGGGGGGGGGGTGAGAGGACTCACCACAGACAGAGCGGGGAGCAGAACAGGCAGATCAACGGAAGTACACTGCTCAGGGGAGCAGCGGGCACAGCAGGAGAGGTCTGCTGCACCATGTGGGTCCCCTCCCTGGCCGGCAGCAGGGATTGAACTTATGCTGCAGTGGCTGAGGTTTGCTTCATAGTGCATTGCTTAATTCACTGCGCCACCAGGGAGGCCCCCTAAATTACTTATTTAGTTCTGAGGTACACACTCCAGAACTGCCTGTGCAGGTGAAGCTATGCTTGAGCATATGTGTGCCTGTGCAGTCTCTTTCCCAATTGTGAAACCTACAGCAGACTTGGGCTGCAGCAGCATTGTCATCCCAGGGCACTATGGTTAAGGGAACTCACTGCTAGAGGGCTCCTCCAACTGACACATTCTTTAGTGCTATTAGTTTTAATTCCTCTGACAGATAATCTGAGTGGCCCAGCTAATCTTTTCATTCCAGGCCTTCTTTGAGAGGGTGAGGGGAGTGGTAGTTCTTACCATTGCCTGGGAAATCAGGAGAGGCTTCACAAAGGCAGTGATGTTTTTCTATACTCTCAAAGGATGGCACATGCTGTGGTGTGTGTGTGTGTGTGTGTGTGTGTTTCATATTTTTTCAACGTTATTCTAAACTTAGGGTCTTGTTCAACATTGTTTATTATTTTTCTTTTCTAAATCATGAGTCACTTTTATTTTTGAGAAACGCCACACCTGAACGAACTAGAATGACTCTCTCTCTGTCAGACACACACACACACACACACACACACACATTTTGTTATGGACACTTAGCAAAGTCTAGAATAATATCTTCTGATTTATTCATTCATTTACTCACTTGTTCAGCACTCAATACTCAGTGCCTGCTCTCCGCTAGAGCATTTTACAGGTTATAGAATGTATCTTATAGCTTATTTTGTTTAACTCTTGCAACCACCCTAAGCAGTAGTTATTGTTACAAAATACATTTATTTCAGAAAACTTGAGACTCAGAGGTTAAGCAATTTATTCACAATCCAATTGCATAGGCGTGGGCAGACTTGAATCCAGGTTGAATTCTTCCCAAACTGTGTACTTTCTACTACCCCCACATGGGGATGGCTCACAAACCACAGAGAAATAGTATGTTAGACCTGATATAATTGAACTATGAAGCAAGAATTTGCCATCAGGGATCACCAGTGGCCTCTGATATAGTCTAGTTCAACATTTCCCTAAACTGAGAGTTCAGATTATGTGACCAAAATGGATAAATGCTCTTCTAAAACAGTTTGATGAGCTTGAGAGAGTTCTCTAAGCAGATCATAAAACAAGTGTATTTAATTTTAAAACAAGTTATTTTAATGGGTTATAATGTAAGAGGAATGGTGTGGAGTAACCTCCAAGCCAATGGATCTCATTCACAGCCAACTTGGTGGTAGAAGGTGGAACTTTCCAAAATCCACCTCTGCCATTATCTCAAAGGTGCTTCCCAGATCTTCATGAGCTGGGGCTGATGGGAACTAGGGGCGGACTTGTAGCTTTTTGTAGTTAGCTGAAGCAAGGCGCAGAGCAGGGCAGTTAAGGATCCTGCAATAAGTAACTTGCTACATTTCTCAAAATGTAACTCATGTCATATCTGACCTTGAACAGTAACAATGCTAGCCCACTCAGCACAAGCTAAAATGTATATAAGGGCCTCCCTGGTGGCAATGGGTTAAGCAACACACTATGAAGCAGACTGCAGCCACTGCAGCATGAGTTCGATCCCTGGGAGGGGACCCACATGGTGCAGCAGACCTCTCCTGCCTCACCTGCTGCTCCCCGCCCCAGCAGTGTATTTCAGTTGATCTGCCTGTTCTGCTCCCCACTTTGTCTCTGGTGGATCCTCTCACCTCCCACTACTCTGGCCTGTACCCCAGCTCTTGTGTGCATAAATAAATAAATCTTTTTTAAAAATTTAAAATAAAATGCATATAAGCCCATAACCTCCTTGAAGGGGCTGCACCTTTGGATGTAGATCCACTGAGCCAAGTACTGGTACATACTTGCTTCTTGTTAGCCTTGGTGTCCTGGTTTCCTTTACACCACATAACCAAGCCACTGGTATGGAGAAGTATCTACGGAGAAGCCTCCAGTTTGCTAATACAGCTTCGGCTTGGACCTTGGTCTCTGCTCAGTGGATACTATCCGGGCTAGAGCAGATGGCTTCTAGTCACTGCCAGCCTGTAAATGTAAATTCTCTCTCTCAATCTCTCACTTTCCTCTCCTTCCCCTTTTTTTGCTCCTAATATTTTTTTTTCTCATTGTGTGTCTGCTTTTGGGTCTTGTCTTGCATTCTTTTTTTTTTTTTTAAGATTTATTTTATTTATGCATCCAAGAACTGGATTTATAGGAGGGTGAAAGGATTCACCAGCGACAGAGTGGGGAGCAGAACAGGAGGATCTACTGAAATATGTTGCTGGAGGAAGCAGCGGGTGAAACAGGAGAGGTCTGCTGCGCCATGTGGGTTAGCTACCTGGCAGGGGATCGAACTTGTATGGCTGCAGTGGCTGCCGATTAGCTTCATTGTGATGAGACTTAATCCTTTGTGCCAGCAGGGAGACCCTTGTCTTCCATTCTTAAGCATGGGGGTAAGGACCCACCAACCTGATCAGCCTAGTTCTCCCAGGTTTGTTCTGTTTCAATACCCATAGAAAAGTTTGTCTCTGACAACTGTCGTTTTCCTTTGTCCCATTCTGAGAAGTGTCTATACAATTTGTATCAGCATGTATTAGTACCCTACTACATCACGTACAGTTCATTTCTCATTGGTAAACTCTTTATGTTTGCATTTGGTTAGTTTTGGCAATTTGATAGTAAGACTAGGAAATTAGTTCCAACCTTCTGAGTAACTTTATTTTTGGATTGGAAAAGCAACAGATGCTTATTGTATAAAAGGCAAATCATACAGATGTCTTAGGAAGTAAAAAAACCCTGGCAATCCCATTCCCAGATATAATAGCTATTAATAACGTGGTACATGGTACATAGTCTTTCAAACTTCCTCTGTTCCTATACTAACACATATTATATTTATATGTATTTTTACATAAATGAGATCTGCCATACATAGTGTTTGGCAATTTTTGTTTGTTTTTGACAAACAAACATCTTGATTTATCTTTCTCTGTCAACCTCTATAGATTGATCTCAGTTTTCAGATAGCTTTTGACAAAGGAAAATATCAGAATTAATTTCAAATATTTCATCAATACTTGCCTTAATCAAAATAAAGACTAGGTGAGAAAGTAACATAGGATTATATATTGTAACCTATGCCCATTCCTAAAAAAAAAAAATCAAAGCAGTTTATTAGTTGTTGCTACTAAATAGTATATTGTTGTAACTAACTCTACCTTTAAAAAAATATAGGTCATTATGTCCACTCTTTGAATTAACACTCAAAGGACAAAAGGTGAAATGAGAAATGTTTGGGAAAATACCCTCTCTTGGAGTCGCCGTCAGGTAGTGGATTGAAAGGCTCAGAGGTATTGCCAACAGCTTGCCATTAGCTAAAAACACACTTCCCAACACCTCAACACCGATCTGTTAAAGCCTCTCATTTAGCAAGGAACACAAGACAGATGATTCAGTGTGCTGGGCAATTCATTAACCCATCAAGGGCTTTTTTTCTTGAGCCTGGGATAACAGGCAGAAGAAGGGACTGTAATCCTTAATGAATAACAAAGAGAATTGCTGGAAGGATTGGAACACACACAGACATAGCATGTGATGGGCCATCCTTTTCCATCTGGAGCAACCAGTTGTCTCTGAACTTACACAGATTTTCACCAGAGATTGATCCTCACGGGGAAGGAGATAGGATTTTTACCCCCCAGCTGTCTTGAAAATGGGAAGTCAGACATGCGATAGACCACACTTGCAGAAGGCATATGTCTAGTGTGCCAGGTTGTGGGCCTGCACATAGAGGACCAATGTAGGCAGAGCCCTGCTGGCAGGACACCAAGGGAATGTACATTCTCAGGCTGAGTCATGAAAATTAACATGAGAACAGGGGTTCCCTGAAATTTGGCCTGCTGGAACCCCAGCCAAAGGCCTCAGTAAACTGGATAAACAATTCTTCTCATGTTTTTACATAATTTATAAATTTAAACAGGGAATGTTGAGACCAGATTTGCAAGAAGGAAATGTTTTATAATAATGATTTTTTGCTTTACTACAAAACTATTACTCTTACTTTCCCCCCAACTATTACTATTTTCTTCATGCCCTACTGTTTCTTTGTTTTATTAGATGTCTTGATATCTAACTATGATTCCTGGCTTGGGAATCTTCCTGTTTCAAATGAAAAGTTTATTTACTTATTTATTTTAACATTTTAATTTATTTATTTTTGTCTACACTATGTTGTTGGGCAACTGTCTCAATCAGTTTGACTATGCAGCATTTTGACTTATGGTTTGGAGTTAGGTAACTCAAATGCAGAATGCAAAAAACCTGTAATTCAAAGGCAGCATCAATCTTTTAATACAATTTCCCCATTAAATGAGATTGTAGTAAGGTATACTAATATCACAATATGAACTGTTTTCTTTAAATGTTTGGTATTCTTTTTTAAAATTAATTAACTTATTATTTATTATTTTTTTTATTCACATGTATTTGACATCAATTGTAATCCCCATGTATTCCCCATCACCATATCACCAGTGCACCATCACCTCAGTCACCCGTGCTCCCGTCTACCCTCAACCCTCCCCCCTTCCCTCCCCACCAATTGTCCCCAATTTGTCCTTGTCTTTTCACTTTTGGTTTTTGTGTCTTTATTGTTATTATTATTATTATTCCTTTCCTTGATCCTTTCAAATGAAAAGTTTAATAGTGAAAAATGTTTGGAAACTAATTATTCCTCTTTTCCCTTAAATTTTTGGTTTGCTATCATTAAGACATGATCTGATAAGTAGATGGCTGGAAGATTTGTATCCTCTCTCATGATAATACCGGAAGAGTAAGAAAGTAGGTTTATGAAGGATAAAAGGAAGATAATTAAAATGCCTTAAACTATTTACAGAGCTGCCTCAAGCTTTTAGTAGTCTTATTCTTACTAATGATATTTATAATAACAATTATTAGGGTAATCAAATGTCCGATAGTTCTGGCTTATGACTATATTCCCAGTATAATAATTAATACCACCCACTTTCACTTTCAGAAGTGTTCTGGTTTGGACACTGAATCAGATGTATATATACTATAAATCATAAAGGCAGTATTCTTTATCACAGTGGAAGTAGGGTCATGTAGCTGTTACACACTGAGCAGTATTCCTTCTGCCCACCTGTGACTATGCTGGCGCTTCTCTTCACTGACCTCTCTCAGTGGAGGCAGCTTCCTCAAAGCCACTGCCTGCAACCATGCAGGCCTCTCTCAGCAAACTTGTCCCTTTCAGGGTGGCTTTTCCTACCCACTTGTGCCTACACATGTGTCCTTTGTTCTTCTGTCCCTTTCCCTAAAAAACCTGCTCTTTTAAATATGTATATAAAACAATTATACAGAGAACTATATAGTAATTGTATATGAAACCAAGTTTTCTGTCAAAAATTTTTAAGTGCAGAAATTCATCTTAGAATGTTCTCTCCTATAAAGCTATTCTATAGAAATTCTCATGCAATGAGCAGATTTAAACATACATAAGAACGATTAGTGAAAGCTGGAAAAAATCTAAGTGTTCAATTAAATCAGTGAACTCTTATATGACCATATAAGTGAAGGTAGTTTTTATATGTATCAGTGATATAGGAAAATATTCAATTTTTTAAATAAAAAAATAAGGTGTAGAAATATACGTGTGTGTATATATATACACATATATATAAGTGCATATATGTATGTGTATATATGTATGTGTGTGTGTGTATGCTTGCCCTGACTGACTCTTGGAAATCTTTATATCTTCCCATAGTGTCCTCCAGGATCAACCCCTCCAAACCATGCCAAATCACCATCAATCTAAGTACTAACTACTCACCATAAAAACAACAACAGGTTCTCTCCTAGCCTTCTCATCTAACCAGATTGCCCCTTCCAAGCCTCTCCAATATAAAAATTCTAGAGATACCATAGTCTATAATATAATCCTGTTACTGTTTTGTGTATATAGAAAAGAGATTCACAAAGCTGTTGACCATAATTACTTCTGAGGAGTGACAGTTTTTCCCTTCTGTACTTTTATTTTAACCCGTGAGTTATAATTTTTAAAATTAGTTTAAAAGGAATACATGTTTATTCAGTTTGAGATATAAAATCATCTATTTTAGGTACATCAAGAACATCTGGAAGCCCTTTATTTAGAGAAAGAACAGAGAGCCAGATCTCTGGTATTTTTCCTGTAAATATACTTTGGAGTGGATATGGCATATTCTGTAGTTATCTTCCAATTATCAACCTAATTGAAATAAGGTTGAAATGTAGTTTTTTGTTTCTAACATTTTTTACAATCCTTTTAACTGGATCAGTTAAATTAATACACAAGTTGCTTCCTCTGAATCTCTTTGGAAAGAGATTAAAAAACATAAACCAACTACTTAAAAAGGGGATGGGTTTTTACTTTATAAGATTTCTCTGATATATCTTCTAGGCCTAGTATGAATTCAAAACACTTACACAGAGGAATGAAAATTTGAAGGAGTTTAACTTTCTGAAATTAACAGATCAGATTGTGCCATTTCAGTTTTCAAGGGCTACAAAATGTTTCACTTCATTTTAATTTTAGAGTTAAACAAGAAAAATGAGAAAAATAAGCAGATATAAAAATCTTGGGTTAGAACTGTCTTCCATAGAAAACATATGTTTATCTTTCATCTTTTCCATCTCATTGGCACCTCATTTGTTCACTTGGTTAACTAATTATCCTTGGGTGAAAACTTCACTCCAGGGTCACCTATTCTTCCCCCTCCCCACCTCTGCTTCTTTCCTAGCAGGAAGACTTGAGCACTTCTAATACTGTTCTGTATTCCCTGGTAGAGTTTAATTTGCTTTATTTCTCTTTGTTCCATTAATCTTCAGTGCCACCCCCTAACTGGACTATAACTTCCTTTAGAGCAGGGGCTGAGCTATATTCATACTTGAATCATCAGTGCCAGGCATGAGACTCGGCACACAGTACATTATTATTAATGTTTGGTGAATGAAAATTTGGCATAAAAGCAAAAATAACTACCTTCACCTCTATTCCACAGAAAGGAGTCACAAAAAACCTTCCAAAACATTTAAAAGTCCCCGAGGAAGGGATGCTCTTGGGAAGGTACAACTTTGTTTTTGGAAGCATGTCCACATTTTTTCTCCTGCTGGGTATTGGTTTGAAGTGCTCTTGGTAGCTGCCTCCTTTTGCAGTTTCCCTAACCTTTTTTTTTTTTTAACCTAGAAAATCAGAGTTAGATGAGCAGAAATGCATGTTCTGCATATACCTACTGATATCGGGTGGTTTAGTTGTGTGCAACACTGGATGAGCTGGCTCGGAAGACGCTGTGACTCATGTCATTTTCTCTGTAACCAGGGGTGACCTATAGCACTGCAGGCCGGGAGGAAATTGGTTTCTCGCGCTCCAGCTCTGTAGCTCTGAGCTGGGGCACCATCTCCACATCCATCAACATGACTGAATTAGTTGCTGCTCTCTCTGATGGTAATAGCAATGGCGCCTGAATACAGGCAACCTCCCCTGCTTGGCTAAAAGAGGTTGTGGATGTCCTTGCACAGGGTTACATGAGAGCATGAAAATTTGCATCTGAGGAAAGCTTCAGTGTCACCAATTAGAAACATGACAACAATAACTGGGTAACCGTTTAAAAAAACCAGAGAGGATGAGCAATTCGTTATTCAAATCTTGTGAATTAGTTTTATTCTAATATTTAACTGAAACCTACTTGGGAAGTAGGGACTTGATTGAAGGGAGCAAACATTTGAGCTCAGACTTGACGGAGAAAGGAACATTGAGGCCACTGTCCTGAACACTTGGAAATAAGGTGAAGTGTAGAGAAGGGTTTCATAAAGATTCTGGAAGGGACACCGTAACCTCAGTGTGTGATTATACTTGTGATCCCTAAGTATGGGCGAAGTTGATGAAATTGTGAGGCCCTTGTGGTTTTAACACACAGGTTTTCTTTGTTTGTTTGAAGGTTCAGGAGTAACGTATGGGCAGAAGACTTGGAAACCCCAAAAAAGCACAAAAGACCCAACAAACTAAATAACCAACAAACACAGGCCTCATTCCAGCCCCCAGTGATGATAAACTTTACATTTTCAGGGGGTGTGCTTTGGTTTTTTGTCCATGCCCACATACATGGGCATCTTTTTGAGAATGAAAAGCAAAACTCAGAGCCCATACTATTCTGCAGTGTGAGCCTGGTATATCTTAAACGTGTGATAGAGGTAACTGTGAGCAGTTCCTCTCTCCTTCTGTGCTGTACACTCCGTCCTTCCCACCCACCTCCATGGCCTGTTGCAGGAAGGTCGCTCCCACAGAGACTGCTGCTGCTAACTGACACTGCCCACTCAGGCGCTGCTTTGTTCACCGATGAGCTCCAGGCTTCAAAAGATGACAAGCCTCTGCTGGTTGTACATTACTTTGCATATATTTTCTTTTTTTTTTTTTGCATATATTTTCTTTCTAAGTGTAAGAGGCTTTTAAGCGAGCATTTAAGATAAAACGAAATAGATTGATTAATGTAATCTATAGCCTAACATTCAGGGTCTCCTGTTTGTGGAATTAAACCATGTAATTAATCACAGCCTGGGGTAATAGAACAGATTCTCCACACTGAGATGCTTCAGGAACATACGTTCACAGCCTCTGTGAGGGCACCCTGCTTTCTGTCTTCCCCCATCTCTTACATTCACAGGTTGATGCCAGCTCCTTGGGCACAAGTGTTGGGCCTGAACTGATATTTCTCAGTTGGGCCTCTCCTTCACTCTTCCCCCTTCATTCAGCCCTCTTCTCTCCTGCAAACTATTGCAAAAGCCTTATATACCCTGATTTTCCTTCCCTTATCTTGCCCCCTTCTAGCCCATTCTTACCATTTAATGTTAAATGAATTTCCTAACATGAATATCTCAATCTGTCCCTGGTACCTATCACTATGTAGTCACTATGTAATAAACCACCCCCAAAGTTAGTGGCATAGAACAACCACCAATGTATTATGCGCATCAATTCTGTAGGTCAGGAATTTAGACAGAGAATAGGTTCTTGGTTGGTTTTTCTGTGTCATTTGATAGCTAGAGCTGGGATGACATGAACAGCTGAGTTGAAGATGAGCAGTTAAGATGCTTCTTGACCTGTCAGCCACCTACTGCAACGTTGAAGGAGGGTTCAGCGGACAATTGACCAGAGGATCTCTGTGTGACCCCTCAATCTAATAGCCTCAGGGTAGTCAGATTTCTTCTTCTTTTTTTTAAAGATTTATTTATTTATGCATATAAGAGCTGGGGTATAGGCCAGAGGAGCAGGAGGTGAGAGGATTCACCAGAGACAGAGTAGGGAACAGAACAGGCAGATCCACAGAAGTACACTGCTGAGGGGAGCAGTGGGCAAGGCAGGAGAGGTCTGTTGTGCCATGTGGGTCATCTCCCTGGCCGGGGATCAAACTTGCACCGCTGTGCCGTGGATGGTTCACAGTGGGACACTCAACCCACTGCGCCACCAGGGAGGCCCAGTAGTCAGATTTCTTTCATGGTGGCTCAGTGTTTCAAGTGCTAGTGTCTCCACGGAGTCAGGTGAAAGCTTCATGGTCTTTTACAACCTACACTCAGAGTCCATGTAAGCTTTGTTTCCACGGGATTCATTGTTCAAATACATAAGCCTACCTTGATTCAAGAAAGGGAACTAAGCTTGTGTCCTAAGGGAGAATCAGGTGTAGGCCTGAGGCACAGGGGTGAGAGACCCAGTGGAGAACGGAACAGGCAGACTGACAGAAATACACTGCTAAGAGAAACAGCAGGTGAGACAGAAGCAGTCTGTTGTGCAAGAGAGTGAGAGTCCCCAGACTCGATTTATACTCCGGGCATCATTTACTGGTTACCGTAACTAGTCTCGAGTGTGTCCTGACTGATGATCTGAATTAGCATAGAGGATCATCAGGTCTTCAGATCCAACCTAATGCCCAGTTTCCCCATGGAGGTTCCATCCACTCCCTTTATCCTTTCAGGCTCCCCAAAATTGCCTGCCAGAAAAGAAATGGGGGCTTGAGTTTAGCAATGATATAATGACAATGCGAACAATGTCAAAATTTTTGTAGCTGTGTTTTTTAAATTTCCCTTCCTTCCTTCCTTCCTTCCTTCCTTCCTTCCTTCCTTCCTTCCTTCCTTCCTTCCTTCCTTCCTTCCTTCCTTCCT
>JAGFMF010011659.1:3493232-3520106 GCA_019455555.1 Galemys pyrenaicus | reverse complement strand
TTCCTTCCTTCCTTCCTTCCTTCCTTCCTTCCTTCCTTCCTTCCTTCCTTCCTTCCTTCCTTCCTTCCTTCCTTCCTTCCTTCCTTCCTTCCATCCTCCTTTCCTCCCTCCTTCCCCTCTCCCTCCCTTCCTCCCTCCCTCCTTCTTTCTGTCTTTTTTTTTCTTTTAGATTTGTATAAGCATAAGAGGTGATTTTAAAGGATACACACCAATTACTAATGTAGTCAGTGGACAGGACACTTTCATTCTTTTTTTCTTTGACTTCCAAATGAGAAAAAAGAATACTACCTCACCCTCATGCCTTGTCCCAAGGACTGACTCCGATCCACCCTTAAGCTCAAGTATGACCTCTGCAGCCTGAAAAAGCTCAGGGAGTTTCCTTTAGGTCAAAGACTAGACTTTCTAGCTGGCATCTGAACACAGTAAGCACTCTTCTTCCAGTCGTAGAAACAAACCATCTGACACCAAATAATGGTTGGTTCTGGGCCTTCCCTGGTGGTACAAGGGGTTAAATCACAGCACTATGAAGCTATCTGTAGCCACTGCAGCACAACTTCAATCCCTGGCCAGGATGCTGATGCACATGGCACAGCAGACCTCTCTCCTGCTTTGCCCGCTGTTCCTCTCAGCAGTGTATGTCAGTCGATCTGCCTGTTCTGCTCCCCACTCAGTCTCTGATGAATCCTCTCACCCCCATCCCAGCACTTCTGGCCTGTACCTCAGCTCTTGTATGCATAAATAAGTAAATCTTTAAAAAAAAAAATAATGGTTGGTTCTCAGTTAATGTTAAGTAAGGAAAGGTCAGGAGGCATGGCCCAAGACAATCACAGGAGTGAGGCTCTTTGTGCCTTGGCTGAAGTGAATCAGTATCCAAGGAAGACTTTGCAAGGACTGTCACTCCCCCCTATCAATGGAGCCCTGACCACTCACTGACCTGCCCAAACAGTGACCACTGTCAGTCAAATCAGGAAG
Organism: Galemys pyrenaicus; assembly: GCA_019455555.1. Taxonomy (NCBI): domain Eukaryota; kingdom Metazoa; phylum Chordata; class Mammalia; order Eulipotyphla; family Talpidae; genus Galemys; species Galemys pyrenaicus. The sequence continues at coordinate 3,519,134 of JAGFMF010011659.1, read as the reverse complement.
TCTCTGTCCTTGGTATGGATTGTTCCTCTATTCTAATGTGGTCTCAGTAAAACTACTCCTTAGGTTCCTGACTTGTTGTTCTCTCTCCGGATCCCTACTCCCTGTTGTTGGCATTTGATCATATTTACAGTGATAGTCTTGGGTGCTGAGGAGCTCATGGAAACTCTTGGACTAGAGTAAAAATCTAGAAGGCACATTTGTTGAAAAAGTTAAGTCATACAGAGTTTGATAACTGCTAATTTTGCTCCTAACTTGATGTCACACTTCTATCACACTCCTTTTGCATTTCCATCTAATAAAAACACATTTATGTTTCCTGTTACGCGTTCCTTTGCTTTGTTTTGTTACCGCCTTTAGAATCAGCTGCTCAAGTAGCAAGTTTTATCTCTAACTTGATTTAGACCTGCTTCTGGATACTTTTCTCTCTCAATATGAATTAGTAGCCTTGGAATTCTCAGATTCTTAGTCTGAAAGGATTGTTGTATTTTATATGTGTGAAACATTGAAAGCTTTGCAAATATCCTGGAATCTTAAAATGTATTATGTCACTGTAATGTCATAAACACTTGTTAAGGAAACGTTATGATCATTTAAAGATTTTAGAAATGAAAAACGTGAGACCAGCAAAGTCAGGTGATTTGTCCGTTACAAAGTTAATTAGTGTCAGACTAAGGCACTGTGTCTCCATTGGGTATTCCTTCCTATAGTACACACCAGGGCTTTCTCTATCTTGGTTAGTACATAGCCCTGTACTGTGTGGATATGATAACACCATTAATAACAGACTTTATAGCCACTTGTGGTTGAGAGTTCAGAGCAAGCTCAACAATGACCATATCTCCTGGACTATTTCACAACCCTTCCGGGTGGCAGACACGTGAAGTATGTAAGAAAGTAAAAATTATATCCAGAATTTGTTTCATCCCCCTAGTGATAGGATATTACCAAATCTTAATATAACTCTAAGGGCAAAAAAATTAACAAAAAAAAAAAGAATTCACTTCATATGTTTCCTGAAGCTAGCAGAGTTTTTGTTTCAAATCTTTCTGATGATAACGTTAAAAGCATGTCCTGTGTCTTTAATAAATAGCCACACTCTATTTCTTCCCCACTTGACTGAAGAACTTGACATACAAGGGAGAGAGTCACAGCTCCTTAGAGAGCTTCTAGCCTATCTCCAGGGATAAATGTGCAGGACAAGTTAGGGATGATTTTCATTATGAAAGATTTGATATTAAGGCATTTACTCTAGTTATATATCCTTGGTTTTTATTTATGTAAAAGATATGTTTCCACTGAATAAATGGAACAACAAATGCAACGTATTAAATCTGATAGACAGAATTAAGTCTCTGTTCTGCCAGTTACGACAGAGAAGTGTAGGTGAATTGCTCAAACCCTCCAAGTCTCCATTACCTCATCTTTCGATATTAAACAGGAAAACTTGCACTCACGGGACTATTGACTATTTCTTGGTACCTATGGAATATCTACTTTTTCATGTTCCTTTGGGGGATCTTCCTACCTTTACTCTTTTGCCCTCTTGTCTGGTTGGAATCTCCACCATCTCATTGAAGGAATGTAGTAGGTGGCTCTTGAAGGTTCCTGCTCGTGAGACCATAACTTGTTCACGGGGGAGCATGTAACCCCGTCTTACTGCCGTGCACCTGAGCACTCTGGAGTAGCCCTCTATAGCCCACTGAGCTGAGAGACATGGGAAGAACATATGGCTGCAGTAGCTCCAGTCACCTGCCCCCACCTGAGAACAAAGTCAGCACACAAAAAAGGTGGAACCAATCCCAGAGAGGGAGGGAGACGTGGCTCTGATAACGTTGTCCAAATCCAGTTATTTCTGAAGCCAGCTCTATAACTGGACTTCCCAATCTTCAGACCAACAAATGTCCTCTGCCTTTATGCCTCTTTGGTTCCCATAAAATAAGAAGATCCTAAATGATCGCCTTCCTGGACTTGAGAAGAAAATACTGTACTTGGGGCCTCCCTGGTGGCGCAATGGGTTAAGCAACACACTATGAAGCAAACCACAGCCACTGCAGCACAAGTTTGATCCCTGCCTCCAGCCAGGAAAGGGACCCACATGGCACTGCAGACCTCTCCTGCTGTGCCCGCCGCTCCCCTCAGCAGTGTGCTTCAGTTGATCTGCCTGTTCTGCTCCCCGCTCTCTGTGGTGAATCCTTTCACCCCCCTCACACCTCTGGTCTATGTCCCAGTGCTTGTATGCATAAAGAAATAAATCTTTAAAAAAGAAAATACTGTACTTGTAAAAGTTTAACAAAATACCTGCTATAGAGTAAGTTCTCACTAAAGGCTGGTTTGATTGTGCTTCTTGTGGAGTTTAGTGCAGAATAAAAGGGACCCTGTGCTTATTTTAAATGTTGAGCAAATTTTGCCAGCCCCAGTAAAAAGCCAGTCTTATCGAGATTCTGAATCCCATAGGTACGGTAGCAGAGACACCAAAAGAGGCTTTCTCTAAAACACCCCTTTCCTAGAAGTCCTAGATGTCAAAAACAGTCATTAATCCCTTTGTTTTAAGACCTTCAGTGAAGACTCGCTCATTTAGCCACAGCCACTGTGTGTACAAGTTCATCAGCTCCATTCCTAAGGGCAGGTTTTGATAGTGGCCTATGAAGATAGTGGAGGCCACTGGGTGACCCAGGGGGCAAGAGGGACTGGGCCACACCCAGAGGAGACTGTAGGGCTGAAAGTCCAACTTTCATCCCATGCAGTTTTGCTGTTTGTCCTTGCTGGGTCCCCCTAAAAACTCTAGAAGTCATGTGAGTTTTCTGAGCCCAATGAAGGATATTTGGCCAGACAAGCCTTTGTGAAACAACAAGCACAGCAAGCAACCCTCCCCCTCTTCTTCTGCCCACGAGCCCCTGATCCTAATGCTCAGCAGCTCACATTCCCAGGGGAACAAGGACCAGGAAGAAGGTGACAGGTAAAGACAGTGGCAGCAGCGTAGGGTGGTGGAGCTGAGGAATGGCTGCAAGAACAAAAGAATCAAAACTTAGCTCCTCTCAGGTGTGTTTGAGGTGGGCACCTTGTCATCTGCGATCCTGGCCTGAAAGGACATAGTTTGATACAAAAAATACAGAAGCCGCCTAGTTAGAGTACATAATTAGAGTAAATAAAGTTCTGTCAGAACAAGGACAGAGATGCCCCTGAGGAAGGGCCTGAGTCATATTCCAAAGAAATTAGGCAGAGATTCCTGAAAGCAACAGTCTAAACAATGTCAGTCCATCTTATTTAACTTAGAGGTTTTAACTCCTGCCTTTATTCCTTTAGTTGTTCCTTCATTCCATCTTTCCTTCCATTCCTTTTTTCTTTCTTCCTTTGACTTGGTTCTTACATTCTTTTTGTGATGTTTATGTACCCCTCCCAAAAGTCTCATTCTTTGGACAAGTTTCTTCCTCCAGTTCCATTTCTGCGGCTACATAGACACTTCCTGCTCCTTTAAATTCACCAGCCAGCCCTGCCAAGAGGCAGGATGCCAAAGATTTCCACCCCCTGTCTTGCTGGAATGTTTTACTCAGTCATTGTCAGCTAGGTCAGAGCCCAGAGCTCCAGAGAAGATGGAAAGCCAATTCCTGAGCTTGGTGACTTGTAGAAATGGGTCATTTACAAGAACTGAGAGGGAATATGTTGGGTCTTCTTGTGGCACAGGGAGTAAAGTCTCAGTTATCAAACTATTACCACCAGCCACTGCAGCATGAGTTAGCTCCTTGGGAAAGAAGCTGACCCACATGGTACAGCAAACATCTCCTGTCTCACCCACTGCTCCCCTCAGCAGTGTTTTTTGGTTGATCTGCCTGTTCTGCTCCCCACTCTGTCTCTGGTGAATCCTCTCACCCTTGCACCTCTGGCCTACACCCCAGTACTTGTAAGCATAATTAAATAAAAGCAAATCTTTTTTTAAAAAAGGGAGTAAGTTTCTTCTACATTCATGTTATTTAAGGCTAAGGACTTGTACCATCTTAAATTCTTTTGAATTTGTTTCCCACACTCTGGGATAAGTGGCATTCTAACATTTTATCATTTTCTACTCCATATTCATTTATTCATCCTCCAACCCCATCCCATCCTACTGGTGTATTTAAGTATTTTTTCTATATACACATCCCAGCTAGTATTAGCCCCAATACGAATTAGCATTTCTAAGTTTCCTTATCTCTACATAACATGCATAAGATAATTTGGCTGACAGCAAGAAAAAGGTATGCAAGATACATGGGAGTGAAAGAGAATTATTTATTATAAATTTTATAGATAGATTGGCAAGAATATTATGAGACAGAACATTAAATTAAGGTGTCTGAAGTCCCTCAAATCACATTCTGTATCAGGTAGCTTCCTACTAGAATTCATAAGCAAATTGATTCCACCCTTAGGCAACATTTTTATATACTATATAATCTGTAAACTGACTTATTTTAGTCAAGGAAAGAGAAAGAGAGACAGAGATTGACTATAAGGAACTGGCTGAGTAGTCTCATGATTGACATGTCCCAATTCAAGTAGGCAGAGCAAATTCTTCCTTCTATATTTTCCATTCAGGTGCCCAACATAATGGATGAGCCCCCTACATTAGGGAGAGCAGTCTACTTTATTGATTCTACTGATTCAAGTGCAAATCTCTTCCAGAAATACTTTAGAGACACACCTAGCAAAAATGTTTGACCAACTATCTGGGCACCCTCTGTCTGCATAAAGTTGAAACTTAAAAATCACTATCACATCGCTCTATAATGAAAGTGATGATTTCAGTTGAAGTACAAGCGGCACACTTGAGAGATGTAAAGATTTGCAGAAATACTTATTAAACAATTGCAATGTAGCAGCACTGTCTGCACCAGGAAAAATCAAGGGTTAGTGACCTTGCTTTGGAGGATCAGGAAAGGTTTTATAAAACTATAATAATTCAGGTGAATTTCCCAAGGAGAATGAAAATTTTATACATATATCAGGGGGAAAAAGATATTCCAGGCAGGGGAACAACATGTGCAAAGTCATGGAGGATTATTCTGTGAACTATTAGTGTTTTCATATAGCTACCATGAAAAATTGCTATAAAGAGAGTGGCAGAAGATGATGCTAAAAGAGTAGTTAGTATTGTGGGGGAGAATTGGGTGTAGGCTGGAGGCAAAAGGGTGAAAGAATTCACCAGAGACAGAGAGGAGAACTGAACAAGTAGAGTTATTGAAATGCACTGCTAAGGGGAGTATTGGGGAGAGACAAGAGAGGTCTGCTGTGCCATATGTGGGTTAGCACCCGGTCCAGGGATCGAACTCAGGCCATCACTGTGATAGCACTGAGACTTAACCACTAGGCTACGAGGTTAAAAATCTTGAGCCTGCCTGCTGTGTGGACTGACAATAAAAGAAACCCAAGACAGAGAGATAGGACACTACTGCAACTGTGTAAGAGATTAGGTAGAACTTAAGTAACTGTCATAATTGGAGAGGAAGGAGATAAGTGAGTTATTTTTAAGTCAGAAGAACATAAGTGAGTGAAGAAGTGGATGTGAGAGGAAGGGAAGACAGGACAAGCAAGAATCTCCTCAGATCTCTGCCTCAGTTGACTAGGCACACAGGAGATCTGACTGTGATTCTGGCTTTGCCACAAGCTAGAATAATGATCCTTGGTCGTTTTGAAAGGATTAGATTGAATTTATGATAGATTTCAGCTCTCTTGACATCTCTGACTCTCAGGGTAATTTTTGCTGAGAGGACTGTAGACTTGACAATTCAAAAAGTGGGGCCTGAAGCTGGATGATACCTACAAATGAAGAATAAGTATGTAAGCCAAGACCAGTATCACCTATTTCCCACATACCCTCAAGACTTATCCTTTGTTGACATTCTTAAATAAAACCTTGTCCACAGTCCCTTGGATCCATTACCAGACTTGCAGATCTTTTCTCTTGGTAGTTTCTTTACTGCCACATTTGCCAGGTGCAAACAGAACATGAACAGCCATTTGAACATGAATCCTTCCTTTTTTCCATGAGGACAAGAAACAAAAGAACAGGTAAAAGTGATGTCTTTACCCCAAGGGGAATGATGCAAACCAGGCAAAAAACCCAGAGACTGTTGCCAGGATACAATGCTGCTGGGTGGCAGAGGTCACAGAATCATGGAGAGGGTTTCACAATGACTAATTAGTTTTCTTTTACTTGCCCTTATAGGACTGCTTCAGGCTCATCAGGGTTTACAGCAGTTCAAACACTTTGTTTCTCTCACTCTTATATCACATTGTGTATTTGTCTCCTGTATTATCTCATTTGATGGGGAGGAAGGGTTGAGGAATGTAAAGGGCAATTCCAAAGGAACATCTCAGCTCCTAAACTCCCCCAGGCATCAGCCAGTGGCCTCTGTTGCAACTGCACAATAATTCAACATCTCCCTGCCAATCCCGTTTCATTCCTACCCTTAGAGGCCTTGTTCCTGGCACCGCTCCCCCATAAAATGTGTGCCTGTGTCAAAGAAAAATCAGAGTTAGGCAGTAAAGAAGTAAAAACAGATTTTATTCAGGAACTATTGTAATAGAAGAAAAGATATGTCAGTATTAAACTAGATACAGAACTGAATACAAGATAAGTGGGAATTTATAGCCAAGTTGGGGGCGGGGGTGGGCTGCAAGGGGAAGGTGAGCAGTGGATGGAAAGATACAGGAGAAAACATCAGGCGCAAGGGGGATTCTGGCTGAAATGACTGAACAGGAATCCTGCTGATGGCAGGTCAGGTGATCAGGTATCACGTGGGGGATATTAGGTAATCAAGAATTTGATCAGCTATGAAGAGTGATCAGATAGTGAAGGTGCGGTAGTCTCTCTAAGCTCACTTAACAGGATTCTTGTTAAAACTGGGTTATGGAGGCCTGACAAGATCAAACACTGAAGAAAAGGTTGAGAAGAGGCCTAAGAGAAGCCTAACTATAGGTTTCGTCAAAGAAAATGTCTTTGTCACTTGAAAATTTCCTGGGGAACCTGACATATGATGCTAGCATGAAATCATTGGTCAGTGCTAAGATTTTAGGCAGTGTGTGTGCACACACACATATTATTCTTACTGTTGTCATTTTATTATTTTTTAAAAGGGGCTTTAATTCCAACAAAGAAAAAGGTACTCTCAGAAAAAAATTAAAATGCTTTAAATTAGTTAAGCCTAGTTGAATAATAAAATAAAACTACTGGTTAGAGAAAGATTTCTTAGATAGACACAAATAGTGTAACCCATAAATTTTTTTTTTAACTTAGACTTCACCAAAATTTTATTTTATTTTTTTTGAAGATTTATTTATTTATGCACACAAGAGCTGGGGTACAGGCTAGAGTCCAGGGAGGTGAAAGGATTCACCAGAGACAGAGCGGGGAGCAGAACAGGCAAATCGACTGAAGTACACTGTTGAGGGGAGCAGCGGGCACAGCAGGAGAAGTCTGCTGCGCCATGTGGGTCCCCTCCCTGGCCGGCAGCAGGGATCGAACTTGTGCTGAAGTGGCTGCCATTTGCTTCATATTGTGTTGCTTAACCACTGCGCCACCAGGGAGGGCCCTTCACCAAAATTTTAAATTTCATTCTTTGAATGGCATTAAAAGACAAAGCACAGATTAGGAGAAAATATTTGCTAAAAGCATGTCTGATAATAAGTGCAGTTAGTTTGCACAATCCTTGACTTCATTTTCACATAAGAAAAGGATAAAAGGGGACTCCGTGGTGGCTCAAGGGGTTAAGTCTAAGTCGCAGCACTATATGCAATCACTAGCCTGGCTAGGGAGCTAACCTACATGGTGCAGCAGACCTCACCTGTCTCACCTGCTGCTCCCCTTATTACAGGGCAGAGAGATGGTTACCTCAGAACATCCAAACCTGTCTGCTCTAAATGGATTCTGCCATCCACTGCATCAAGACAAAACATATAAGGGGGCCTCCCTGGTGGTGCAGTGGTTTAAGCAACACACTATGAAGCAAACTGCAGCACGAGTTCGATCCCTGCCGCAGGCCAGGGAGGGGACCCATATGGCGTAGCAGACCTCTCCTGCCTTGCCCACTGCTCCCCTCAGCAGTGTGTTTCTGTCAGTCTGCCTGTTCTGTTCCCCACTACGCCTCTGGTGGATTCTCTCACCGCCACACCTCTGGCCTGAACCCCAGCTCTTGTATACATAAATAAATAAATCTTAAAAAAAAAAAAGACAAAACATATAAGACTTTCAATGGAAACGGAACTTTAATACAATTAGGGAACAATACAGAAAAGACAAAGAATATAGTTACTAAATCAAACATCCAAAGTTGCCTATCCCCTCATGGGTAAAAGTTCAGCCAAACAGGAATGGCCCAAGGCAGGGTCTGAAAGCCTGCCACAGTCTATAGCACCTTTCGGTGGAGACCCATAGAAAAGGGTCAGAAAGGGTCAGACAAGTCTGGGAGGCAAAGATAAAAATCAAAATCAAGATAAAAGCTGCCATTGTTAACCTCCCCACCAGCCTCTCACCCACATCTGTTCCAGCCAGTCCAGGACCAAAAAGTAAGTGCAATTTCTTCATATGCCTCTCTGCTCCATGTGCTTGTCAGGTCTCCTCCCTTTCTCCAGCCCACTTCTTTCCTTCTTTCTTTTTTTCTTCCTTCCTTCCTTAGTTTCTTTCCCTCCAGTGTCTTCTTAGGGTGTGGCAGGGATCCTGGAACTTCCCCTTTTCCTGGGGACCACCCTGATACATCCTAAGCAGTGTATTTTTGTCAATCCGCCTGTTCTGCTCCCCACTCTCCCTGCTCCCCACTCTGAATCTACTCAACCCCTGCCTCCCACCCCCCACACCTCTAGCTACACCCAGCTCTTAAATGCATAAATAAATAAATTTTAGAAAAGAAAAGGATAAAGTGTATACAATAAAAAAGGATAAAGGATGGCCTCCCACGTGGCACAAGGGGTTGAGCGCTGCATGCTGCACAGTGGGGCTTCCATAGCATCTGCAGCACGAATCCCCCGCTGAGTAGGGGGCCCACATGGTGTGTGGCAGACTTCTCCTGCCTTGCCCGCTGCTCCCCTTAGCAGTGTATTTCAGTCCGCCTGACTGTTCTGCTCCCCAATCTGTCTCTGGTGAATCCTCTCACCTCCCCCACTTCTGGTCTGTACCCCAGTTGGAAAGATTTTATTTATTTACGCATACAAGAGCTGGGGTACATGGCGGGGGTGGGGAATAGTGAGAGGATTCACCAGAGACAGAGTAGGGTAGCGGGGAAGGCAGGAGAGGTCTGCCACGCCATGGGGGTCCCCTCCCTTGCTGCCCCACCGTGTGGTGCTCAATCCTTTGGGCTACCAGGGAAGCCCAATAAATAAAATATTTTTTTTAAAAAAAGACTAAAGCATATGTGATAAATGACTTGTATCCCAAGTATATAAAATACTCTCACAAAACAATTAACAGTATAACAATTCAATTTTTAAAAAATAGGCTGAAAATTTTAATAAAAAAATAGATAATTGATAGCAAACAAGCCCAAGAAAAGATGTCGAATATTATTAGGGAACTGCATTAAAACTATAATGAACGACCACATCACATCCATTATAATGCAAAAGCAAACAGAGCAAACAAAAATCAAGCCCCAACAATACCAAAGACTAACAAGAATGTACAGTAAGTTGACTCTCATACATTATCCTTACAACTACAAAATGGTATAATCATTATTTAAAAGCAGTTTGACATTCTTTAGGTGAAGCTAGACATATATTTACCATATGATCTAGCAATCCTAATACTAGATATTCACCTAAGAGAAATAAGACATGTTTATACAAAGACCTGTATCAAATGTTTACAGGTACACACTCATAGTTGCCAGAAGTGGAAGACAACCAACTATTCATCAATTGCTGAATGGATAAATTCCACTATGCAATGGAATACTACTCAGCCATTAAAAGGATGTACTAAGGAAACACAAACTAACTGTATGAATCTCAAAATAACTATACAAAGTAAAAGAAGCCAGACACAAATGACTTCATTCTATAGGATTCTATTTATACTACATTCTACAAAAGAAAATAGGGACAGAAGTTGTTTGCCACTGACTTACTTCAAAGGGGCAAGATGGGATTTGGAGTGTAATAAAAGAAACTATATATAGATTATGGTGATGTTTACACAACTTTTTACCTTCCTCAATAATTGTAGAACTGTATATATAAAAAGAATGAATTTTACAGATTAAATTGTACCTCAATAAAAGTAAATTAAGATAAAACCTTACTGTATTAACCTCGTTTTTGCTTTTTTACTTTAATGAAAATTTCATCACCTTCTAACCCTGATATGTGACTGCGCATGAAGAGGGAGAGAGCAGGCAGTGCTATAGGATCAAAGGAGAGTTTTTCAAACAGGCAGAGTCTGGAGCATGTGTTTGCACTGAAGGGAAAGAGTTTGTTTTGAGGGAAGAGACCAAAGTTGTTAGAGAGAGGAGTTGATTGATGGAGTAAAAACACTGCTTTAATCAAAGTCTTGATGGCAAACAACAGAAACTCAATTCAAACAACCTTAAGCAAAAAGGAAAGTTTTTGGCTCACATAATTGAAAAATCCAAAAATTTAAAAACAGTGTTGTCAGTACTTGTCTTAGCTCAGGTTGCTATAACAAAATACGATAATCTGGGTGGCTTAAACAACAGACATTTATTTCTCACAGTTCTGGAGGCTGAGAAATCTGCAACCAGAGTGCCAGCATGGCCAGGTTCTGGAGGGAGATCCCTTCCTGGCTGGCAGAGGCCTGCCTTTGTGCTTTGTCCTCAAAGCCAGTGGGGGCAGGAGGAAGTAGAGGAAAGTGGGGGTAGGGAGGTTGGGGGGGTGTGGAGGGAAAAGAGGCAGGAGAAGGGAAGGAGGAGGAAGAAGAGAAGGAGAGCAGGGAGATGAGGAGAGAAAGAGTGGAGTAGAGCAAGCTCTTGGCCCTCTTCTTAGAAGGGCACTCATTTTACTAGAAGGACCCTATTTTCATGAATCTAAACTTGTCAATAATTACCTCCCAAAAGCCCCTCCTCACCTTGGAGGGCTAGCGTTTCCTTTAACATTGCATTTGGGGAGGACCAAACATTCAAGTCTATAATCATATTTTAGTTCTGTATTTCCTGGCATTACTTTCTCTCCTTGGCTTTATTCTCAGACCGACTCCAAGTTAAATATCCAGATTTACATTAATCTTATAGCTGGCAATCCCAGAGATCACCACCAACTGTCCTCCTGCACACATATCCAACCTTGAGACAGACTCTAACTGGTCTGATTTGAGTCACATCCAGGGAAAGCAGAGTCTATTATTGACAGACCAAAGCACATGAAAAGGAGAAGGGAGTTAGAACAGGAAAGAATGCAGGGCTGTCAGAAAAAATCCATTGTGGATATTTATAATAGATCCACTGATTATGGAAGGGATAGAATTCAAAGGACAAATGACAAGGTCACTCTGCTAGGGATTCATTCCTTTGAGCCAGATGGGAGTGAGGCAAGGAGGGATAAAATGCAGGAAGATTATGTCGTTTTTATAGGGGGGTAGGGGTATGTGGTCTGTAAAATGAGGTCCTTCACAGCTTTCAGCCCCTCTTTGCTCCATGAAGAAGTGAAATGGTTTGCTGAAAGTGAAAGAAGGGTGAGAAGTAGAGGACTTGAAAAGAGGGTGAAATCTCTAGAAAAATAAATGGCTAGGGCGATTGAGGAATATGGTCTATAAGGACAAATAAAAGGAATGGCAAATGGCACTGAGATTAAAAATCTTAGCTGGGGCCCTCCCTGGCGCAGTGGGTTGAGCAACGCACTATGAGGCAAACCGCAGCCACTGCACCACGAGTTCGATCCCTGCTGCCGGCCGGGGAGGTGACTCACATGGCGCAGCAGACCTATCCTGCCTGGCCCGCTGCTCCCCTCAGCAGTGTGTTTCAGTCCATCTGTCTGTTCTGCCCCTGCTCTGTCTGGTGGATTCTCTCACCTCCCCGCACCTTTGGCCTGTACCCCAGTGCTTGTATGCACAAATAAATAAATCTTTAAGTAAAATAAAAATCCTACCTGTCTCTCAAAAGATAGGTACTTGGTTAAAGTACGTCCTTGAAATTGTACCCTACTGGAAGGCATCCCATCCGCTCTAAGCTTCATGGCAGCGGAGCCCCTCTCAAGGCCCTGTTCCTGTTGAAAGTTTCCTGTTCAGGTCTCACATTGCTCAAGCTCCTGAGTTGGAAGGCTGAGAGTTTCGACAAGCAGTTCAGACACTGATCACTTGAGGTTCTTGAGTTTTGGAAAGCAAGTCGTCCATGTATGGATAGAAATGGATTTACTTCAAAGTGTATTTTGAGTCTATTCAGTTCCTGAGTTTGGGTAGCAAAAGTTCTAATCAAAGTGTGACTAGAGAGGATAATACAGTTGTGATTGCATGTGCATGTATGTTTGTGTCTGAGTGTATGTGTGTATGTTTGTGTGTGTGCGCGCGCGCGCCTGTTAACTTGCCAGCTGTAGTATATACTCTCTTAAAGGCAGAACTCCTGTCTGATTTTCTTGATTTTGCAGTTCTCGTGGGTGGATGCTCAATGTTTGTTGAACGAATAAATAAAAACTTAGGGCATTCCTTTCCTGGATTTTCTTTGTTCCTACTAAACTTTACTGTTCCATTTAAATGATTTAACTTGAAACCAAAAGGACAACATTAAAGTGCTGCTCTTGTGATTGGGACTGCTTCCAGCTGCCATTACAAGCATGCACTTTTCTTTTTCTTCAACCCCACCCCCCACAAGGCAGAACGTGAATCAACTTCAGGAGATGGATTTTGCTACTGTGAAAAATGTTCTGGCTTGTAGTCAAATGGGCATAGCAGCAGCATATAAAACTGGCTTTGTTCTCCACACAAATGAATTCATTTAACCAGTACATAGTTTCGATTTCTTATTACCTTTTGGGAGGGTAGAGCATTAGGGAATCTAAAGGTATCATTACTGTATGAAAAGTGCTGAATAAGGAATACCTGAGTAGTAAACAACTTGCTGACCCGCCCTGGTGCATCTAAGATAAGGGAGCACATTGTTTATTGTGCCTGAAACCTGTTTCCAATACACTCCTTGTTGAAGGAGGAACAATAATAATATGTAACCTTGAACCTACAGTACTGCTCTGCAGCTTGTTCTTCATTTGTAACTATGCTTAGCCAAGACTGAATCTCCCCACTGCAACAAAAAGATTAAAAGATCCCGATAATGGCTAAAACGACTGTGTTTCTGCATGTTGGCCTGTGAAAGAGGTTAACATTATTGTAGAGTTGGCATTTAATAAATATTTGTTGAAGGGATCAGTAAAGAAACCCAAACTCTAGGTAGAGTTTAATTGAAATTGAAATATTTAATGTTTAATATAAGTATTTTCTCAGGAGGAGGCAACACAACATGGACTAGATTGCTTTGTAGCACTCTAGCATTGTGCTCCTGAATGCAGGGTCTTGAGGAAAGAGAAGAAACACATCTCTGATTATGACTGTGGATGGAGGTTAACAAACTCCAAAGCTGGTGCTTCCATATTTCAATTCATAGTAGTCACCGTGTCATTTGTCTAAAGAGAAACATGCAGGGGAGGCACAAACATTGCATTTAATTTCCACTTGCACTACTAACTAGTTATGTGAGCTTTAACATGTTGTGCTATTCTCCTGAGTCTCAGTCTCTCCATTTATAAAATGAATCTATCTCAGATGGGCTTTTTTATAATTATTAAAATGTATTTATTTATGCATACAAGAACTGGGGTAGAAGCCAGAAGTGCAGGGGCTGAGAGGAGTCACCAGAGACAGAGTGGGGAACAGAACAGGCAGATAGACTGAAATATACTGCTTTGGGGAGCAGCAGGTGAGGCAGGAGAGGTCTGCTGTGCCATGTAAGTCAGCAAACTGGCCAGGATAGAACTTGTGCTGCAGTGGTTGCAGATAGCTTCACAGTGCTGAGACTTAACCCCTTGCGCCACCAGGGAGGCCCTCATATAGGCTTTGTGGGAATTAAGCACTTACTTGTGTAAGATTTAATCTGGCGGATGTCGTCATTCAGCAAATATCAATATGCTAGGCACTAGGAATGCAAAAGCCAAAATAGACAAGATCTCAGTCCATGAAGAGTTTATAGTCTAGAGGGAGAGCTATACAAATAAATGAGTATTGAGATAATCATGTATTGTGCATTATGTAAGCAAGAGGAAGAAGGGCTAAATCAGATTGGGGAACTCCAAGAATGCTGCCTGGAGTCTCATGTACGAAAATGGGACGACAATCATTGCAGTCAGGGCAAGCAGCATACACAAAAGCAGAGTGATGTGAACTGCTGATGGCTTAGGGAACTACAGTTAGCTTGACTGGAGTAAAGATTGTATTTTGGGGGGCTTCCATGGAGGCCTAGGGGTTAAGTCTCAGCACTATTTCTGCTAAGAACTGAGTTCGATCCCCAGCCAGGTAGCTAACCCACATATGGTACAGCAGACCTCTCCTGTCTCACCTGTCTCGCCTGTTGCTCCCCTCAGCAGTGTATTTCAGATCTGCCTGTTCTGCTCCCCACTCTGTCCCTGTTGAATCCTCTCACCCACTGTACCTTTGGCCTACATCCCAGTTCTTCTATGCAAAAATACATAAATAATTTTTCAAAAAAGTTTGTATTTGGGGCAAAAGCTGCAGATTGGGTGACACCGTCAGGCAGAGGCAGCTCATGGAGAATCTTGGGTGCTGTGCCTAAAAGAAAGTGAATTTTATCATCAAATGTATGGGCAACCACTAGAGAGTTTCATGGAGGGATGAGTCAAAATTAAGCTTATTTTTAGAAAGAACACTCTAGGTTCAATGTGGGAAAGAATTTTAGGCATACAGTCTGGAGGGATCTAGTTTGAGGTGCTTAGAGTAATCTAGATGAGAAAAAAAATGACAGTCTAAGTTAAAATAACAAGAATGGGGAAGAAGAGATGAATATAAGAGCTATTTAGGAGCTGGAGCCTTCAAGGAAGGGTAGAGGGCAGGCAGCGAGGGAAAGGAAAGCATCTGAAATGGTTCCCATCTAGCTAGGTAGATGGTGTTACTGTTCATGGGGATGGTGAGCATAGGCAAAGGAGCAGGTCTGAGATGGGAATGAGGTGAGTCAGCATGACGCTTCATTTAGGCATCTTTACTTTTATTGCCTGTGAGTTATCTGGGTAGAGAGATCCAGGAGTCTATTACATTTATAGATCTGGACTAGTTGTATGGATTAGAAAAAAAATGACGAAGACTGCTAATTGTTCCCATATATTTATTGCCTCTTATTCTGTGGTGATAGCATTCCTCCTTGCTCTTTTTTTCAGGGAGTAGAGCCACATTTCCCAAGTTCCTTTGCAACTGCGTAGGATTATTTGACTGCGATGTGCACAACGAAATCTAAATGAATTGTCTTGGGAGAAGTCTGAAGCCCTTACTTTAAATCAGCCTCGATATTCTTCTCCTTTTACCTCTGTGTCCCTTCCCCATTTTCCTGCCTGGAAGTAGATGCTGCCATCTTGGACACTAACAGTAGAATGCACTTAAATGCAAATGAAAGAAAGATGTGGGGCCAGGCCATCACTCCATACTTCCCCAGAAGGGATTATTCTCACTGTCAGTGTGGATCACACTTCCTGGAGTCGCGCAGGGCACAGCCTGTGTGGCTGTAAATGGAGGAGCAGAGCCTGGATTTGACATCATGAAGCTTCATAACAGCTTGGACTTTTACTGAGACTTTTATTTGAGAAAGAAAAACAAACAGTCAAACGTCACTTCTGTTGATGCTTTGAAACTACCAGTATCATTCCAAATCATACAGGATGCCACTGACCTTTAGAGAAAAGTTGCAGCCACAGATATGAATCTGGTCACTAGGGACTATGTACAGAGTGAAGGGAGCAGAGAAGGACGACAGAGCCTGGGGGCAGGTCCTTAGGGATCCCCCATACTCTTTCCTCTAAACATTCTGAAAGGTGCCTTTCCTGTTAGTCCTTTTGCTTTTCCCACCTGCCTCTAGAATGAGAACGTCTCTTCTCATCCACATTGTAAACCCTGCCTATCCTGTCACAGAGATGTCACTCTAAACATAAAGAGTGACAGTTGGGTTGGGGCAGGGATAGGAGTAGTGATGACGTGATCAGCTTTATTAAGACAGAATTCATACACCATAAAGTTCAGTCATTTAAACTACACATTTCAGTGTTTTTCATTATTTTCAGAGTCAGTCAACCATCACCACAATCCACTTTTAGAACATTTTTACCCTGCAAAAAAGAAATGGGACTAGATGCCCCTGAGTAACTATTCCCATTCCAAAGTAATAATTTCTGACTATGCCTTTGGTGGGCCTTTTTAAATCTAAAGTAATCAGCCAGTGAAACCAAAGCCGTGGCCACAGGAGATGATCAAGTTAAGGAAACTGAGGTTCAGAGGTGTTAAGTTGGCTGCACCAGGCCATACAGTGGCAGAACCAGGTCTCCTGGCTTTCCCTCCAATGTTCTTCAATTTTCTGAATAATGCCATAGGTATTCCTAAAGGACTCTGAATCACAGTGATAAAGTATCATAGAAAAATCATGGTTTTTTAAAAAAAGATTTATTTAATGTACAAAAGATTTATTTAATGTACAAAAGATTTATTTAATGTATAAAAGAACTGGGGTACAGGCCAGAGGTGTGGTAGGGGGAGGTGAGAGGATACACCAGAAAGCAGGAAGCAGAGCCAGCAAATTGACTAAAATACACTGCTGAGGGGAGCAATGGGTGAGACAGAAGAGGTCTGCTGCGCCCTGTGGGTCACCTCTCTGGCCGGAGATCAAATTTATGCTGCAGTGGCTGCAGATGCTTCACTGTGCAGTGCTTAACCACTTGTGCCACCAGGGAGGCCCCAGGAAAAATCACATTTTTTAAAAATATATATTTTCAAACTTACAAAAATGTCACAACATAACAAAACATTTCCATAGGCTCTTGGCCCAAATACCCCAGTTGTCAACATTGTACCATACTTGTCTTTCATTCTTTCTGTTTATTTATAGACATATTTTTCCTGAACAATTTGAGATGAGATTCAGATAATACCCTATTTTCCCCTTAATACTTTAGTATGTGTCCCTAAAAACAAGGACAGTCTCTGACTTAACTACAGTAGAAACATTGATACAATGTTACCATCTAGTCCACAAACAAAATTCAAATTTCGCCATCTGTCCCAATAAAATCATTTATGGGTTTAGATTGCAATCCAGGATTTTGCACTGCATTTAATTTACGTCGCTGTCTCTTAAGTCTTAAATTTGAAATAGGTCCTCAGCCTTTCTTCATCATGCATGCCTTTGTCTTTGCAAGAGATACAGCCAAATTATTCTTTAGACTGTTCCTCAGTTTGGATTTGTCTGATATTTTCTCAGGATTAGCATTAGGTCATACATTTTTGGCACAGCTAACAGAGAATAATGCTTTGTTCTTTTCCGTGTAGCCTATCGGGGCTATGTGATGTTGATTTGTCCCATTTCTGCTGCGTTTAAATTTGGTCCTAGAGTTAAGCTGATGTTTGCCAAGTTTTCCTACAGTAAAGCTAATTAATAAGCATTTTATATTTATTACACATGATCTTAGTCAAAAGGCCAAGAAGTGATCCATTTTGTACTTAATAATGAAGAATTAATATGTATTTATTGGCAATTACTATAACATGATATAAAAATTCCTTTTTTTAAACTTTCATCTATTCATTTTTGCATCCATTAGTGAGTCTACTGAAATCAGTTTTTTTTATGAGGTTGCCAAATGATGATTTTATAATTCTATCATTCTTTCTGTATTTGTAGTTGACATTATACAATGAGGTGGAATATTATCTGTTTATCTATCTGAAAGTCATACATTTTTATTTTTATAATGGGCAAAATATCAGTTTTGATATAATGGGTAAAATATCAGTCTTGATATTTATTTTGAATCTAATTGCTCTCAATTTGGCCAGTGAGAGACCTTTCTTTTGTACTAACCTTGTCATTTTCTGGCACAAAAAAGATATTCAGGGTTCATCACATGTATTCATTGTCCTGGACTTATATTAGTTCTGTGAGTGCTGAAACAAATTTTCACAGACTTTGCAGATTAAAACAAAGGAAATAGAGCCTCCCTGGTGGCACAAGGGGTTGAGTTCAGCACTGTGGGGCTTCTGCAGCCACTGCAGCGTGAATGCGATCCCTGGCCAGGGAGGAGACCCACATGGCACAGAAGACCTCGCCTGCCTCCTCCCCTGCTCCCCTCAGCAGTGTGTTTCAGTGGATCTGCCTGTTCTGCTCCCGGCTCTGTCTCTGGTGAATCCTCTTGCCAACCCCCTTCCCCCCTGCCCCATGCCTCTGGACTGTGACCCAACTCTTATGTGCATAAAAGAAAAAAATCTTAAAAATAAATAAATGAAACAAGGGAAATATATTCTGTCACATTAGGAAGGCAAAAGTCTGCAGTTGGTATCACTAGTTTAAAAATCTAGGTTTCAGAGGACCCTGTTCTCTCCAGAGATCCCTTGCTAAGGGAGAACCCATTGCCTCTTCAGCATCCTTGACCTATGACCTCGCTCTATCAGTCTCTCCCTCCATGATACTCCGTGTTCTCCTCCTCTGTCTGTAATCTCCCTCCTCTCTGTCTTATAAGGACACATGTGATGGCATTTAAGGCCCACTCATAATCCTTTATAATCTCCCATATTAAGAAGAAACATCTGTAAGGAGGCTTTTTACAAATTGAGTAATGTTTACAGGTTCTGGGGATTAGGATGGGGGCCTTTTTTAGCTTACCACACCAGGAATCAGTTATTTCTCTAAGGAATGCTAGTCCTTTGAATGGAGACTGGTATTAGAGGCCATGATGTGGATTGTAGATCTGCTCCTTGCTATTTAGGTGTTTTTACTTTGAAGCATCCTGCAGATAGAAGTAGGAAATTACAGAAAGAGAGAGAGAGAAGAGCACACTAGCATCGTATTTATATATGAATATTTTTGTAAATATATATCTATACACATACAAGCATATAAATACACATAAATTTATCTATTTCATAAGAATCAGTAGCTGATAGAGATACCTCCAACTCCAATCCAGCACCACAGAGTATATTCTAACCTTTTTCCTTTCTGTATTTAGAACTCAAATATAGATGTCTGGCAATAAGAGAAACAGCTGCCATCATTTTCAGTATGCTTGCTTCCTTGCTGAGTTCCCCCGTAACCAACGTCTTGACCACACCAGTTAATTTTACAAAGCCCTGTTGCTGTTAACCACATAGATTATCTAGGGAATGAAGCTCAAGGGAAAGAAAGGAGGATGCATTGGGCTTCAAGTGAAAAGAGGCACAATAGGATTTCATTAGAGAAGTGGAATCATCAGTATTAAAGGTAAATCTCCCTTCCATTGCATGCAGAACACCTTTATCTGGGATCTTGCATTTGTTATGTTAGAGAGATGTCCTCAAGTCCCAGAAATGAGAATAATTTTTATAATCTAACATCCTTAAATGTTTCCATCATAATGGCTTCAAGATGACAGTGAAGGGTTCAAAAGTTCCCCTACACAGCATACATATTCACATTTCAGGCTGCATTTTCTCATCCTTTAAAAAAATCTGAATTGCCAGACATGCTGAATCTCAAATTGCTTATAGACATACAATTTTTTCAGTTGGATGAGCACCTTCATATTTAAAAACACTCGCAGGCCCTGGGGGGAGCAATTTAAAAATCCACTCAGAGACACTAACAGATTATGTTGCCCTTCACTAACTCTCTGATGTTGTTAATGGGAGGAAGGGTGGAGTTCAGTGGTGCCATTTAAATTCAAGAGGAACATTGGATTTATAGTTCTATTGTGTAATATCATTGTCTAACACCTAAAGTGGTTTTCCTATCGGGAAATAGAGACCAGAGGGAAATCAGTGGCTTAGAATGCTTCTGGGGGATTCTTCCAGATGAAGTTCTTCAGACACATTTTCGCTCTTTGCTCTCTGGATAGGAAAAAAAAAAAAGAGTGAGTGAGTGAGTGTGTGTGTGTAACTAAGCTGTCACAATCCCGGGGCTGCTTAAGCATTAATAACATTCCAAAAATGTAACAGATTTTGTTTTTGCTGCTATCCCGTATGCTAGGCATCTGGGGTGAGACAAGGAAAATGGAAACCTGAAAGTCTCCTGAAATTGTGAAATGATGACAGTAGTTTTTCAATGCAGGGATTAAGTCTTATTTTCCTGTTCAGTTACAAACCTTCAGAAATTAAGAAGAGGACAGTAAAAAAGAGAAAAGAGAAAACCTCTGGTTACTCATACAACGGTTTAAAAAGGAAGACATACATCAGGATACCGAGGAACTGACAAAGCAGATTTGCAAGAATTAAGCCTTTTTTACAGAGTCAGGGTATGTGGTGTGACTATAAAGCAAAGAAAATTTCTTGAACACCACACAACTTACTTAAACATTCAAAGGGGTTGTATCCACTTCAAAGCGACCACCCAGGCAGTCTCTGCACAATCCGAAGGAAAGTGTGGTCTTTCAGAACCTTTTGGAAACATCTTCTGCAGTTGACTTCAGAGTCACTTAATGAGCCACATAAAATGTTAGGTTCCTGACTGTAGCAATGATTATTTTTTTCCCACCAAAACTCCAATTTCCAGCCATTTATTATTCACTTTTATTCTCTTAATTTGACTTTAAAAGACTTGGAATTTTCAAAAAAATCACTCAAAGCACTTTCAGTGTAATTCAAAAGAACCTGTCATTAGTGAGAATTATGACATTAATGACTACCTATTGGACAACCTGAGATGTGCAGACATTTTTGATATTTTTTTTTCTTGTTCTTTTTCTCATTTTGCTATCTGACACTCAGAGAATTTGAGCAACTAGATGAAGAACACAGTTAAAAAGTGGCAGAACTTGATTTTCAGCCATGTCACCTGCCTCCAAAATTCATGTTTTAAACACTTAAATGAGCACTCCACATTTTTTTTTTTTTTCAGCAAAGGCATTAGCCCTAGAAATGTCTGTTCACTTCCAAAGTGACCATCTCATCAGCACGAGATTCATTTGAGTATATAAATTTTTGTTTAAAGTCTATCTCGTTATTATTGGTCACATCTCCTATTTTAAGTGGCAGAGAAAATGTTTACAACTGAAAATGCTAATGGGATGTTACCCTCAAATGAAGATGGTAAATGTTAATATTACCATTTAGAACAATGATTCTCAGGAACAGGAGGGGTGGGGAGGGTGTTCACACTCCCACGTGCACACCCACCAGAATCTCAGGGGGAGGGGGTGAGCCTGGTTTGAAAACAAAGCCAGGCTTTGTTCTAGTGCTTTTGTTCCCCCTGATATTTATGTTGACTATCATAAAATGAAATAGGGCATGAAATGTTTAAAAGTTTATCAACTAGCACAGGGATTTTAAAATGCAGGTGTTTTAAATCAGTTTGGAAAATCCATAGAAATGTATTCCTGGAAAAGATAAAATCTGCTTTCCTATCTGTGCCTTTGTGTGAGAAAACACAGATTGGTAAAGCCTTGAAGTAAGGAGGCTGAAGCAAACATATCTTCAATGCCCATTGTTTAATAATTCAATGCAAAGCCTCCTTATTATGTCTCTAAAACTCATTGTTGTTCTGAGAGGGGAGCTGGGGGAGGAGCAGCAGCCCGAGGTGCAGACTGGAGGAGAGGGTGAAGTTCCCCCTGGCTGCAGACATTCAAACCTGCTCCTTCTCTTGACTGAAACCTTGGTGGTGATTTTTGAGCATTTGTTTGATAGGCAGTTGTGAAGGGCAGCAGGTCTTTGTAAACAAATTTGATGGTGCTAAGTAAACAGTTGGGTTTAAGAAATAGCAAGCTCCATTTGCACTAACCTATTGTTTGATCAGAGAATTTGAGTGTGTAGCTTTGGGGCTCAGAAAAGGTGGGGTGGCTGATTTGTTGACTGGGAAATGATACATTCAGAAAGCACCGGGTTCAGCTGCTTTAGGGCTCCCTCATTCTGCTCCAACATTCCCTCCCCATTTCCCACCATATTCTGCTTCCTTTCAATTATGTGTGACTAGATGGTAAGATTCAAAGGTTTCTGGGGCCACATCTGATTTGTTTACTGTGTACACCCAACGTACTAGAACTCAGTGTCTGGCACACTGAAGGTACACTCCTGAGTAATCTAAGCTCTTACTGTGTCCTCCACGGGGCTGGGAACAGATTGTTACCCAGAACTCATCTGAATTCACCGGGTTAAATTCCACTGGAAGGAGGACAGTCCATTTTCAATGATGTGTGGGCAAGTGCCATGTGCTTATAACCATTTGGAAAGCAAACCACTGACTTCCCAAACAGCTGATTGGGAAAAAATTGGCTCTTTGAAGTACCACCTTCCCAGGGCCTACCAGTTCCCACTTTGGAAATGTGAACTCTGGATTGCTCCATTGCTAACGTTCAGGGCAGAAACCAGAGAGGGGTGGAGGTTCTGAACAGCTGCCTGCAGGACAGTTCTTTGAAGGGTCCTCAGTCCAAACTAAAGAAACCAGCCTCGATAGCCAGAGAACAAGGAGATGGGGGCACACTGGGAATTGATGTGTTTTTTTTTATATATATATATATTTTTTAAAGATTTATTTATATTTATGCATACAAGCACTGGGGGTACAGGTCAGAGGTGGGGGGGGGTGAGAGGATTCACCACAGAGAGCGGGGAGCAGAACAGGCAGATCAACGGAAGTACACTGCTGAGGGGAGCAGCGGGCACAGCAGGAGAGGTCTGCCGCGCCATGTGGGTCCCCTCCCAGGCTGGCAGCAGGGATCGAACTTGTGCTGCAGTGGCTGCGGTTTGCTTCATAGTGCGTTGCTTAACCCACTGCGCCACCAGGGAGACCCCTGGGAATTGATGTGTTGTGGGCAGAGGTGCAGGAGAAGAGGATGTGCAAGCTGAAGAGAGGCAGGAGCAGGTGGGAGGCCTGTGTAGTGGTGAGTGTCAGTGGGGGACAAGGTCCTACCCAGATAAGGGAGTCTTTGGGGGCATCTCTTCTATGTCAACATGTTACAGGGCAGGGAGAGGGGCACCCCAGAACCCCCAAACCTGCTCTCTCTAAATGGGTTCTGCCTTCCGCCCCATCAAGATAAACATATAAGGCCTTTAATGAAAAGGAACTTTAATACAATTAGGGTACAATACAGAAAGGACAAAGAACATAGTGACTAAGTTAAGCATCCAAAGTTATGTATCTCCTTGAGGGTAAAACCAGACAAATAGGATTGGCCCAAAGCAAGGCCCAAAAGCCTGCCACACATCTAAAGGACCTTTCGATAGAGACCCATAGAAAAGGGTCAGAAAGAGTCAGACAAATCTGGAAGGAAAAGAGCAAAATCAAAATCAAGATGGAAGCTGCCATTGTTAACCTCCCCACAGTCTCTCACCTACATCTGTTCTAACCAGTCCATGACCAAAAAGCAAACGCAGTTTCTTCACATGTCCCTCTGCTCCACATGCTTCATCCACCTCTCCTTGCTGCTCTCTATCCTGCTTCCTTCTTCCTCCCTTCCTTCTGTCCTCTTATTTCCTGTCTCTAACATCTTCCTATCCCTGCTCAGCTCCACCCACTTAGGGCTGAACTGGGATTCTGGAACTTCCCCCTTTCCTGGGGACCACTCTGTTACATTCTGACATGGAACATGTGTTTAGTCATATTATCTGGACTAGATAAGGCCCATACTACTGGGAGGGTACTCGAAGTGTTACAGGGCAGGGAGAGGGGCACCCCATAATTGCCAAACCTGCCTGCTCTAAATGGATTCTGCCATCCGCTGCATCAAGACAAAACATATAAGATCTTTAATGGAAACTAACTTCAATACAATTAATAAACAACACAGAAAAGACAAGGAATGAAGTTACTAAGTCAAGTACCCAAAGTTACCCATCCCCTCGTGGGCAAAAGTCCAGCCAAACAGGATTGGCCCAAAGAAAGGCCCGAAAGCCTGCCACACATCTAAAGCACCTTTTGGTGGAGACCCATAAAAAAGGGTCAGAGAGAGGCAGACAAATCTGGGAGGCAAAGATCAAAATCAAGATAAAAGTTGCCATGGTTAACCTCCCCATAGGTCTCTCACTGGCATCTGTTCCAGCCAGTCCAGGACCAAAAAGCAAGCGCAGTTTCTTCACATGCCTCTCTGCTCCATGTGCCTTCTCCAGGTCTCCTTGCTCTCCATCCTGCTTCCTTCTCCAGCCTCCTCTCTAGCTGCTTCTCCTCCCTGCTCAGCTCCACCCTCCTTTGGGAGGCTCCACCCTCCTTTGGGTGGGGCAGGGAACCTGGAAAGTCCCCTTTACCTGGGGACCACCCTGTTACTTAGGAGAGAAACAGTAAAGTGGCAGAACTGGGATCACAGGGAGGGCATAGGACAACAGTTTTTGTTAGAACTTTAGAGTCATCTGGAAAAGAAATCTTCTGGGGAGTTTTTGAAACCCATGGATGTTGAGGGTTTGAAATCATACCCATAGAGATCAAAGATATAATTGCTCTGAAGGGGGACCCAACCATTTTAAAAGCTCCCCTAGTGATTCTAATGTATACTATCCTAGTTTAAGCAAAAGGGAGCAGATAGCAGGAAGAATATTCTTAGCCACTTCTTGCCTCACTGATGTCAGTTTAGAGTGGTGTTGGGTTTGGTGGAGGATAACAGTAGAAAGGTTGGAAAGGAAGCACCTCAGGACCGAAACCTGGCTCACACAATGCCATGAGCTGGAGATGGGGATAGAAATAATTAACATAGTCATTAAACCAGCTATAAAAAGTATAAATCCTTAGGCACGAAGGTGCAGACCTAAGCATCAGATGTTGTTAGAGGTGTCATGGATATAGAACTGAGGTAAGGATATGGAGGTTGAAGGCCATTGTAGAATCTATGGTCCCTTTCAAAATCTACATAGTTATTCAAAATAAAATAAAACAAACCACTCCACAAAGAAATGAGCCCCTTCCAAAGAGAAGACTATAACCGTGCAACTTCTACACTGGCGTAGAGCAGCAGTTCTTCTCCGAACCCAACACATCTCAAAAAAAAAAAAACAAAACCAAAAACGACTTCAGGTTCACAGAGCAGGATCCTTGGGAAAGTTTCACCAGAACTCCCCTTTCAGCATCACAGGCAAGTTTCTTCATGAGGCAGAGATCTTTGTTATCTAAAGGGCAGGTTAAGAGAGGACATTTGCATAGACATGGGCAAAAGCGGGCAAAAAGGGATGACCCCGAAAGGGACAAGTTTGCTAAAAGAGGCCTGCATAGACACAGGCAGGCAGTCTTGGAGGAGAGCTGCCTCTGCTGCTTTGCAAAGGGAGAAAGTTGGAGAAGAAGAACGCGTGCGTAGGCCCAGGCGGGCCGGAGGGTGGATGCCCCTTGCCAGTATAGAAATTGCATTGAGATAATCTTTTTTTTTTTTGGTAGGGGTTCATTTCTTGGTGGAGTTGTTAACTTTGTTAAATTAATTTCTCCTAGGGTATTGATAGCGTAATTTCCATTTTCTTGCCCTACTTGACCTAGGACCCAGTATGGCTAGGTTGATATATAAGGACCAGTGATCCAGTGATTCTCTACAATGGCCCTCAGTCCCCATATCCCACCTCTAGCCTGTGCCTCCTGATACTCTATAGCAGTCTGATACTTGCCATAGTACTTGGTGCCGAAGGATTTCTAATTTCTTTTTTTTTTTTTAAAGATTTATTTATTTATGCATACAAGTACGGGTACAGTTCAGAGGTGTGGGGGGGTGAGAGGATTCACCACAGAGAGCGGGGAGCAGAACAGGCAGATCAACGGAAGCACACTGCTGAGGGGAGCAGCGGGCACAGCA
>JAGFMF010011659.1:3473382-3493182 GCA_019455555.1 Galemys pyrenaicus | reverse complement strand
CAGGAGAGGTCTGCTGCACCATGTGGGTCCCCTCCCTGGCCGGCAGCAGGGATCGAACTCGTGCTGCAGTGGCTGCGGTTTGCTTCGTAGTGCGTTGCTCAACCCACTGCGCCACCAGGGAGGCCCCGGATTTCTAATTTCTACGGCTTGCTCAATGACTATGTTCATCACTTCTTCCCCTACCTCCGGCTTTCGGCCTTATGTGACCCAGGTTTCTGGCCTTGTAGTGCCTCCTTTCCAAAATCTCTGTTCTTAAGCTCCATCATCACTACCCAGCGCACTCACTCCAATACTGCTTCAGATTCATGTGTTATGTTAGAATTTAAGAGCATGACTAGCTTTTATATTAAATTGAGAGGATCGTGTCACTGTGTATGAGTTGGATAGTTACACGTCTCAATTTGCTAAATGTCCAAGTTTCTACTCATTCTGCTGGCATGGCTAATAGTGCCCCCTTTCACTCTCCAAAGTGTCTAGTTTACATGACAAAGTATGGGTCACCATGATGACCCAGTACATGCCGGCTGTAGTGAGCAAAACAAGCTGTATACACTTGGTTAGTGTCACAAAGGAATTGATTTCTCGTTCTCTTTCTAGAAGCCTAAATTAACAGAATGTGACCTCCATCGGGGGTGGGGGGGTGCTTACTGCTAAACCTGCCCCACTTTGCTGTCTCACTGCTATTCTTCTCAGATTGGGGGAGGTGGACCCAAGCTGTCCGGGGGTTTGGAAGGGGACTGTAGAACCGCTCTGTCACCAGCATACTCTGCACTCTACCGGGACGGGAGTTACAAGAGTTCTCACAGATCCAGAGACTAAGGGCAGTAAGTCTGCTGTTATGTTTACCTTTCATTAGTGTCTTTACCTGCCTGTAAAGGACCACTTGTCTAGAGGGAAAAGAACAAGTTTCATCTTTGGAACTAGGAAATCCACTGTTAACCAGATGAGAACACTCAGCGCTAAGTTGACGATTGTTCATTCTATTCTGTTGTTCTAAGTATAGTGGCCTGACTGTATAGCGCACATTAGGCAGCTCTGAAGGGGCAACTTGGCCATAACCTTGGTTCAGATATGTAACTCTGCCTCCTTGTGTACACACCCCAACTCTGTGAATAGCATGTGTTCCAAGGGAGCCTATAACCACTGACATAGGTTCCCTGATGTCAGCCTCAGGTTCACCTCCTTGTTTTGATCACTAGGCTTTCTTCGGTTTATCAGATGTACCCCTCCCTCCACCTGTCCTCTGCTTGAGGACTTTAAAGATCCCTGGATAGCATTTTTAAAGCTATCAGATCAGATGCATTTGACATCCCTTCTTTTCTTTTTTGTCTCCTGGGATCCCACGGGACATATTACTTAAGATCCTTAATATTCTGGTTCCCTAAATAATTGGGAGAAATATTCTGTCTGGGTGACAGGTTTATAGCACAGTCACACTGCTTAGAAGTCCCAAACCTCACCAGGGTGGGCGTATCACATAGAGTTGACCACGGACAACACAGGTTTGAACTGCATGGGTCCATTTAAACCTGGATTTTTTTTCTATCCTGGAGTTCAACATTCACAGATCCAACAGCAGATGTTGGCTGCTTGGTTAAATTCTCAGATTTGGAATCATGGCTACCAAGAACCAACTATGAGAGATGTGAGGATTTTGCAAGGTCATGGGGTGGGAGGCTGTCATTTATTTAGTCATATTTCTTCTCACCCAAAATAGCAATCATTTCTGTCTTTTCTTCATCTCACCCCATATATTGCCAAGACTGCCTGGGTTACTTTCCAGGTCCAGGCATCAGCCTCCTTATTGTGCTTCCTGAGAAGAAATGAGCACACTGGTGAGTCCTTGCAGGCCAGCCTCAACACCTCCTCCTCTCTAGACTGCCTAGACAGCCTCACCCCAGAGCTAACGCGGATGGCTAGCCTCCCCGCTGACATCTGGATAAGCTAAAAAGGCCAAAGCCAGAAAAAGAACTGAAATTTAAAAGTCACTTAACTTTTTATGACTATACCAACTTGCTGATCTTTATCTTATTGAACTAATTTGTTGGGATTTCATCCTCCCAACTAAGCCAGGTGGGGCACCTATGGCTTCTCACAGCTTCAGATGGACAATGCCGGGGAAGATACTCCCAGATAAGCCTTATCCAGGCTGAGTACAACTATGCCATACAGTCGGGGGCCCATGCTAAGTGCCAGCCCAGCTGCCAGACATCCCTATGTGGAGAACTATATGCATGTCTGCATCACCATGGAGCTCCTGTTCCCCAAACCCCTGCTGTGTGCTCCACCCATCTTCTGCAACACCACCTGCTACCACAGCAGGAAGGTTGGGGGTCTTGGCAGTAAATGCCTGGTCTCTTGTGCTTCCACCCCTACCCCATCTTCTGTGTTCATGGAGCTCCCCTGCTTCACCCCACTTCTTGACATATATGTAGCTGGGCTGCCACTAAGCAGCTGGTCACTGCTGTGGTTTAGATTTCCAAATAATCTTTGGTCAAATACCTCCTGCACTTCCTTTCTAACAGCACATCAGGGGGGAAAAAGACAGATGGAAGAGGAGAGTATTCAAGCAAGAGGAATTACTAAGAGGTGCCAAGGGAGAGCAGAGCAGATATACCAGATAACCCTGGTTCCTGATAACCTTTTTGTGCCCTTTCCTCTTATCGCTAATTCATTGGGTCTGGAACACAGTGACTCAGACCCTGTGGTGGAACTGAAAATAGAAACCAATACAGATTTTTCCCTACTCTAAGGTGACCTAGAATATGAAACCTTAATAAAAGCTAAGCATAATGTTCTTTGATAGTCTTAAAGAATCAATGAGTTATTTAAGCACCTATTTAAAACATAATTTACCCCAAATTTTCATTTGTGTATTTGTGAAAAAGAGCTTGACTGCTTCGTAAGGCTAGATGCTAACTGAAAGTATTGGAGGACAATAAATAAATAAATGTTATTGAACATCTAAATAATAAATAAATGTTATTGAACATTTCAGGACCTGGAAGTCCTCTATGTTAACTTTGAAAGGGTATAGGTTATCAGTCATTCCTTATGTATCAATTCATGTAGAATTATAAAATCAAACAGTATCATTGGGCCAGAAAAGAAATATCTGTATGGAATACTATTCAGCAATCAAAAAAGAAAAACTAGACGCATTCATAGGAACATGGATGGAAATGGAAGGGATTATGCTCAGCGAAATAAGTCGGAAGGCAAAAGAAAAATACCAGATGGTTCCTCCCCTAGGAGGAATATAAGGGAACCAAATAAGGATCAAGGAAAGGAATAAGAACAACAACAATAATAATAACAATAAAGACACAAAAACCAAAAATGAAAAGACAAGGACAAATTGGGGACACTTGGTGGGGAGAGGGGAGTGGGAGGGGGGAGGGAAGATGGGAGCACAGGGGACTGAGGTGATGGTGCACTGGTGAGATGGTGATGGGGAATACATAGGGATTACAATTGATGTCAAATATATATAAATTAAAGGGAAAATTTTTTTTTGAAAATTAAATTAAAAATAAAGAGAAATATCTGTATTTGTTAGGGACTCTGAGGTGTAGCCAAAATCCAAATGCCAATTATCTCTAATATCTCTAAATGTAGTATCTAATGTTTCTTTGTCACTGAGATATCCTTAGAGGAACATGCATGTGCTCTGTACAGTCTGGTAATGCCACATTGGTCCCTGTGCGCTAGACCTTGGATGATTCTTCTTCTATGATCTATAATCACTTTTTTAAAAAAAGATTTTATTTATTTATTTTGGCATAGAAGAACTGGAGTGCAGGCCATAGGTGCTGGACATGAGAGGAGTCACCAGGAACAGAGCGGGGAGCGGAACAGGCAGGTCTACTGAGATGCACTGCTGAGGGGAGCAGCAGGTGAGAGAGGAGAGGTCTCCTGGGCTATTTGTGGGTTAGCTCCCTGGCTGGGGATCGAATTCAGGTCACTGCAATGGTAGCACTGAAACTTAACCCATAGGCCACCAGGGAGACCCCTGGAATCACTTTCAAGCCTATCTAGCTCGAGCCAGGCACAGTGCCTTCTTGGTAAGATATCAACGGCCAGAACGTGTGAGCTTCATTACCTGAGCCATTTAATCTCACTGGATGCATCCATCCATCACTCCCCATTCTGGTGCCCTTGTATTATTTTGTTTTGCTGCTTCAGGTCACCTGTTAGGGAGGCAAAAAAGCATTGTGTTTCCAAATCTGCCAGTTAATAGTTTTGGCAACTTGTTCCACACCTCTAAGACTTAACTTTATTCATCTATAATAATGATCATTTCTGATAAGGTAACTATGAATGTAAAAGATAAAGGATGGAAAGTATTTTACAAAGTGCCTGGCACATGGTAAGAACTCAATAAATGTTAGCTATTCTTACTGCTCATTAGCTTTCCCTAGATAGTCTCAGACATTTTTTAAGTCTCTTTGTTTTGACTTGACATATTCATAGATTGCAATGATAGAATCCTTTCAGGGCACCCTGGCAATAACTGAGTCTTTCTTCTCCCACATTCCTTACCCTTTTTTCATCTAACCTCTGTAGGTGAGACCTACACAGGGCTCCTTACAGCCACAAAAGCAACTAGTTAATGCTGCTTAAAAGAACTATGTTCTTTTAAATTCTCATCTACGTATGGAAGGAAGCATTAGAGGTAAGATTTGCAGTATCATTTCATTACCACAAATGTCAACTTTTGTTAAATCAAGAGATTTTGAGAACTTCTATATCATAAGTGTCAAATTCAAGATGATCCTATCTTGATATTATTAATAATGTCATCTAAGAAATTCTAAAAATGAATTGAAACATTTTTATAGACAGTTATGTTTTCAGCAGCTTGGTGCTTCCATTGATGAAATTTAGATCTGAACAATAACCACTGGAACTGAAAAGAAGTATGCTTCTATAATCTTACATGATAGTTGGGAGAAACCTTATAATGACTTGGGCTTGGACCATCACAAACTTTTCTCCTTGGAGAATAGCTTATTTTCATTTAGAGCCCATGTATTCACTTTAGGATTCAATGGAAGCTTTTTCCACATGCAAGAACAATATGACATTGACCATTGAAACATCCTGTGAAGCTTGTGCTTATGGCAGATTTAAAACATAGTTGTGCATTCTGCTACACTCTATTGAGCGGTTGGATCTAAGCCCTTTTGCTTGAATCTGGATAGACTTCAGTAACAGAATATGTTGATTTTTTGCGCAGAATTGTGTTTAGGGCAAGCCAACAGAGATGCTTCTGGGTGCAAGGTTGTGCCAATTTGTGTGATGCAAAAGTTTTCATGCTTTATGCCCATGCCAGTGTCCATCCACATGGCTGTACCCCAGACCTCCTTGTCTCTGATCATGTAGTCCTTGTCCTTTAAGGCTTTTGAACAACAGAATCTGCATAGATTTTCACCTTGGCTCACTTCTACCCCCCACACATTCTGAATGACCAAGTATATTGCTCATTGTATCACCCTTTGGGAAGAGTTTACTTTCTATTATCTTTCAAAGCCATCCTTGAAGTATCCAAACTGACCAATAATAAAACCAAGCTCAGGCATGTCTTTCTTTCTTTCTTTTCTTTAAATGATCTGGTTTTCAGTTTTTTTAAAAAAAGATTTGTTTATTTATGCAAACAGTGAGGACCAACGCAAATGCCTGAGGGCACTCAGGTGCAGGGGGTGAGATAGACAGAGTGGGAAACAGAACAGGCAGATCTACTGAAATACACTGCTGAGGGAAGCAGTGGGCGAGACAGGAGAGGCCTTCTGCACCTTGTGGATCAACTCCCTGGCCAGGGATTGAACTCATGCTGCAGTGGCTGTGGACAGCTCTCTTGCGCCATCAGGGAGGGGCTCAGGCATGTCTTTCAACTGGTTATGGGATTCCCCTTTTTACATGACTGCAGGTATAACCCAGTGCAACTGTGAAGGATCTAGGGGTTGGGCTCTAGGCAACCTCACCACACCCTCAAGTCTTGCTTGGGCTCAATTCTGATTGTTATTTTATGATAGACTTTCTAGGTTGATCTGACTTTATGACTTGGTGAATGTGACAGAATCCAGTTCAGAGTTAGCAGTTTTAGTCATGGTCACTCGATGTCTCAAGATCAAGTGTTCCATCCCCACCAGGGAACATACCTAGAACTGTTTCTCAAATGGCACATAATTCTCTGATCCAGATCTTATGAACTTACTTGAGAATCTCAGAGAGCTGCATTGTGATTTTTTTTTTCCTGGAGTTTGGCATAAACTCTTTACTGTATTGGGGAAAACCCACTAATGACACCTCTAACATCGTAAGACCTCGTGAGTCATGTGGTTAAAATGGCAAGGCTGAATGCAGCATAGCCTAGACTTGCTGCAGAGTTCTCCTGCTCTGGATGCTGTTAAAAAACTGGAAGCCTTTGGTGTCACCCAGTAAACTGGTGAGAACGGTATACTCTATTATATATTGATATACTCCATTAGCAATATATTAATGTGTTGGCTCTAGAAACCAACAGGGCAAGTCCAGGAGCTGTGTTTCCTTCTTTTTAGTAAGGAATGCAAGTATAGCAATTTCGTTTTTCCCCTTGATTTCACTGCTTTTTCTCTATTTTTCTGCTTCCTCCATAGTGGAAGGGGTTCATCATAATGAATCTGTCACCAGGTGGCTGGTGAGTGCCCTCAGGCATTTGCGTTGGTCCTCACTGTTGGGAAGTTAGGCACTAAGCTGAGGCAGTAATCACATTGACTTTGGTGGGAGGAAGTCCATATGGTTTGAACCTGTGTGTAGTTTCTATCCCTGTTGCCATGACTACTTTTAATATAAGCACATTAAGATTGTGGTGTCTGGCTGAGATTC
Source organism: Galemys pyrenaicus (assembly GCA_019455555.1). Lineage (NCBI taxonomy): Eukaryota > Metazoa > Chordata > Mammalia > Eulipotyphla > Talpidae > Galemys > Galemys pyrenaicus. The sequence goes on along the minus strand of JAGFMF010011659.1, from coordinate 3,486,315 downwards.
ACAAGACAGGTCAACTTATCAGCTTGACTTTTTGATAGCCTTTTTTGCAATGAGAATATACAACAAACACCAACAATCTTGTACTCTGTGCTCATTTCAAGATATTCATTCATATACCATTTTCCAGCCCTCCTGATACCAATCTTTTCATCTTATTTTTCCTAATTCCCTGACTCACTATGTGTGAATCAGTGCATAACAGAGTGGAAAACCACATGTACTTCTTCCATTTTGTCCACTTGAAAGATTTCCCTTCACAACTGTCTTACATACCCCTGATTTGAACTGTGATGCTGCAGCAGTCCACTTCTGTTTAAAGTGGGTATATTGTGTAGGACCATTTGTAAATCAGATCTGATTGTCTTCAGTCAACTGATCACAGTGAATTTTCCTTGATGCCATAGGTATTACTGAAGAAGAAGAGGCAACCTCACAGGACTAGTTGTTTTGGAAGTCTAAGGCACAGTTTGTGCAACTTACTCACATCTTTACGGTCTTCTTAAGCTCTGTCTCATATATTATTTTTGTCTGATGTGTATTGTCGCTAAGCATACTAACATCAATTGCTAGGACAGGATCACCCAGGTCATGATGGACAGCTCAGTTTGCATTGTTACTTGATGTCCTGAATATCTCTACCAGGGTCCTGTATCAAGCTAGGAACTGTTTCTTGGAAAGAGAATTATCTGAATAGCATCACCCCAGGCTACATTGTGATCTTTGCCAGAAGAACCATGGCTATTTGGCATTGATAGTATCATTGGATGTGTTGGGTCATGTCACCAAAAATTGCTGGAGAACACTTTCTTGGTTTGGGCATTATTCAAAATTGGTAGCCTTTGGGTTGTTCAGAATTTGTGTTATAGTAGAACACCAAAATTCAGTTCATATGACTTCCAAAATTGAAATTCTCATGTACTTTTGTGAGTTTATCTTCTGTTCTATAACATGCACATGTCTAGGTAAGGAATCTGTGGTGCTTGCTATTTTCTGCTCCTCAGGTCCAATTAGCATGCCCTCAATTAGTGCTAAGAGCAAGAAAGTTGATATAATCCAGAGGTAAATTCCCTGCAACTGAATACAAACTGCTACTTAGAGGACTAGTAAACTGAAACAGAGAAGAAAACACTCACTGGATCAATAGCTGTATACTAGGAGTCGGTATCTGAGATGATTTGCTCCAATATATGTACCGGGTTGGGAAAACAACTGCAAAATATACTGACTGATTTATGAGAACTTGCAGCCATTGTCCAACATTTACATTCTTTCTGCAGTCCAGAGAGGTGAGTTTAATGGAGATGTGATAGCAATCACAGCCTTAGGATTTTCAAGTCTTTGATGGTGTCACTAGAGTCAACAATTCTCCTAAAGATGCAGTTTTGGGTTTTGTTTACTATTCTCATGAAAGAAGATATTCTGGGATGTTCTACTTAGCTCTTCTTTTTTATTTTTTTTTAGCCCTACGTTATTATCACATACATCTAAAGCCCTCTAAGAAGGAACTAAAATAACTCTAACACTGGAATAGAGATTTTCTAACATGCTTAACGGTGGTCATGTAACTGACTGTTTTAGTACTTAAAAATTATAGTCACACAACAAAGTAGAACAAAATAGCTACACAATAAAAAACATCAGAAACAAAAAACAAGGCTTGGTCCACAGTCCACCAGGATATATAATACTCTCCCACCCTCAGCTTTTGGTTCCTTATTTCTTTATCCTGACCAAAATCTGGACTATGGCATAAGGAGTATGCCAGCTGGGTAAATGCCCCTGGCACCGATTAATAAGTAAGTAGTAAACATCAATAGAATACATTGACAATATCAGGTTAGCTAAGATAGATGTCCATTAGAGAATTTTTGTAAGACTAGTTAAAGAGCAAGTGGTCATACTCCTACCAATCTAAACAGTAACCCTAAATGGAAATTTAAAACTATTCCTATACCACTTAATAAATGTTGAACAAATATTTTACAAGACTTGCCCTGAGAGGAGCTAAATGAGTAGCCCTCCTGAGGTAGTCCCCCACCCCAGTCTCCAATCCGGCTTCCCTATCTATCCATACTGAATTTGAACTGGTTTTCTCCTTGTCTCATCTATTATCGACATTCTCTAAGTTCATCTCCTTTTTTTTTTTGGAAGACTTATTTATTTATGTATATAAGAACGGGGGTTTAGGCCAGCAGTGTGAGGGGTGAGAGGATTCGCCAACGATAAAGTGGGGAGCAGAACAGGTGGATCTACTAAAATACACTGCTGAGGGGAGCAGCAGTGAGACAGGAACGATCTCCTGTTCCATGTGGGTCACCTCACTGGCTGGGGATGGAACCCATGTTGCAGCAGCTGCTGATAGCCTGATAGCTTTATAGCACTGTGTCTTTAACCCCTGAGTCACCAGAGAGGCCCCAGACTTCATCTCTTTTCCATCTAGTGTCCTGTAAATGCTAAGAGAGTATTTACATGGCCTATCTGTAATTCTGAATGGCTCAACTGAGCTTGCTTAGGGTCCCCTTTTTCTCCAGGAGGAAAATGGTGACCCTTTCAAAAGCAGCAAAACAACTGGTCTCCTGGGACTTAGACAATATACCCACTGAGACTAGAGATCTAGAGCACTTTGCAAAAAAAGATATGAGGTGGGATTTTGGGTATGTCAGTTACTTCTTGAAGCTTTCAATGGCGTCTTAAAATAAATAAACTTCTTTATCTCTACAATGGAATTATATTCAGTTATTAAAAAAAAAAGAAATTCTACCATTTGCAACGAAGTGGATAGACCTTGAGGGCATTATGCTAAGTGAAATAAGTCAGAATGAGAAAGACAAATTCTGTATGATCTCATTTACATGAGGAAATCTAAAAACAACATGAAACTGGGGCTTCCCTTGTGGTGCAAGTGCTTAAGTTTCAGCACTATGAAGCTGTCTGCAGCTACTGAGGCTTGAGTTCAATCACATGACTCAGCAGACACCTCTCCTGTCTCACCCGCTGCTCCCCTGGGCAGTGTATTTCAGTGGATCCACCTGTTCTGCTCCACACTCTGTCTCTGGCGAGTCCTCTCACACTCTCGCACTTCGGGCCTGCACCCCAGCTCTTGTATGCATAAATAAATAAATCTATAAAAATTAAAAACAACACAAAACATAAAACGACATAAGATTTGTGAGTACAAGGAATGGGCATTGTGGAAAAGGGTGAAGGTGGTTGAAAGGCACAAACTTCCAGTTATAAGTTACTTAAGCACTGTGAATGCAATGTAGTTAACCATAGTTAACTCTGCTCCACAGTATATTTGAAAGTTCCTAAGAGTTTTCATCATAAGGCAAAAAAAAATTTTTAGTGACTATGTGAGGTCGTTGACATTAACAGCTTTGTTGTAATAATCATTTTGTAATATACTATGTCAGGTCATTAATGGATACAGTTCCTTGTGTCAATTATATTTCAATAAAGCAGAAAAAAAAGAAACAAACCTCTATTTTGCTAATCCACCTGAAAATAAAAAGGAAAAATTCGACAGCTCTCAAAAGTAGATTTGCAATGACTAAGATAACATAATAATTTGTAAAAATCAAAGAAAGAGAACTCAAATCAGCTATTCTGTTTTGAATAGAACACTTAAGAACACTTTGGAGTGTTCTTAAAATTAAAAATAATGAAACAGAAACTGAACTTCAAGATACAATATTGTTGTTGGTTAAGTAGAAATCTTAGTTCACACATGAAACATTTTACTGATTTTGAATAAAATCTTAAAATTGAAATGTATATTCCTTATTGATTATTTCAAAACTAAAGTATAAACCAAGAAAATAAAGCATTATATTTGTGCTATGTAATTGTCTAAGCTAAGACTTTTATAAATACCTGTTTATTAATATTCATTTATTATTCACAGGACAATTAAGTATATAAAGTATCATTTTATCAGACTGTACCAAAAGATCAGCGTTCAAACCACTAGGTAGATAGGAACACTGTTGAATAAATATCATGTCTTTTCTTTTTTAGTTCTGTAATATTTATTTTTATTTCATCTTTTTACTGGTATTATTATATAAAGTTCAATTTACAGATATACATTGAATATATATTCATTACATATATATCTGAATATATATATCTGCAATCTTTCTTTCTCTGCAATTCTATCCTTTCTATTAGTATGATTTGTTTCACTTTGTAAGTATCCCCTGAATAATTTCATTGTATTAGGGGGTATTTAAAATTATTTTTTCTGAATACCTAATGGTCTCACTTATAGGAGTAATATAGGGGATTAAGGGAAAAAAATTACAAAACAAAACAAAAATAAACAGACAACTACAAATCAGAGACATTCTGCAGGGAAGAGGGAGGGACTGGGATTATGACAGGCATGGAAGAGCACAAGGGACTATGGTGATGGTGCACGGGTGCATCGGTGGTGAAAACTATGGGGACTACACCTAGAAAAGAAAGCAAACATTGTAAGAAAAAAAATAATAAACAACCATAAATGAAAAAAAATTATTTCAAATATAAAAAAATTATGTTTTCTGGGCATCTAATATAGTCTGGTAGCAAATGAGTTGCTAATATAAAGTTTAGTGAAGGGTAGGTTTGGGTTTATACTAAATCTCCTCTGTTTCAGTCTCTTTATCTTAGCCTTCTGTCTCTAGCTCCCTCTCTATATCTATACAGGTATATAGAATTTTCCATAATGAAAAAGTTTTGAAAAATCATCAGAACTAGATATAAGATATCAAGTGCCTGGGCCTCTCTGGTGGCGCAGTGGGTTAGGCAACGCACTATGAAGCAAACTGCAGCCACTGCAGCAAGAGTTCAATCCAGCCTGGGAGGGGACCCACATGGTGCAGCAGACCTCTCCTGCCTCGCCCACTGCTCCCCTCAGCAGTGTGTTTCAGTCAGTCTGCCTGTTCTGCTCCTCACTCTGTGTGGATTCACCAGAATCCTCTCACCTCCCGTGACTCTGGCCTGTACTCCAGCTCTTGTATGCATAAATAAATAAATATTAAAAAAAAAAGATATCAAGTGCCTATATCTGGAGATATTTTAGGTTAGGATTATAAAAGTAGCTAGCAGTGAATAAAAAAGTAAACAGAGAATAGATCTGAGTCAATTCCTAGACAGGCATTAATGAGCCTGTTTAAACAGAGTCAGTGCAAGGTAACTGCATTCAGAGGATCAGGATAAAGCAGATACAGGGAAATTCATAATAATCAAATTAATATCTTAAATGACAAAAAGTAGCTCCCAGATCTATACTAATATGTATACCTTGGGGACCCCAGAAAGAAAGAATCTGACTCTATTTTGTACATTATACTCCAGAAGTTAATTAGGGAATAGCAATAATAGAGGCCCACCAAAAACTTATTAATTGAAGTAGACTCCAGAGCAAAAGATTTCTAGTGATAAATGATTTCCCTCAGGAGCCCACTTCAATTAATAAGATCCTTTATCATCATAGGAATTATCAGATCCCTAAAATAAAGAACAAAAGACTTAGGGCTTGGCGTCCATAGGCAAGGTCAGCCTAGTCAGCAAGGATGATTTCCACTTCCTTTCTTCTTCTCCATGCAGCCACCATGTGTAGTTAATTTCCAAAACCTCACATCTGTGGGGCTGTTAGCTAAATTCAGGGTTTCCCACGGAGGCCCATAGAGGAGCCGTAGTCTTGTTTTGCTTTTTTGAAAAAAATGAGCTATTTGTAAATGGATTTCAATTTAATGGGCTTCTGAATTGCTTTTGGGGGGGACATACATTATCTTTTTCAACTTTATGATAATCTTTTTATATCACCCCCAATGGAAAGCTGTTTGACAGCACCCTTACTGAAAGTTTATGGTGATTGTAAAAGAGAAGTGACCTTATTTATACTTATACCATAACCTGGCAAACTCCTTTCATTTTTTTTAAAGATTTTATTTATTTATTTTTGCATAGAAGAACTGGGTGTAAGCCAGAGGTGCAGGGGGTGAGAGGGTTCACCAGTGACAGAGTGGGGAGCAGAACAAGTGGATCTACTGAAATACACTGCTGAGGGGAACAGCGGGTGAGGCAGGAGAGGTCTGCTGTGCCACGTGGGTCACCTCCCTGGCCAGGGATCCAACTCAAGCTGCCTTGGCAGTGTAGATGGTAGCACTGTGACTTAATCCCTCCGCTGCGAAGAAGGCCCCAAATTCCTGTGATATTTCTGTTCTCGTGGCCATTTGGTTAGGACTTTGATTGAGGATCTCTCTCCAGTCACTCTCCTTCTTGAGGACGTAGGCCTTCTCCTTATCCTTACACTTTCGTCTACATTTCTTTAATCTCTTCCTTCTCTTCTCCATTTCTCCAACCAGTTAGTACTCTTGTATTGAATCATAGAATTTTAGGCCTAAAAGGGCTTTGGAGCTACTTTAATCCAACCCCCTCATTTAACAGATGAAGAAACAGAAGTCCTGTAAAGTTGGGCAATTTGCCTGTGATATCTGAGCAAGGCCATGGCAGAACATGGCCTAAAAATGAGGTTTTTGCCTTCTAATCTAGGACTCGCACATAACTGTGCTGTTGCCATGGTTTTGAAGCTAGCAGAGTCAGACAGATTTGAGGTGCTTATGGATGGATGAATGCACAGCATCAAACAATAGTTCTCTCCATGAAAAGAAAACCTGGCTAGTAATTGAAACCTCTGAACCACAAGCGGAGAAAGAAGTAAAAGGCTCCACAGGCTGCTACCCGGGGCTGGGGTGGGAGTGGGGGATGCAAAGAGACTTGGGTGAGGCCCTGGCTCCACTGTGTCCCAGATGGATCATGTGGGAAGACCTCGGGCACATGACACTGTTGTAGGCACCCCGTGTGTTTTACATCACCCAAAGCTATAAATGGTTTTGCATTAAAAAAGAAGAAGAATTACAGGTCTCCCACAACCCACAAAAATATGCTCCACCCAAAAAGAAGCCCATAATTTGGCTGCATCCAGCCGGGTTAAACAAAATCGGAGCCAAGGTTGCCCTGCATTGTCCTGCGAGGTGGCCTAGCATTAGGAGGAATGAAAGAAATGAAAATTACTCACAATGGGTTAGATTTTTTTCTCTGAAGGGAAAAGTCTAAGAGTTACACAGCAAGACCCTGGCATCAGCCAGGTAAGGTCTATTAGCTGCACGAAAATCACTACCAAGCTATTATTTATAATTTTATAGTAGCTCACACTTGCAAATTGCCTAGCAATGAATTGAAGCAATTTCTTGTAACAATTCTGAGTGGGAGGTTGGGGATTTTAACCCTTTTTTTCACTAAGACAGAAATATACTGGCAACTAGTAAGCATTAACAATACGAATTCCTGAACAGTCTTTATTTGGGCTATGACCTCTAGTCTATAACTTAGCCCACTTTAGCATGACCATAGTTTCCAGTTTTCTGGGACCGAGGGGTTCCCTAGTATGTGGGACAGCCCCAGGCAATCCAACACAGTGAGTGATGCTATCCGTGCCTGATGTTAATTCCTGACCACTTCTGTCTGTATATCTTAAATGAATGTGGCTATACATATTTTTTAATCCTATTCTGGGGCCCTCCCTGATGGCACAAGGGGTTAAGGTGCAGAACTATGACGCTATCCACAGTCGCCGCAGCACAAGTTCGATCCCAGGCCAGGGAGCTGACCCACATGGCACAGCAAACCTCTCCTGTTTCGCCTGCTGCTCCCCTCAACAGTGTGTTTCAGTCAACCTGACTGTTCTGCTCCCCACTCTGTCTGGTGACTCCTCATACCCCTTGAAACTCTAGTCTGTAACCCGGTTCTTATATGCATAAATAAATAAATCTAAATAAATAAATAAATCCTATTCTGTCTCAACTTGCCACGTTTCAGAAGGCAGAGCCTGAAATGGGTTTTTGTTGCCTTCTCCAGTTAGAATACATTAAAATAATATTTACTGATGGTTTGGTTTCGTCATTGAGGAAATCCAAATGCTTACCACTGACCTCTGAGTGTTTTTGCTATTGTGTGTCACAAGGTGATGTAAGGCAAAACACAAATAAGAGAATATGACTTCATTTTCCAGACTAAGTCATCCAACTCAGACACCATTCTCTGTCTACTTAGATGCAAAGGTCACACTTGCTATCTGGGATATTTTCTTAAATAGTAGAACATTTAAACTTGTACAAATGAGATGGTCACCAGGATAGATATAAAGAAACAACTTACCTCTAGCTAAGAAACCCTTGAGTCAGGCCTCCCTGGTGGTGCAGGGGTTAAAGTCTCAGAACTATCAAGCTATCACCAACCACTGCAGCACAAGTTCAATCCCCAGCCAGGGAGGTGACCCACATAGTGCAACAGACCTCTCCTGTCTTACCCACTACTCCCCTCAGCAGGGTATTTCAGTAGATCTGCCTGTTCTGCTTCCCACTCTATCTCTGGTGAATCCTTTCACCCTCCACATCCCTGGCCTACACCCCAGTTCTTGTATGCCTAAATAAATAAAAATAAATAAATCTTTAAGAAACACTTGAGTCAAAATCAGTCCCAGCTAGAATCATAGACTATTTTATCACCAGCAAAGAGAATAGAAAGGGCCATGCATGCCAACATTTTTATTAGTAGGATATTTCTGATATCCTACTAATAAAAAAAAACTTTCATTAGCATTACAATATTAAAAGTCCAGAAAGATCTAATGAGACAATATAATCACTGGCAGGTATTATCTAAGACAGGACAGTGGGAAAGTCAACTTGGGAGCAAAGTGACAAAACGACTTGGGAGCAACAGTGACAAGTGCAGATTAGCCTCTATCAGCAGAGTTCTTTTATTAATGCATTCCATTGCCCCCCTGATGGGAGATAATATGACCTATTTAAAGAGGATCAGGAGGCATAGAGAGGGTAAAGAAGGAATCACACAGAACTGGATGGAGGGTCAGGTCATCCAACTACCTTAGGTGCCAATTTCTAAAGAGTGCTTTCAGGAATAAAGCAGAAATTTGGTTCCAGGTTCAACAGAAAACTCCACACCTGACCAGCTGATGTCTAAGAGGCCTTCCTCTAGTGAAGTAGACCACGTTCTCCAGTAGAAACAAAGCCATACTCTTTCCCCAGGCCACCCTCCACCAATACTAAGTCAATACGAAAGGCATAATACCCTTAACCAACCCTAGATCCCTGGATTTCTTGGCCTGCCTCTGGTTACCTGCCTCTGGTTCTCAGAAGAGTCAGGTATAAATGGTGATATAAGTGAGGCTAAATAGTTAAACTGCTCTCAGACTTTAAAGAGCACAAAAAGAAAAAAACTCATCTTTTTCTCTGAGACTTGTATTTATAGATGAGTAATAACAACAACCTTGAGCTGAGTTACAGGGCTGACACAGAGAAAGAAGTGGTTACACAGAGGTGGGGCACCTTGAAAAAAAATGAATCCTGGTCCTGGATTTCTAATTGATTTGGATTTGGCCAGAAGGGACCCTCATTCTGTCCTGTGGCCACTGTTAATAGAACACACTTGCTTCTTTTGATCATTGGTCTTTGTTTCCTGGATTACTTAGTCACCAAGGTGGTAGACATGTCTTGTCCATGGGACTGGTTTACAGGATGGTGACTTGGGGCTTCTTACTTATGGGGGTCCCAGTAGTTGTTCTTATCCTCCTAATGATGGGGTCTTGGTCTTGTCTCTGTTTAAATATTCACTAGTATTCAAATTGCTCTGTTCAAGTATTCTCAAGTGTGAAGCATTCAAATCTACACAAGGGATTAATTTTGTGCCTACGTGATGGCACAAGGGGTTAAGGTGCAGCACTATGAAGCATCTGCAGCCACTGCAGCACAAGTTCGATCTCTGGCCAGGGAGGGGACCCACATGGCTCAGCAGACCTCTCCTGCCTCACCTGCTGCTCCCCTCAGCAGTGTGTTTCAGTAGATCTACCTGCTTGGCTTCCCACTTTGCTTTTGTGACCCCTCTCACCCCCCACACACCTCAGGTCAGTACCCCAGTTCTTTTATGCATAAATAAATAAATCTTTTAAAAATATTTTTAAAAAATGATAATGGTACAGGGGTTTCAATTTTTCCCAAACCAAGGACCCCTCCCCCACCCCTACCCCTTTTCTGGTTGAGATGGAATTTTTCTACTCACATGTTTAGGTAGGCACCATGACCCTGGCCAGCAGGAAGTAGCTATAGAAGAGACCTCCACCCATTCTCCCCCTCAAAAATGAGGAATGATCTATCTCTCAGTGGGAAGTGAGATAGGAGGGTCCTAGGACAGAGACATATGGACAGGACTCAATGACAGAACTCTGTTGTTTGCTTTTTTTTAAAAAAGCAAGCCAGTAAATAGATTTAACAAATCTGTTTCTAGGCCTATATGCCTACTGCCACAAATTTCCCTGTAGTGGGTTTTGTTTTTGTTTTGCTAATTTTTTTCCCCAGCCTGTGCATTCTCTTTATAGACCTTGAATCCAGGCTGGATCAAACTGAACCTGTGGGTACACAGTGTCCACGAGCTATTGACCCATGAGATGGTCATAAGCCCTGTACTAACTATGAGCTGAGCTGATTGGTGCTCACAATCAACAACAAGAAATGGACCGCACTCAGATGGACAAATGGACTTTAGCCAAGTCCACTCTTCTTGCTTTCTCAGCTAATAAAGTTTAATTTCTTTGTTTTCAAACTCAGCCTTAAAATCTATATAGACCCAGTCCCAGCACTCAGGGGAGTGTCTTATGCCCAGAGAGGTCTCCCAAAACTTTCCTTCCTGCTCTTTCACTACATGCTGATTTCTTGGCCCCCTCACCAATATCTGGAGTCCTCTTTTCAATCTTGACCAGAGGGTCTCAAGAGTCCTTTCCTGGACTTGGGAGCAGGACTGCTCTGTCCATCCCTCTGATTCCCTCTGGGTGGAACTGTGGACAGCGGTTTGTTTAGTTGGGTCATATCCACCTGCGTTATTGGAGGGTGGGATCAGATTGAGGGACTCCAGGCACCCTCCATTGTCTAGTGACAGTGAGGATAAATACTGCGACCCTTGAAGAAAGTACTTACAAGTTCTGACAGCAAATCCTATGCTGCAGGTGACCTCAGATCACCCTGAAACAACTTTTTTCCCTCTTGTATGGTTCCAGCTTGGTTAGGCAGATGTAGTTCTTTGCATTACTCTGGGGAAGAGAGTACAATGGGTCTTTGGGGGATCTGTCAAAGCTCAATAAGAATCTCAACAAGATAAAATATATCTTGTTATGCAGAATGAATAAAACTTGGTTGAGGCAAAATATAAGTGATATGAATATTTATTTGGGGTTTTTGCAAACTGGTTGCCTGAGAGATATAGCTTGAAGAAATCATTGACTCATGTTTTAGGGTTCAGAAAAAGGAAGGTCCATTTTATTGTGTTTACTGAAAGTAAGCACCCTTTGATGTCACAAGTGAATATGTGAAATTTGGATATTTTCTCTTATGAAAAATCTATTCATATCTCCTGCACATTTTTACTATTGATTGTATTATTTGCTTTGTTTTTGGTAGGGATTTTATATATCAAATAAAAGTGTCTTTTGCAAAAAAAAGAAAAAGGAGGTGCTTTATAAAGACTAAAACCACAAAAAGGCAAGGTAGTTCTAATTTCAATCTGCTATGCAAATGAGGTGAAAATGTGTACCCTGATTCTCAATGAGTACCCCAACTCCAATGTAGTTGCCCCTACACAACGACTCCATGTTGTTTCTCATTTCTTGTCAAGCCTAAGGATCTTTAGGTCTTGGCACAGAGCCCAAATCACCAACCACAAACCCTCCTGTTCTGGTGAGTGTCTCTTTTGGATTACTCTGTCCTCAGGAGTACTCTGTTCATCCTTACCTCATTACACCCCAAAGTATTGTCTGGAGCCTAACTTTGAAAGACCATGGGTGCTCCTATTGGTCTGTAACCTTAATGATACTCATATCAGCATATGACCTAGGTCCTCAGGTTGCCCAATCTGGGCATCAAGAATATGAACTTACCTCAGACCCAGGGTCCACTGTACCATGGGTTCAAACCAGCAAAGACTTCACTTCAGAGTACGCAAAACCTGGGATTGTGCAGGGTCAACTTTAGAAAGCTTTTATTGACCTTCTTGTGTCCTGGGTCTACCTCTGAACTCATCATGAAAGTTAAAATCATGATATACTTGGATTGATCAACTTGGGTCTATGTATCCCCCAGCAAAGGCAGATTTGGAAGGAACAATGGTTGGTGCAATCAACCTCCTTTAGAGGGTGTGAAATGAAGGAATATGTTATCAAAACAAGAGAGGAACTGCCTTTTCTGGGCAGATTCTTATTTTTTTGATGTACTCTTACCACTACATAAGTCCAGTGGTTTTTTTTTTTGAGGTTTTTTTTTTTAAACTTATTTTATTTATTTATGCATGGGATGTAGGCCAGAGGTGTGGGAGGGGAGTGAGAGGATTCACCAGAGACAGAGTGGGGAACAGAACAGGTAGATATACTGAAATACACTGCTGAGGGGAACACTAGGCAAGACAGGAGAGGTCTGCGGCACCATGTAGGGTAGCTCCCTGGCTGGGGATCAAACTCATGCTACAGCATTTGGAAATAACTTAATAGTGCAGAGACTCAAACCCTTACACCACCAGGGAGGCCCACCAAGTCCAATGTTTTTATAAGATTGCCTCTTCTTGCAAAAAGTGGAAGATTGAAAAGAATCATATATTTCTCCTTGCTCTGTGTAAGAGATTAACATGATTTTACCACAACCCACTTGTTACATTTCTCCATAGAGCTGCTCAAGGGAATGCAACCTGGCTTTTCTTTAAAAATATAGTTCCACAAGACAAGGGTGTCCTCTTTCACCACTGCTCTTCAATATAACACTGGAAGTCCTGGCCAGGGCAATAAGGCAAGAAAAAGGTATACAAGGTATCCAAATAGGGAAAGAA
>JAGFMF010011659.1:3429497-3471634 GCA_019455555.1 Galemys pyrenaicus | reverse complement strand
GACTGAGGTGATGGTGCACTGGTGAGGTGGTGATGGGGAATACATGGGGATTACAATTAATGGCAAGTATATGTAAATTTTAAAATATTTTAATAATAAAAAAAATAAAAATAAAAAAATAAATACAATTAAAAAAATAAAAATATAGTTCCATCAGAAAACAATATAATGGAATAAAATAGAAAGGAAATGAAATTCCTTTGTACTTTGTAAAATCAGGTGATCAATGGAAAAGAAATCTAAAGAAAATAGCATCCTTCCTACTAAAGATAAAAGTGCCTTTTCCCATGGCTCTAGGTAGGCTCACTATTTTATTAATTCTTATAAAACTCCAGAAAGTCCTTCTCTCTGTCTCTCTCCTCCTCTCTCCCCCCATTTCATAAATTCAGGAATTGAAACTTCACAAAGGCCAGGTGGCATCCAAGGAGTGTCCTTGGTTGTCATGAAATGTTCAGCATCTGAAATTGTTTTCTGAACAGAGAGACCTCTCTCATGCCTAAGTCATTATGAAATATAGGTCCTCTCACACACACTCTTTTCCTCTTCATGGAAGAGTTTTCTCAGCATAGGCCAACATGCACACTCTTCATCCACTTCCATTTTTGCAGGCGATTTAGGTCAACTGCACTTAGCCATGTTGGAAAGAAGGCAATTTAAGGCTGTCCCCATCCTCCTGGGGCCCAGGGCGTTCTGCGCTCAGCTGGTTTCGACCACATTGGTGTGCAGGAGCTGCAGTCATGACATAGAGTATTAACACTGTTAATTTTGCCTTAACTTAACTCTATGTATTAGGTGAAAGACCTCCCCTTCTTATTAGAATACGAAGTGAAGAGGAGCAGAATCACCTTCTCCCCACACCCGGAAGCCACCATGACTGTTCTTCAGAGAGCCTTGTTAAGAGAATCTTGTGTTCTCCAGGAAAAGTATACATCCTATTACTCCTTACAAATTGTCACTTCTTCCAGAAGGCAGAATAGCTAGGGACTAGACTGGCCGGTTCACTCTAAGGATTGCCTGGGAGTAAAATTGTCTGGCTGCCACCCCTGCACATAAAGTTACCTTCCCTACCCCCATTCCCTTGACTCTCGTCTTCCCCAATCCGTGACACAGCTCTGGACTGAGTTTTCTATGTTTCTCTTTCCGCTAGACATTTGGGATCTGGATTTAATCCCCAATGTGTCTTTCCTCCCTGAACCCAGGATTTGGCCTCTTGTCCAGATGTTGACCATCCCTCGGCAGCTGTTACCATCAGCTATTTAAAACACTGGTCATAGCCTCACAGCCATGAATTCCTACTGTTGAAAACAACTTTAAAGAGTATTGGTCAGCAGCTTATTTTTTCTTTGTAAGAGGGTCAATTTAGTCAAATAGAGAAAATAATAATACAGCCACTCTATTGCTTCCTATCACCCATATTCACTAATTATCAAGTTTTTGCCATATTTTCTTGATTTATCTCCCCTTTTATATTTGTTTCTTTGCTGAGGTTTTTTTTTTTAAGATTTATTTATTTATGCATACAAGAGCTCGGGTATAGGCCAGAGGAGTGGGAGGTGAGAAGATTCACCAGAGACAGAGTAGGGAGCCGAACAGGCAGATGGACTGAAACACACTGCTGAGGGGAGCAGCGGACAAGGCAGGAGACGTCTGCTGTGCTTTGTGGGTGCACTCCCTGGCCAGAGATCGAACTCAGGCTGTCAAGGTGATAGTGCTGAGGCTTAACCCCTGTGCCACCAGGGAGGCCCCTGCTGAGGCATTTTAAAGCAAATCTTAGACATATTATTTCCACTCTGAATCTCTCAAAAGATTGACTTTTAAAAAAATTTATAAAGCCAATGCCATTATCACACCTAGCAAAATTAACATCAGCATGTTTGTAGCAGGAACACCCAGCCTGTAATTTGATTTCCCTTATTGTCTCTAAAGTGTCTTTTTACAATTGGCTTATTTGAGTCACTACAAACAAGAGCCCCACATTAGGTTTGGTTATCATTTAAGCATGTCAGATGAATTCTCCCATCCCGGAGCAGTTTCTTTTCAAGCTGATTTAAAAAAAAAAAAAATCTATATAGCACACCTAGGCATATCTAATTATAATGCTTGGGGTTATTTTTGTTGTTGTTATTGTTGCCTTTTTTTTTTTTTCATTCAAATGAACTTCTGTGTATGTGGTGGGGGCAGCAGAGGTGTTATAAGCCAATGTTACTTCAATAAAAAATGTGTTTAAAAAAACATATTGGCATCTGAGGAGGCAAATGGCCTTGGATTCATCTGCAGACCAGAGACAAAAATAATAATTACAGCCAGCATGTATCAGTGTTTAATATGTGCCAGCCATTGTTCTAAGTGCTTTACATGTAATTATCTCATTTTAAAAAGAGAACAGCTTTGGGAGATTTTAGGGTGCTAGCAAAACAGGAAGAAAGTGCTGCCTTTTTTGGTTTGGGGAAACCAAAACTGAATGGGTCACAGAACTTGTGAGTGTGTCAGGCGAGGGAGCACAGGTGGACACAAAAGACCCTAAAGATTGGCTGAATTTTCTTCTCCATTCCCCAATAAAAAAATAATGTAAAAGGGATGTTTTTACTACCACAAAATATTCTCAGGGGGTCTCAGGAAGGGATAATACTGGTGACCCTTTAATCCTTAGTCTCTGATGGGTTTGTTGTTTCTTTCCCCCACTCTACCTTGTGTGTCATATGTTAATCCCAAAATGCCACATCTCCAGCGACAGCTTCTGTGATTCATTGCTGATGGTGATGAAAGAAGTCTGGCTGGAATTTCTTAGCCTGGGGAGGCTTTCTCAATGCTCCTCTGAGTAAGTGGGATCACTATTCATCGACTATAATGATTTTGGTTTCTTATCCCAAAATGGGACCACACACCATATTGCAAAACATGGAAGGCCACGTTAAATACTGCTTTCTACGCTTCCATTTCTTCAATGCTTAAAGTGCTTTCAAGTTCGACCTTGAAAAATGAGGGGTTAGTACAGCTGAAGTTGCTGCTAAGGACTCCAGGTAGAAGCACCAACAGAGATGGGCTAAGGGAGATCTCAGAGCTTGAGGTGAGTCTGGGAGAGGGTTTCACAGGGGCCCTGATCATTGGGACACTGTGAAGATGAAGTTGGGCAGGTCAGTTTGAGGCTGGGGAAAGTTGGTGCTGTACACCAGAATCTAGTGCATAAAACCAAAGTTGAGTTGAGGCAGTCCAAGATTGGGAATCTGTTTAAATTAGAATCCCAGGTATGTATCTGAGAACAAAGCTGGTAGAAGATAATGAGATGAGGCATGAAACTAGGGTGGCATCAAGCAGGTCTTCTGAGAAAGTATCTCTTCCATTTGGCCCCTACTGAGGACCACAGGAAGTGATGAGAGCATCTGCTTCAAAGGTATTGCCCTCTGAACCCAATGTTTTCCCCACAAGATTGCCCTTGTGGATAGGCAATCTTGGGCTTTCCCTAGTGCCCCCTCTTCTTGCTTTAAGTGTCCATACAGAAATGAACATCACTACATGGTAAGCAGATAAATATCAGGGAAAGGGCCCTCCCTGGTGGCGCAAGGGGTTAAGGCACAGCACTATGAAGCTATCCACACACACCACCGTAGCACCAGTTCAATCCCCAACCAGGGAGGTGACCCCATGGCACAGCACACATCCCCTGCCTCACCCACTGCTCACTTCAGCAGCGTATTCAGTAATCTGCTTGTTCTGCTCCCCACTCTGTCTTTGGTGACTCCTCTCATCCCCGCACCTCTGACCTGTACCCCGGTTCTTGTATGCATAAATAAATAAATCTTCAAAAAAATATATGAGGGAAGAATTGTTTCTCTTGGATGGTTCCTACTCATCTTTATTAACTGAGAAATAAAGCAATAAGTCATTGTTCAATCAAAATATTTAGGTATAAGCTCCACCACTTACTGCAGCACTGGTTACTCTATCCATTTTAACCTTTAAGACAATATCTATTTAAGATCCATAAATGTCATTGTCTTATTTTCTGCCTTGGAGACCCAAATCTGTATAAAGATCCACAAGCAAAATAAATAGGAATTTAAATCAAATGGGCTTGCACACCTAATGACCCCCTTCAGTGATGGAAATGTTTAATGATAGTTTAGTTTATGGAAACCCCAGAGACCAGGTTCCAAACAGTCTCAGCTGGGAAACTCAGACCTTTTTCTTTTGGAAATTCTCAATGATATGTTTTCAAAGCAGCTGATAAAACAGTTAATTATAGTGAGGTGTTTGGCTCCTCTGTAACATACACTTTCTCCTACTCTATGATTGGAGCTTCTTGCCATGTACCCTGAGCAGGGCTAGCTAATGCTACCATACATATTTTTTTCCCTTGGGGGAGAGCCTTCTTAAAATTCCACATAGGCAAAGTTTTGCAAAATCTAATATGAGAGCATTAAACTGATTTTTTCCAAAATCTGGAGAATTAAGTATCACATGACTTCCATTTATCCAAAAGTTAGATCTTTCTGTGGTGGAAATTTCAGGGCCAGAGCTTTGAACTGATCAGGAAGTCTCCTTTTTGAACAGGTGGGCTATAAGAAGTAAGCAGTAAAAGAACTAAGAATCTGCTATTGCCCTGGATTTGAAACATGCAGAATCAGTTCTTAATGTTCTTGGTGGAAATTGGTTCTCTATCTCTCCCAGAATCAGGACAAGTTAATTCTGTTAAGTAGAGTTTCATAAACCTAACTTGCTCAACATCTCCATTTGGACATTGAATGGACGTGTTAACACAACCTAAGCTGAACTTTCAATTCCTGTGCAATCCCACTTCTCTTCTTACCACAACCTACTTTCACTATATCAGTCTTCATCCCAGTTGGCAACTCAACTGTCCAGTGACTCAAGCCAGATGCAATTTGATAGCTCTAGTTCTCATTCCGTATAACCACTCTGTCAGAAAATCCTTGTCTTTCCCTCCTTCTGTTACTATTGTGATCCAAGTCACTATTATCTCTTGCCTGGATTACCAAAACACCTCTCCGACTCCTGACCCTCTGCAGTCTATACTATACAGTAGTCAGGGTGATACTTCTAACCAATTATGGCACAGTTAGTTATAATCCTACAATGTCTCCAAAAGAATTTCTAGTGGAGTTTAAAACTGCATTTCCAACAAGTTTCCAGATAATGTTAATAATGCTGGTCTAGGTGAGGAACCACCCTTTGAGAACCACTGCTCTAGCATTTCTTTCTGCTCGATGCTTCTTGTGTATCTCCTTGCTTCTTTTTTTCTTTCTTTCTTTTTTTTAAAGATTGATTGACTTATGCATATAAGAACTGGGATATAGGCCAGAGGTGTGGGGGTGAGAGGATTCACCAGAGACAGAGCTAGAAACAAAACACTGCTGAGGGGAGCAGTGGGCGAGACAAGAGATGTCTGCTGTGCCATGTGGGTCACCTCCCTGGCTGGGGATGGAACCTGTGCTGCAGTGGCTACAGATGCTTCATAGTGTGGTTTTTAACCCCTTGCACCAAGAGGGAGGTCCCTCCTTGCTTACTTTTTCACTTCCTTCAACCTTTGCTCAGTGTTACCTTCTCAATGATACCTAGTTAATCTGATTTATTTTATACTGCTGATACTGGGCCTGGTAATGGGTTTCTCATGCTTGCTCTGTTGGTCCTTGCTCTATTCTTGTTTGTTTTTTGCAGACTAAACCATAAAAAAAAAACAGGTGAGACTACCTGAGATCAAGATGGAGGTGGAAGTAAAACAAAAGTTAAGCTATAGTCTCAGACCATATTAAAATACATACCCACCACTGCTATGAAAGTTTAAAGCAAGACCAAATTTGGAAGAACAAGAGGCCTGGACATAGTTGTTGGAACACCTCCTCAATTATTTCTCTTAAATGTTGCTGATGCAGACTTTTTAGTATCTCCCCCTCCATAGTACTCCCACATATAAGTCCCGGCTTCTCCCTAGTTCAGAGAGATGTCTAGAGCATGAATTCCCTTCTCCATTCCTTGTCCAATGAATAAATGCTCTGTTGCTTGAAACTTTGCTTGTAGAGCCTTTCCTGGGTTTGTTTGGGTGTAAGAAGGATGCAAGAACTCAGTTGTTCTGTAACATCACCACCTATCTCACTGCTGTCACTCTTACCATCCTACCAGCTCTATTATTGCTTTTTTTTGTAGCACTCAACTTCTTCTACCATTCTATATAATTTTATTCTGCCTCACCCACTAAAATATAAGCACCTTGAGTAGTCACCTTATTTTTGTAAAAAAAAAAAAATTATTAAAATAACATTGGGGGCCCTCCCCTGGTGGCGCAGTGGGTTAAGCAATGCACTATGAAGCAAAACCCAGCCGCTGCAGCATGAGTTCGATCCCTGCTGCCAGCCAGAGAGGTGACCCACATGGTGTGGCAGACCTCTCCTGCCTTGTCCACTGCTCCCCTCAGCAGTGTACTTCTGTTGATCTGCCTGTTCTGTTCCCCACTCTGTCTCTGGTGGATCCTCTCACCCCTGGCATTTCTGGCCTGTACCCCAGTTCTTAATATGAATTTAAAAATAAATAAATCTTTAAAATAACATTGGTTTATAACACTATGTTTCAGATATATAGTATTCATTATTTGGCATTTATATATATATCAATATAAAATATTATACTTACCACCAAAAGTCTAGATTCCATTCTACCACCATACAAATGGCTCCCTTTACTTGACTTACCCATCCTCCTCCTCCCTTTGTCTCTAGTAACTACCATTTCATTTTTATAGTCTAAGAGCTTGTTTTGTTTGTTCATTTGTTTTGTTTCTTCATGTTCTACATATGAGTGAAATCATATATTTGTCTTTCTCTGACTTATTTCACCTAACATAATACCCTCTGGATTACCCTCTGGATGTATCCATGTTGTCCCAGATGTTCAGTTGCCAGATATTTTTTCAAAGGATATGAAAATATTTGGGGCCTCCCTAGTGACACAGGTGTTAAGGCGCAGCACTATGAAGCTATCTGCAGCCACTGGAGGCCCAAGTTTGATCCCTTGCCAAGGAGGTGACCCACATGACGCAGCTAACCACTCTTGTCTCTCCCATTGTCCCCTCAGTGGAGTATTTCAGTGGATCTGCCTGCTCTGCCCCCCACTCTGTCTCTGGTGAGTCCTCTCACCCCCTGCACCTCTGGCCTATACCCCAGTTCTTGTATGCACAAATAAATGAATATTTTTTAAAAAGGGTATGAAAATACTAATTCAAAAAGATGTATGTAACTTTATAGTCATTGTAGCACTAGTTACAGGCTAAGTGCCCACTGATAAAAGAATAGAGATGATACAGTACACACATCTCTATAATATACAGTTCATATTACTCAGTCACGAAAAAAGATAAAAATCTTGCCATTTTCAGTAGAGAAGATATTATTCTAAGTGAAATAGTTACTTTTTAATTTATTCACTGCTAAATCCAAACACCTAAAACAGTGCCTGACACATGATTAGTTGCTACATAAATGATTCTAGCATTCCATGTTCCATAAATTATTAGGGCAAGAATCCCAATTTCTTTACTGGCTTCCAAAGAAAGACTTTTTCTCCTGCTGCTTCTTTCATGGTATTTCCTTTATATAAAATGCCTCCCCTTTGTTTAATCCCTAAAATCTATTTATCCTTTAAATCAGATCATTCTTCTCTAACTACATTTTACTGCAATGGTAACTTAACTGTTTCTAACTGTTCTCATTAGTTTCCTGGGTATTATTTTGTTATCCTTTGTAAGAAAGCCTCTGAGAACAAGACCATGTTCTAAATAAATGGTCAAAGAGTTGGGTCAAAATAAATGCTTATTGGACGATTGAACATTAAAAATGTTTAATAAAGGAATAATTGTTATATTCACATTTATATAAAATCAGCAAGTCCCAAAGCCCTTTCACCTTAAATCCTTTTACTCTTCATAAGTGTTCTCTGAGTTGGATAAGAAAAGTTAGTTTGTTTGTTTTTTATATGTTCAGGGAAAGCGATGTAGGTAAAATTCAGAAAATAGTTGCTTCATCAGGATTAAAAGATGAAGTCACAGAAATACCTCACACAAAGCTGGAACTCAAAATATCTTAGTTTTCCCTTTCCTAAGAGATCTTAGAAAAGACACTTACATAAATGAGTCTTTATTGAATCTCTACAATGTGCCAAGAGTTCAACTAACTTGAAGTGCCTGTGTCATTAAATCTTAAACTATAATCGTGTGAAGTGTTTACTCTTGTCACTGATGAAGTAACAGACTCCAAATCTGACACGAAATCACATAGATGGCAAACACATGGTGGTAGGATTAGAACTCAGCTCCAAAATAATTTTTTTCCCCACTTCTGTAGATCGCAGTGCCTCTTCAGTGTTTTGGAACTCAAGCCTCCAGCTCAGAATCCAGAGCTCTTCTGTGTATGCCAACAAACCACTAGGTGTTAGGTGTTATGCTGCCTTGTGCTGATTATTAGCTAATCTGTTAATTTAAAAATAAAGCTGATTGAAAATTTTTCTTAAAGTTTTTTCAATAAAAATATAATTTTAAAAATAAATACTCATACTGATTCTCTTAGTTCAGCTATAAGACAGTGGCTTTTAATGATGTCTGGTATTTTTTTTCCTTTGACTTTTACATACATAGAAGATCAAAGTTTAAAAAAGGAGCTCAGAAGGTCCAAAGAAGAGAAATGACTTAAAATCAGAGCTAGGGCCAGGGTGAAACCAAGGCGTGTTTCCCTCTGTGCACATCTTTGTTTTACAGAACATATCCTTAAAGTCTTTGGCAACAGTTGGATAGACACCGGTTTCTTGAATACATATGGAGAAGGTGGCAGCGATTGTGCTATGGGTGACGTTAGAAGCACCCTTGCCTTTTCCTCCTTTGGCAGGAGCAGCTGTAACTCCAGTCTCCTGTCATAAACCCTGTATACTGATGAATAGATCTATACCTATATTATGTGGCAAAATGCTTGAGTAGAGAAATTATGGATAGAAGCAGCCAGGCTTGCACTGATGTAAGTAGGACCTTGGGGTCCAGAGGGGAGGGCTAGGAGGCAACAGGGGGCTAGGTGGACAATGGCTGAGAGTCTGACCTGTTCTGTCGGACTTAGAGACTAATAAACTGCCAGGGGTGTGTGCAGAGTGTGAGAACAGGCTTTCGACCTTCAAGAAGATATTTGCATATAAAAGGAAGCTTCTCAGACCCTTTAAAACACCCACAGAAGGATTCCTGGGAGTAGACCAGCCATGGCATCTACAAGCACCGTGATGAGAACACTGCTATTAAAGAACTCACATGACGCTATGTTTGAGGCTCACATTTGGAGACACTGAAATGAAGGGGGTGGGGAGATTGGTCTCTATGGACAGACATCCAGCAAATTCCTTGAATTGTTCTCTAGCTGCTTCAAACTTGTACATAGAACTCAATCTAGGGATAGTTTTAAAGGCAATCCTCTTCTGAACTTCTGTATAACATAGACCAGGTCAATAAATAGGCTCTAAAAGCTGCTTCTGTACATTATAATGTATCAATATTTCAATTTGGAGCCTTGAAGACTTATCAGATACCCCACAGAGTAGAAACTCAATCATGTATTTATTAAATAACATCTTGAAAAACTACTTCCTCATCTGAAATGGAAGCTCATCAAAGGTATTGATTTTTTGTTTAATCCTTTAAAAGTTCATCTCTTGTTCTCAGTTATGGAAACCTCTTTGCTTGGTGCTGAGTGTGTAGTAGATTTCAGTGTACATTTGGGGCTTAAGTAGTGAATTACAGAAGCAGGAGAAGCTGGAAGGATCTACAGTCTTGTTTTTATGGGTCTCTAGGTATTCCCTTTCTGTGTCCTCTGCTCCTTACCAAAGGACCTCACACCTGCACATACACACCTTCAAGCACACTCTCATACACCTGGCCCTCACACCTATGAGGCCACCTGTGCACTTTTTCCACATGGATTCTCCCAAAACTTGAGCCTTGCCAAGCAATTACTTTCCAGGAACCATACAACTCTGTTCTGTTTCTGTAATGAAGCCAGAATGGTGTGCCAACAAGCTTTGTGTGAGGATGGCTCTTACTATTTCATGCCACTCTCTCAGAGAAATCCACCATTGGGCTGTTTGCCCATTCATTAAATCGCCTCGTATGGAAGGAAGGGAGGGAGGGGAAGGGATCTGGGCAAGCTGTTTCTTCTATGTCTGAATTAATTTATATTAAAGTTTGAAAAGGAATCATGGCTTTTATTTTCCTCCAGTTTGAAATCATTTCATTAGTAGATATCAGAAAAGAAATGTGATTTTCTTTCTCTATTGTAGCGTTCTTAGTGCTGTTTATTGATTGTCTTGAAATCTTTGTTCAAAAATCATTTTCCTTCAAAATAAAGGTTGACTTATTTCAGAATGAACCCAGGAAAGTGACCTAGTCAAAGAATCAGAGAACCTACTGAGTTCTGGCTTCTGATCCATTTGTAGTTTCAACATTGACTGTACCTCCCCAAGACAAAGTGTTTGTGGCAAAAAAAAAAAAAAGATAAGCAATTGAAAGGTGGAGCCTTTCTGAAAGCTCCTGGAAAAACTGGACAAGAAAGGGCTTGCCTACCATATTGAGAATATGGCCCATACATTTTTTGAGAGAATTGCTGAGAATTGCTGGTAATGACCATCATATTAGAATAGAGACCAGTAACTAGGTCAAAGCCCTAAGAATCCACATAGAGAAGGCAGGAAAGAAAAATAGCAATGGCGGTGGGAAGGGAAGGAGACATCAGGCTGCCCCCAAGTGGCAGGTTAGACTTGACTCTGGGAAGATGGTGTGAATGGGGGGGGGGGGTGACCTTTAGTAAAAGAAGGAAACAATCTAAGAATCATATTCATCTCTCGTAAGACCATGTAACTACCATAAAGAAAAACAAAAAAACTAATATGGGTCATATACTCAAATTGTGCTCCAACTCACTGCCTTCTTTTTTAAGGCCTGCCACTTTACATTCAATTTGCTGCTCTGATGAACACAATGAAGTGTTTAGATTCCATTAAGAAACCTCAAAAAAAAAAAAAATCAACAAAAACCTTGGGTCTTCAGAGAGAGCAGGAAAGATATTTAAAAGCTTCTCACAAGCTATCATTTGTGCATTCAGAAAACCATTAAGAACGTCCTTCTTTAGAAATACATGTGATTTTTTAACTTCTGATTTTAAACATTAATATTTTCTTACAGTGACCTATATTTTCAAGAACAAATTCCCCATGCCTCACCACACAATGCATTCAATTTCTGAGATGCTGAAGTGTGGATTAGATTTAAGACAATAACGTGACATACTTGATGGGAGGGAAATTGGAGTCTGAAAGAATTGCGGAGTGGAAAAGTGTGGTGGATACACATCCTGAATACTTCGGAATACGAGAGGATTCATGAGGGCTGTGGGAAGGTACTCATGACTGGGAAGTTGGGTGATGGAGATTGATGTTGTTTTTGGAGTCACTGGGTTTGGAGTGCGGGGTCCTTGGGTTCACTCTGGGAAAGGTTTCACCAGAGCTCCCCTTTCAGTCACACATGGTGAGTTTCTCCACAAAGCAGACATTGGTTATATTTTAAAAGCAGGTTTATTAAACAAAGGGACCAAAAAGTAAAGTACACTTGCATAGACACAAGTGGGCAGAAAGAGCTGCCCTTTTGTAGGGGTAGCGTTATGGTTTATCCCCTTCTTTTGGTAGGAAGGGGCTCACCTTTATGAGTGGTTGCTGATTTTGGACAAGTGTGTAGAACCAGAAAGAGACAAGATTCCACAGGGGGCAATCTCCATGTGTTTACCCTCAGGTCTGTTCTTCCAGTACTCCCTACAGCATCTGATAACTGCTAGGGTCTTACACCTTGTGATAAGGCACAGGCACCTAGAATCTTGATTTCCATACCTGGGTTTATGGTCCTGTTTCTCTCCTCTACCCCCCCTCTTTGTGTGTCTAGTCTTGTGATGACTCCTTTAGGTTTTCTCTTCTTTTCCTCCATCTGAGATTTCAGAGGACCAGACTGAACCACAATGGAAAACATTTCCTCTTCCTGCCTAATGTTATGAAGAAATGGGGAGACACCAAGAATTGGAGAGACACCCGAGAGTTGTGGTGTGATGGCTGGCAAAATCATGCAGATTCTAGGGCAAGCTCTTGGGTTTGACCCCAGCTCTGTCACCAGCTGCACAAGCTCAGGCAGTCAGAGTGGTGACTTCAATAGCCCTGAAAGCTAAAGTCCAGGTAACTCATATTAAATTCCAAAGTCCCTTAAATAATCCCCTTAAGCAAGAAAAATAACTCCTCTTGATGTACAAAAATGATTTCACTAAACTAATGAATTAGTGGGACTTCCCAGTTCTCTTTGCAAAGGAGAAAGTGAAAATAAATGAGTAGATGTGAAAAGTATAGGCATTACAGCTGTACTGCCAGGGTTCCTCAGCCCCACCACCTATTAGATAAGATCACTAGACAATAAGACCTATTCTTATCTCTCTCTTTTTTTAAAAGATTTGTTTATTTATGCATACAAGAATTGGGGTATAGGCCAGAGGTGTGGGGTGGTGGTGAGAGGATTCACCAGAGATAATGGGAAGCAGAACAGGCCAAGCTACTGAAATACACTGCTGAAGGGAGCAGTGGACTTGGCAGGAGCAGTCTGCTATGCCACGTGGGTTACCTCCCTGGTCAGAGATCATACTCTTGCTGCAGAGGCTGTGGCTGCTTCATAGTGCAGTGCTTAACCCTTTGCACCACCAGGGAGGCCCCCAATTTTTATCTCTTTAAGACTCAGTTTCTTCATCTGTGAGCCGAGAATAACAATTTCTATCTCAGGAAGTAGCCATGAAGATCTAATGTAATAATATTTGTAAATTTCTTAACAACTGCCTGACACAGAGTAAGCACTCAATAAATGATAGCAGCAGTAATAACAACAATTTTCATCCATGTCTGTAATATGACCTAACATATCCACTCCTCATCCAAAGAACACAAAATCACTAATCTGAAAGGAAACCTGCACTATTGTGTTTATTGCCACACTATTTAGAATAGCCAAGATACAGAAACAGTCTAAATGCCCCCAAACAGATGAGCAGGTTAGGACGATGTGGGTATATATACAAAATGGAATACTACTTAGCAATAAAAAAGAACCAACAACAAAACAAATTAGGGCCTCCCTGGTGGTGCCAGGGGTTAAGGCATCCACCTAAAGGTTGAAGCTCTCCGTAGTCACCGCAGCACAAGTTCTATCCCCAGCCACGGAGCTGGCCCATATGGCTCAGCAAACCTCTCCTGTCTTGCCCACTGCTCTCCTTAGCAGTGTATTCAGTAGATCTGCCTGAGCTGTTCCCCACTCTGTCTCTTGTAACCCTCTCACCCCTCCACACCTCTGGCCTATGCCCCAGTTCTTGTATTCATAAATAAATAAATCTTTTTAAATTTTTTTTTAAAATTAAAAATAAAAAAAGATAAACTCACCCCGCCCGCTGCTTCCCTCAGCGGTGTATTTCAGTCAATCCCCCTGTTCTGCTTCCCACTCTGTCTCTAGTGAATCCTTTCAACCCCTGCACCTCTGGCCTGTACGTCAACTCTTATATGTGTAAATAAATAAAATCTTTTTTTTAAAAAAAAGATAAACTCATGACATTTGTGGCAACATGGATGGAACTGGAAGGGATTATGCTAAATGAATATAAGCTAGAAGGAGAAAGATAAATACTGGATGGTTTCACTTATATGTGGACTAGAGAGAACCCAACAAAGGTTGAGACAAAGACATACACACACTTTAAACCCAACCCTTGAAAGCTGACCATAGAGCTGAGGCATCCAGCGGGGGGAGGGGGAGGGGGTGGGGAGAGAGAGGGGTGAAAACGGAGCAGAGATAGCACAATGGACTATGGTGTAGTCTCAGGTGTACACCTGAGGGGAGAAATACTATATTGTCAAAACACTAACAAGAATGTAAAACAACGGTACTTCATTAAAAAATTAAAAAATAAATATGTACACATAGGTTTTCATCCATGATAATTGAGACTTGATATTATGCTTGCCTGGTTAAGTTGAAAGAGATTGGGATATCAGAGACATTACCTATATAAACGTTTAAATCAAAAGTTATTTCACAAAATGTTTGATCTTCATATGTCTTTATTAAAAATGGAATTAGTACCTTTCACTCCTAACAAGAGTATACATGAAGACAATATAAAATTTGTGAAAGGAACATATACAGCCATTGTTAATTATTTGTTATATAAAGCTACTTAAGTAGATAAATACATATTTGTATTTGTATTTCATACTGTGATATTTACTCTTTGAAAGCATATTTGCGCACCTTTTGATGAATATACAATAATTTAATTAATGCTATATTATTAAACATTTCATTTGCTTCTAGTTTATACCCATTGTAAATTATAATGCTTCTTTCTTTTTTTTTTTTTAAAGATTTATTTATTTATGCATACAAGCACTGGGGTACAGGCCAGAGGTGTGGGGGGTGAGAGGATTCACCACAGAGAGCAGGGAGCAGAACAGGCAGATCAACAGAAGTACACTGCTGAGGGGAGCAGCGGGCACAGCAGGAGAGGTCCGCCACGCCATGTGGGATCCCTCCCTGGTTGGCAGCAGGGATCGAACTCATGCCGGTTTGCTTCATAGTGTGTTGCTTAACCCACTGCGCCACCAGGGAGGCCCCCTATAATGCTTATTTCTTAAGGATAAAAACTCCAGTGGGCAAAGAGGTGAACATTTTGTGACTTTAAAAAAAAAATTATTTTGGGCCTCCCTGGTAGTGCAGTGGGTTGAGCGCCGCGCTGTGGAGCATCCGCAGAACAGCAGCGCGAGTTCCATATCTGGCCAGGGAGGGGACCCACATGGCACAGGAGACCTCTCCTGCCTCACCCACTGCTCCCCTCAGCAGTGTATTTCAGTCCATCTGCTTGTTCTCCCCACTCTGTCTCTGGTGAATCCTCTCATCTCCGGACACTCTGGCCTGTACCTGAGCTCTTGTGTGCATAAATAAATAAATCTTTTTAAATATAAAAATAAAAAATGTATTTATTTAAGCATACAAGAGCTAGGATATAGGCAGGGTGGGGGTAGTGGGGGGAGAGCAGGGGTGCGGTGGGTGAGAGGACTCACCAGAGACAGAGTGGGGAGCAGAAAAGGCAGATCTACTGAAATACACTGCTGAGGGGAGCAGTGGGCAAGACAGGAGAAGTTTGTCATGCCATGTGGGTCAGCTCCCTGGCTGGGGATGGAACTTGTGCTGCAGTGCCTTCAGATAGCGTCATAGTGTTGAGACTTAACCCCTTGCACAGTCAGGGAGGCCCTCCTTCTCTGCTTTTGAATAAAAAAATCAATCTCAGAGCTGTCACTGGGGTCACTAATGATGAAAAAGAATCCGTAGAATTCTGCTGCATATGAGATCCCAGCCTCTAGAGATGACAGAAGGTGATGGGTGGAGAAAGTGATACTTGGATCAAATGTTTGCTCTCCTGGCTTTACATAGCTCATAGCCTTCGAAGAAAGGAGGGAAGCCTCCAGCAGCCGCCCTTTGAGGAGGTGAGGAGGAAGAGAGACTGAAGGGCTTTGTAGAGCCTGGGACTCGGTCCTGGCTGTGACACTAACTGGAAGGAGCACCAAAGGCCCTGGACCTGGTGTCTCAAAGAGCTGTTTGTTGATGGTATAAACCAACAACTCATAAGAGCTGTATACTGGAACACTGCCTCTGCAGGCCCGTAATGGTCATTGCTACTGGACAGTGCTGCCTAGAACTGGTGACCGGTGACTGCCAACACTGATGCTGTCAGGATGAAGCAGCCAGCCTCTAATGGATATGTAAGTGTTCTTGTTTCTCCTGTTTGTAAATAAACCCCATGATTGTTGTTCCTGTAGCCTGAGGTCCCTTGCAATTGTGCGCGCGGGTGAGAACCCATAGACAGTAACCTGTATTGGGCACTGTCCTCTGATAGGCTATGGCCCCTGTTGCTATAGCCCTTGATTCTGGTTTGTGGCCTTTTGGCCTTTAGGGGCTTTTTGGGGACTCTCTGGCTTTGGAGCCTCCTCTGCCCCCTGTCTCAGTCAGAGCCTCCTCCTCTGCCCCCTGTCACCATTGTCCCATGAAGCACTGGGAGCTATGCTGGGGAGAGCTGGTTTCAATGGCATTCCCTACAAATGGGCAAAGGCAGCACTCAAGTAAAACCAAAAGTAGCTGAGAAATGATATTTCATTTAGTGAAGTTGGGGCCCCAGTTGCTAGTTTATTATGATCAACTATTGTAATCATTTGTCTCAAATGAAAGTTAGGAGTCAAGCTCTTTGAGGAGAAATTCTCAATAGGGACAGTGAGTTCTTGAGTGTTTAGTGCCAACAGCGTTTTAGGCAGCAAAGCCCATCGTGGGGGATCGGTTATGGACTTTACCTTAAGGGCTCTCTCTCCTGAAATACAGATCATGGCCCTCTAAGAAAAGTGCTCCTGGACACTCCTATCGATTAGACTTCAAAAAAGAGCAGAGTGGTGGGGAGGAGAGGTAGGGTTCTCTAAGCCCAGACAGGCTGCTGGAAATTTGCCAAAATGCTCCATTCAGGCAGGGGTGTCTTGTTAATCCAACTTCAGTTCTAAAGCTGTCAGTATGGTTGCCTAATATTTCTCATGATTGGTTCCCCTCAATATTCTTTTCACCTCTTTCTCCTACACACTGCCCTCAACACCTTCCTCCATAACACTTGATGGAACACCCTCTATTTCTTTATTGGAAATAAGTGCATTATGTTGTCAAAGAAATCACTGTGTTCAACTGGCGTACTTGAGGAACATCTGAAAAAGCCTTTGTATGTGGACAGAAGACAGGAAAATCTCACCCCATTATCTTCTAGGTAATTTGTCTTTTAAATACTCTTCTGCCATGGGAGAAAATTCCAAATGACAGTAAGAAGAGAAATGGTTCATTAAGAAGACACAGTAATAGTGTTACAGTATTTTCTTAAGGTTTTAATTAATGAACTCCTAATAACTCATTTTAAATCTCATCAAATGGTAGACATTAATGTGTTTTTTTTAAAAAGCTTCACACAGATCTCATTTTCTCCAAATAGCTACTTGATGATCCCCTTAAGTTTTGTAGAAAAAACCTGCAGTTTACAATCTGCTTTTGCATACTTTTTCTCATTTGGTGATTATGTCAAAATAAGGTATTTCCCTCTTACTGCTTAATGAAAATGCCCAGAGAGGTTAGGTGACTTGTTCAAGGTCACACAGCTCCCTACTGCTCAGCTTTGCTCTCTGTAAGTTCTTTGCTTGTTCACAGTTTCCTGCTGCCTTCAGTTGTTTAAAACAAAACGAAAAACAACATATTACCTTTGGCACTATTTGTGGCTAGGTTATACTTGGCTTAGCTTTGCACCTAGGCACCCTTTGAAATGTGATTCTGAGCTGGGAAAAGGGCTATTTTAATACACTCAAGTGAGGCTTAGTTGAATTTTTCCTAGTGTGTGCCTATGACTAAGAGAACACAATGTCTCAAGTGCTTGTTCCTTAGGCACTCTGGCAATGTTTGTTTTGCTAAAATCGTGAAGTGAGAATTAACTTCCTCTCTAAATACCCCGGAAATATATAGTAACCATTTAGGAAAGATAGGTAGGTTAAAATTATTTTTAGAAGATAGAGGGGAAATTCCCGTAAGTTTTGAGTTAGAGACAGCTAATAGTTCTCAGTAGAAAATAATGGAAAAACAAAATTTTCTTCAATAGAAAATACTAGAAAAATAAAAGAAAACTTTCTGATTATGTCCTGGAGGTACAAGCCCTTCAGTTCTGACTGGGGAGGACTAACACTTCGACCCAGCACCAATAAATACCTGGAAATTTAGAAACACAGACGACCTTCATCAAAAATACTCTCAAGCCCCCTGTCATTGGCTGATGTGACATCCCTAAGAAGACACAGTAGTAGTGTAACAGTATATAAAAGTCATCCCTAAGACTTCTGTGTAGGTCCTGTCACCAGGATAAGTTTCCTCATACACCCCTGGCTGTAAATAGCTCGGAAGTATTTTAAACCAGCAGGAAAGTTTGTGATCGATTATGACAAAGCCCAAATCATTGCTGACGCCGCGCTGAGTAACTGAGGTTACCAGGTTAGTTGGAGGTTTTCCAAAGAACGAGTCATGAACAACAGCACTGAATAAATGGAGTCCTTAGCAGACAAGGGTGAGAATTTTGTCGGGGTTCAGGTTCACGTTGAGCTCAGGAATTCTCACCTCTGCGGGGCACTGGACGCTGACATCACCAGCGTGTGTTCTTTATCAAGAATTTGGGTCTCTTGTTTTATTTTTGTGGTTTTTTTTAAGAAGAAAATAACTAATAGCCTGTTATGTGCCCACTATGATGTGGCAACTGGAAAGGAAAGAAAGCCAAGTGGGTGACTCATTGTCTCTTGAGCACATCATTCACATTCCTGCCCCCGCAGCACCTTTCATGGGATTCTCACAACGAACTTCCCCTCCCCCCACCCACCGGCCTGTGGAGGGAGGCTACGTGTGTGCGCATGTGTGTGAGCGTGCTCTTGCATTCATGTAAGCCTGTGAGCATGTGTGCATACGCCCCTCACCTCTGGTCTAACCTTTTGTCTTTTCTTCCAAGTCACTGCTGCCTCTTCCTCCCTCCTCTGGATTCTGTTGAACATATTTACAGCCCAATATATATCCTTTCTGGTGCAGATAATTATCTTTTACAATATATCCTATCCGAAAATAGGTTGTGTGGTCCATCAGGACACACCTCTCTTTCCTTTTCTGTTCTTTTTTAATGTCCCTGATAGCAGATCTCCTATAACTCAAAACAACCTCCTGACTGGTTCCTGCATCCTAATCTACCGGTGTTTGGAGATAGGACTGGGTATTCATTTGGGTAGCAGGGCTGTCATTTCTCACCGTTACCTGGTTTATGGTCTCTGTTGGACTGTGTATTCATGTTGTTACAGGCGCTGGAAGCAAGGTCTGGAGGAGAAGCTATCCGAATGAATGCTTTCGCTTATCTGTGGCTGTTATCCCAAATTGTAGCAAGGACATGATTAAGAATTATG
Organism: Galemys pyrenaicus; assembly: GCA_019455555.1. Classification (NCBI taxonomy): domain Eukaryota; kingdom Metazoa; phylum Chordata; class Mammalia; order Eulipotyphla; family Talpidae; genus Galemys; species Galemys pyrenaicus. Next base: position 3,452,524 of record JAGFMF010011659.1, on the reverse strand, counting down.
AGGATTCAGGAGGGCTGAGTATCTTGGCTTAATGGAGTGTCAAGCTCAGCAAAAAGAAAGCTAACAGGCTGGGAGGAAGAAAATACAGCTTCAGTTTCGATGGGGAGTGGGGGGGGGGGGAGACTGGGGGGGGGNAAGCTCAGCAAAAAGAAAGCTAACAGGCTGGGAGGAAGAAAATACAGCTTCAGTTTCGATGGGGAGTGGGGGGGGGGGGAGACTGGTGGGGGGAGGGGGGACTTCTTCCCAAGGCCAAAGTCGCTAGAGAAAACCCTGCAAAATGTTGAGCTGTGGAGTCAAAACAGCCTGTTGCTGCTTTTTCTATGGAACTTAATTCACCTGCTTGAAGAAGGAATTGGGGCAAAAGAATCCTAGTTCCTGACATTAAATGAACTCTTTCTGTCAAAAAGCTGACAAAGCAGAGAAATTAGGGGACAGGGAAGCAGAGACAGCAGAAAGTTATCTAGTAAAGCAAGAAGTGAGGAAAAAATTCAGAGAAAAGGAGACCTTTATCCTTATCTCAGGAGAGGGGAGATAGTGTCCTAGGTTTTTTTTCTTTTCTTTTCTTTTTCTTTTTTTTTTTTTTGCGAGAAAGAGAATGTAATCACTCTTAGGGCAAGGATAGAATTGCATGGGGGAAAAAAAAAAATTTACCTGACTCTACAGAAAACTCTGCTGAGTTAAGGGGTGAGTAATAGATTTGGATTCTGATGACCTAAGGAGTACATGGGGGAACCTGGCTGGGCAGGGAGGTAGCCGTGAGGAACATGAACTTGGAGTGGATATAGTAGCATCCAACCCTCAGCCCTGTGTCCCTTACCAAATCACTATCTCTGAGTCTCAGCTTCCTCATCTATAAAATAAGTGCATCTACTAGAGTGTGGGAAGGATTGAGATAATCCAAGCAGTTGTCACAACCCTGACACTTAGTCTTTCCATCCATACAAAAGGTTGGAGTGTTTCTTGACCTTTTGGGCAGCTCTGGCTTTGGGGCATCCTGAGGATGTCAAGGGAGGACACAGTCAGAAAGAAATTCCTTGCAGAGGAAGTGGCCCATGTATTTCTAGGAACAATGATGTTGGATGTTGAATTTGAAATTATTTTCTCCGCAGGCTGTCATGGCTGTCTGCTCTCATTAGCAACAAGCATCTTCATAAAAGTCTGTTATGTGCAACTGCTTTGTGTTAGTGGAACTTTGCAACTTGAAGGAGACAGGCCAAGTCTGTGCTTTGGCTACCTCCAGCTGGAAAGGCAGGCAAGCTGCAAGGATGAAACATCCAGGATTTCAGATCCAGACATGGTGGATGCCCAAGAAGGGAGAAAAGATGTTTCCACGGTGACTATCCAAGACAAGTTGCCTCCTAAGGGAAGCTTGCCTGGTGACAGCTAGTTTATACTAACATTTGCACAGCTGCAGGGGTAGAAGAAACAAGGAAAACTTCTAGTAACCGAGCTAACCAAGCCAGAGTCAGGAGTTGATATGCGAGCCATTTGGGGCTTCCTGCCTAGTGGTGGTTTATCACGAACTGATTAAGTTAGGTTGAACTGACTCACCTGGAGTAACTCTAGCACATTTTGATTGGCCTGTGTCTACCAAGTTTACAAAGCCTGCATCTCTAAGTGTCAGTGGTAGCTTGTGAACTCCTCCTTTTACTCTGTGTGATGGAAAATACCCTACCCCGCACCCTCCCACCCCAGCCTGGAGATGGGCAAGAGGCAAATTAATAAAAGCTAAAGTGATATGCATAAAAATGGGGAAGAGTTTTCTGGGATGACTCCCAAGTGTTACTGCATCATATCCTGAGTTTCAGTAACTCCCTCTGACTGGCCACTCCAACACTCACCTAGAAAATAATTCATGAAATCTCTCAGATAAGACAACAGTCCCTAAGGCCCCTCCCCTCACACCACTTGTCTCCAAGGCAGTGCCCCTCACCCCTAAAGGCTTCCTTTGCTAAGTGTAGGCAGCAGCACCGACAATCACAGGCCTCCAACTATGGATAATTACTGGCTCTTCCTTCCTCACAAGGTGCCCGTGAGTCTCCCCACTTTGCCCTTGATGTCTTTTAAAGCTTAAGCACCTCTGTCAAGGGCCAGCACTGCTTAGCTGCCGTTCATTATTTCCTAACTTTAAATAAATACTCAGTTCAGTCACACAAGGCTTGGAAAGCCCTGTTCTAATTCTCCAGAATTTCTCCAGCCCAACACCCACTCACTCACCCTGTTACTCAGTAGTTATTCTTAGCTTTTTCATCAATGACCTCTCCCTCCTACAAGTTTCGTCCTCCTCCCCAATTTTCCATCCAGTCTCAGCTTCTGTCCTTGGTGTTGGAAATGATTCTGATCTCCACCTCTGTGTTCCTTGAAACAGAATCCCCAGTTTTCTTCCATCTCAAATGCCTATGGCTAGATCAACAGCTTGAAAGCCCCAAGCATTAAAAAATATATAAACTATTCATTTGAAATGATAAACTATAAAATAAATGTAAACTCCAACAAATCAAATGCGACTATGCAATACTTTTAAAAAATAAGCTATTAAATGCTTGTCTTACCCCAAATTTGGAGGCCTCATTTGCTAGATTAGAGCATGCACTTAGGCTGCCTATACCCCTTCACCCCCACTACCGCCATTCTCTGTAGAACCCTAGGGACCTTTAAGGACCTACCAGCTGTGACTGCCTTGCCAGCCTTTCCTGTTGTAGGGTTAGAGAAATCAGGTCTTTCCATCCTCCCACCACTGATGATGGACACCTGCGGTGCTGCGAGCATTCCAGGGTGGGCATGTGCAAGTGGGCGCACTTGAGTTGGACACGGGCTTAAATGGGCGGCATCATGAGGACGCCAGGACTGACTGAGAGAACCAACAGGACGAAGGAGCAGCAGCAGCAGCAGCAAGAGAAGAAAGCAGCCAAGAGGGTGAGATGCGCTGGGGGCTGGGAGGCCTGCCAGCCTCCCGGCCCCCTGGCACCCCTGCCTGCCATGTACCTGGCCTTCTCTACTAAATAAAGCATGAAAAGCCACCGAGGGCTCCAAGACTCCTTTCCCTGACCTGTCTGCCCAGAACCATCTTGAACCTTGCTCCTGTGCTCCCTTCCTGCAGCTACACCACCTCTACTAATAAAAGCGTGAAAAGCCACCAAGGGCTCCAAGACTCCCTTTCTTGACCCGTCTGCCCAAAACCATCCCAAACCTTGCTCCTGTGCCGCCTTTCCTGCCGCTACACTTGTCAAGTGTCAAGGTCGGCTGGTAGGATCATCCCAGCTATTGCTTCCGGTTTCTTCCCCCAGTAAAGCAAACTCTTCTCTCCAGCCTCCCCACAACTCCAACACACACACCTATCAGAGACAGTCTTTTCCGCTCTCATTGAACTGATTGTTATTCATTGCTTTTCAACAAAGATGACTAAAGCACCCAGAGATAAGTGCAGCACCCTGTGTGTGTGGACTCTACTTGACAGTCTCTTGCTCCATCCAGACCCAACCTCCCCCACCCCTCCCCCCACCCCCAACAAAAATAAGGACCGGAAAGGCAATGTAAGCAACAGGCTGTGACAATTGTTCTGACTCTGGGCATATTGACAGGGGTCACTAGAACACCCATCATTTCTCACTGCAAGTGTTTTCATGCCAGTAGAGATGGCTATGCATAATTTACTGTCTAATTGACTTGATCAAAAGCCATGAAAGAAATAATAGGCAGGCTCAGAAAACCCCCCCTTCAATTTGGCTTTCCTTCCTTCCATTCTGCATGTTCCTTCCTCCTTGTCTCCTTTCTTTTCCCTCCCTTCCTTATCAAAGCACATTATTCAGACACGGACCTAATTTTTATTTATAACTAAACCTTTGTCTCATCACCTCATTCTGTGGTACAACCCTTCCCAAACTCCTTATCAGGCTTTCCTTGAGTCAGTGACTCCATATTAAATGATCAGCTATTTCAATTGCAAGTAGATTTCTCCTGATAACATCACTAGTTAGTGGAGGAACCCTCTTTGTGGGAGAGACCAGGTGTCCCACCTGGACAGTACAAACATTCGTGGAGAGTTAAATATTTTAAGACTCAAAAAATTTTTTTGGTACAACTGCTTTTTGCATCCTTGGGTTATCCTCTTGTTTTCCAACTAGGTCTCATTGACCAATGTACTTTCCCTTTAATTTGCTCATTTATTTGTTTTCTCATTTTATTCATTTTTTAAGAAGACTTGTTTTTTATTAATTTATGCATAGGAGAAAGGAGAACTCGGGTCTGGGCTAGAGTTGCCAATGTGTGTCTCTGTGTGTGTGTGTGTGTGAAAGGATTCACCAGAGACAGAGTGGGGAACAGAACAGGCAAATTGATTGAAATACACTGCTGAGGGGAGCAGTAGGCAAGACTGGAGAGGTCTGCACCCTTTGGGTCAGCTCCCTGGTCAGGTGCGAACTCATGCTGCAGTGACTGATGAGAGCTTGATAGCGCTGAGACTTTAAACCCTGCACCACCAGAGAGGCCCCTACTCATTTTATTCTTCTAACTACTCTTGAAATTTTAGAACAGTCTCTTCAGAATCTCCTGCTTGTCTATCGCTGTCTACTCCACAACAGAGAGAGATGCCACAGAGTGTCAGCAACATAACACTGATAAATGGGAGTCGTGGAACAGGCTGCACAAAGCTGAACGAGCAAGATCCTGACCTTTTTATTGACAGAAAAATCATACAGCATCAGTTATGTGGGGTAGGAGAAAAAGATGGGTGAAACTGAAAATGTGCCTATGTCGTCTAGGACTTCAGGGGGACATGAGTCTGCTGACCAGATAATTCTTATCTGCTTGACAACCAAGTGTTGTCATTGAAAGGATACCCCATACACCCGGCCATGTTTCCAATCTTATCAACAATGCATACCACTAATCAATTCTTGGGGCCCCTTGTCATACATCAGTCAACAGTCCCCAGGGCGTTCCCATCATACCTTGTGATGCATACCATCAAAAGCTTTCTGCTCTCGATTCATTTGAAAGACACCTTGTAAGGTTTAGCTCCTATAACTGATTGACTGGAAAGTTCTGACCTTGTGTAGGAGTGCAGAACTATAGATAACAAAAATAATGGCTGAACAGGCTACTTAGGATTAGCAGACCCACACCACAGGAGGTGAGGGAGTCAGCCACTCCAATATTTTGGAGATGATTTAGAGATTTTAGCCAAGAAGAGATAGTAAGGAAGTTCTCCAGATGGACAGTGGACTGAGGACCAGAGAGAAAGCAAAGCACACAAGCATGGAGTATATTCGTTTCCTGGGATTGTTATAACAAAGACCATAAACTGAGTGACTTAAAGCCATATACATTTTTTGTCTTAGTCCCAGAAGCTTCTAGTCTGAAATCAAGGCTGATACCTTGATTACTCCCCCTGAAAATCATACAGGAAAATCCTTCCTTGCCCCTTCTAGTTTCTGGGGGTTTGCTGGCAGTGTATGGCATTCCTTGGGTTACAGAATGAGGATACCTCCTGGACTCCCAAATATTCACACTAAATAGGTTCTGTCATTTGCCACATAAAGACAAAACATACTCTTCAGGTGTAAAACTGCCAATGGAAAATAAACGTAGACAAGTTAGTATGCACTAGAGAAAAGAGAAAAGAAAGACTACAGTCTCCAAATGAAATACCCAAAGTCATTCATCCTCTGTGGGTTGGCCCAAAGCACGGCCAGTAGGACCTGAAAGCCTGCCACAGTCTAAGATACCTTCTGGTAGGGAAACATTGAAAAGGGGCAGAAGAGATCAGGGGAGTCTAGAAAGAAAAGAGCAAAATAAAATTCAGTGAAGATAAAGCTGCCATTGTCAGTCACAGATCTCTCACTGGCATCTCTTTCCAGTGTCTCCTTCCATGTTTCCAAGTCCCTGGTGCAAGTCCCAGGTAGAGAAGCAAGCACAGCTTCTTGGTTCTGCTTGCCTCCTCCTCATCTTCTCTTCCAAGTCCTTTTTAGCTTTCCCTCCTTGCTGCTCAGCTCCAGCTTTCCCTAGATGGGGAAGGGAACCTGGAACCTCCCCTTTCTATGGGAATTTCACCCTGCAAGGCCATTGTGTGGTGTGGCATCAGAGGACACCAGTCATGTGGGATTAAGAGGACTTACCCTACTCCAGAGTCACCTTATCTTAGCTACTTATATCTGCAACAACCTTTCTTCCAAGTAAGGTCAGATTCTGAGCTGCTGGGGGTTAGAACTCAGCATTTGAGCAGGGACATAATTCAAATCATAACAAAGATCAAGACCATTCTGAGAAGAGTAGGTAGTTCTGTTTAGCTGGAAAGTTGAGTATGACTAGGGAGTTGTAGGAAATGAAGGTAACATAGCAACTGAAATAATTGGAGGGCAAAACTATAGACTTATTAATTTAGTTTAACACAGAAAATTTCTCCTTATCTCTCATTCCAGTCTGACAGCTTACCATATTTTTCCACCATTGGTAAAAAGATACGGAACTACCATGCAGCTGAGCCAATAATGTCTTCTCTATCTACTATTCATTCATTTATTAATCAGTAACATTTATTGAGCACCAAGTGTCAGGAACCATTGCCGGCAATGGGCAAACAAGACAGACATTTGAAACAATTCAGGATAGGGTCTTCTTAGTCCTCCACCATGACCTTCCTCATCAACAGGTAACAATGTTTAGATGAAATTCCAAAGTTTAACAACAGACAAGTGGCAAAATGTAAAACAAACCATGAAATCATCTTAAGAGCAGAAAATAAGTAAATATACCCCCAGATGGGTGGCAAGCCTCTGGAACGTGCTTTCTAAATCAAGGCCAATGCACTTGACATACCATAAGGTATCAGAGCGCTAATGCCTCCAAACTGCTAAGGCATGCTCTTCATTCTCACAATGAAAACAGAAGCCCCTCATCTGCCCCCACAGGAAGGTGACAATATCACACATTGCCAGTGCTCGGCCAACAGCTGATGTTCAGAGGCACAGTGAGAAATACATAGCTATTTCTCCCATGCATTAAGGATAATTAGATCATGCCTGGACAAGCACAGGGAGTTGGAACTCTAATCTGGCAGCACACTCTAATCTGGCAGCACACTTGTTGATAAATTGCAAAATGTCTTCTGGTTTCCATGGAAAAGAGGAAGATGATGCTGACATGTGACCCACTGTAACTATTTCACCACAGTTAATATTTCCCATAAACTACAGATGGTCTCTGAATTGGGCAACGCTTGCAGAAATGATATTCTAGTCCTATAAAATACTTTATAGAATTGCCATTCAAAGGAATAATGAGGGCCTCCCCTGGTGGCGCAGTGGGTTAAGCAACGCACTATGAAGCAAATTGCAGCCACTGCAGCACGAGTTCGATCCCTGCTGCCGGCCGGGGGGAGGGGACCCACATGGCGCAGCAGACCTCTCCTGCTGTGCCCGCTGCTCCCCTCAGCAGTGTACTTCCATTGATCTGCCTGTTCTGCTCCCCGCTCTCTGTGGTGAATCCTCTCACCTCCCCCCACACCTCTGGCCTGTACCCCAGTGCTTGTATGCATAAATAAATAAATCTTTAAAAAAAAACAAAAAAAAAACAAAGGAATAATGAACATGAAATAGTTTAGCTCTTATCATTCACCAAGGGACCCATCCCGGCTCCAAGTTTCCCATTATAAATATGTTTTCACAGAAAAGAAGGAAGAGAAAAAGAGTAAGATGTCCACAAACCATCTGATTTTCTTCTTTCCAGGAACATAGTAGGATGGCACTTCTCTGTCCCTGTTGAAGTTAGGTATGACTGACCGTGTGATTTACTTTGACAAAATGTGTGCAGAAGTGACTGAAGTCACGCTGGAGTGAAAGTTCAAGAGCCAGTGCAGGATGTGCTACTTTCTCCTTTGCTGCTCCTGCAGAGGTGGTGGAAGCTAATGTTAAGATAGGTCCTATCAGCCTGTTTCCCTGGTAACTTTGATGAGCAGAGCAACAGAGAGAGTGTGGGTGAAGTCAAAGATTTGTGGGGCTGAGCCATTGAAATTTGGGGGACTTTGTTCCAGCCACATAACCTGCTTTGTTCTGGTAGTGGCAATAAATTCTCCATGTCAATTCCTACTAACCAATTATCAGCAGTTTCTGTGTTGATGGTATGGAATCCTTCAATGGGTGAAGAGCGCCCCCTACTGGGGATTTTCTTAGGTGAAGACTTGCCAGGGTAGATCTGTCAGGGGCTAAAAGGTAGGGTTCAGGATAGATTGTAAAGGCTTTAGTACGAAGCAATTAGAATACATTTACTTTAACTGTTCAGTTCTAACAAATCCTTGTAACAGACTTCACAATTAAATATTTCAATATGATAAAGGGTAATACAATTTTATTCTAGTCAACTTTCAGTAATGAGATATATTGTGAAGAAGAAAGGTACAGAGGAAAAAGATAGAAGACCAAGTCAACTAAAATCCACTTCAACAGAGGGATCTAGCCAGCAAACAAGTTAACATCCGATTCATTCATCTCCTTCCTATTCTCAATGCTTTTAACTATTCAATATCATCATCTATTTTCAACTCAAAATTCTACTCTGACACTTCTACACTGACTGCCACACATCACTAACAGCACTTCTGGAGCAAAGTGGTAGTACAATTATATTTTTTTTCTTTAAAGATTTATTTATGCATACAGGCACTGGGGTACAGGCCAGAGGTGTGTGGGGGGTGGGGTGGGGTGAGAGGATTCACCACAGACAGAGCAGGGAGCAGAACAGGCAGATCAAGGGAAGTACACTGCTGAGGGGAGCAGCGGGCACAGCAGGAGAGGTCTGCCGCCCCATGTGGGTCCCCTCCCTGGCCGGCAGCAGAGATCGAACTTGTGCTGTAGCGGCTGAAGTTTGCTTCATAGTGCGTTGCTTAACCCACTGCGCCACCAGGCAGGCCCGGTAGTACAATTAGAACAGACCACTCCTTTGTCCCACTGAAGTGCGAGAGTTGTTCTACTGTGGCTTTATCACTTGACCCCCAATTTTCCTTTTCCCTCCCTGTCTCCCTCTGGACTCCCTTTACCCTGAACCACTGCCTTGCAAGTGTGAGATGCTGGCTCCTCTCACATGGTCACTCGCCTGTAGTGCCCTTCTCAGTCCATTTTTCCTGTTAAAATGTGACCAGCCCTCAAGGTTCAGCCAATATCCAGGAAGCTCTGGAATCTTCCACTCAACACCCATCCTCACTGATGTTCTTCTTTTCTGAATTCCTGTAGCAGTAACAATCCCCAGCACATCATCTAGACCTGAATTATAGACAGGTCCACCCCCCTTTTTTGTGTGTCACTTAGAGGTCTGTGCGAATCTTAAGATCTTTCTGTCTTTTGTCCCCTTATAAACAATTCCCCCTATAACTGCACTGAAACATAAAATGAACCAGACCTTACCAATAAAAGCAAAAGAGTGAGACAACTTGAGGTAACCAAAATAATTCAACTAGTACCTTTATTTAGGATTGACAATGTGCCCTTCCAAAAGTGTATGATCTATGTAGGATGCATTATCACAGGAAAGTTATTTACTGTTTAGAAGTTAGAAAAGGACTCCTCTGAGACCTCCCTGGTGCCACAGGGGTTAAACTCTCAGCACTATCCCTGGCCAAGGAGCTAACCCACATGGTGCAGCAGACCTCTCCTATCTTGCCCACTGCTCCTCTCAGCAATGTATTTCAGTAGATCTGTCTGTTCTGTTCCCCCCTCTGTCTCTGGAGAAACCTCTCACACCCTGCATCTCTAGCCTACACCCCAGTCCTTATATGCATAAATAAATAAAATGAAACAAAAAACCAGAAAGGGACAAATACATATTTAGAATAAAATATCACAAATATACTTCCTTTTTTCTTCTTGACATTTTAAATGAAACAGTGGCTCTTTGAATCATTTGAAAAACATGCCATTTAAAATTAAAATCCAGGAGATCCACTGGTAGTTATACTAAACATAAATGTAAGCTTGGTGCTTTTGAGGCTTCTAAGACACATCAACTCCCAGAATCAGCGATAGTCATGAACATGTGCTCGGCAATCAATATATTTTTGCCCGTTGTTCACTTTCCCTATGAGATGTTCTGGTGTTTTTTTGCCAACATTTTTTGAACTTGAGTTTTGACTTTTATATGCTCTGAATGATCCTATAAATATATCCTTGTAATTTAGTCTTATGTTATTTGAATGTGTGTGTGAGTGTGTATTTAAAGGCCTTTCTGGAAAACTGTCTTTGGACAATTTGAGCACAGAGGGCTACATAGTCCATAATATCTCTTCATTTTTTTTATGTATGATAATGGCATTATGGTTTTATCATAACATTTCCTCATTTTCAGAAGATATGTTATTTTAGTTTAAAGTATCAGTGATGTCTGCAACCTATTTTTAAAATGGTTCATTAAAAATTAGAGATAAGGGCCTCCCTGGTGATGCAAGGGGTTAAGACGCAGCACTGTGAAGCTATCTGCAGCCTCTGCAGCACAAGTTCGATCCCTAGTCAAGGAGTTAACCCATGCAGCACAGACCTCTCCTGTAGATCTGCCTGTTCTGTTCCCTACTCTGTCTCTGGTGAATCCTCTTACCCCTGCTTCTCTGGCCTGTACCCAATTCTTCTATGCACAAATAAATAAATCTTTTAAAAAATGAGAGATAAAGTGAATAAGTGAGCAAATACCATAAGATATTAACAATTGTTAAATTCAGGAGACAGATAATTGGGTGGTCATTTAGTGTTTTTTCAACTTTTCTGTACATTTGGAAATATTAATAGTAAACATTAATAGTAAAAAAGTATATTTTTTAAAAATAAAGTAATTGTCATTATGATAAAAGTCAGAAGACATCTATATTCAGACTAACTAGCCAGTGACTTGTATGTGTCTGCATGAGTGTGTGAAGGGTTTCTGCTGCTAAGGTTCATGTTATTCTTATTTCAGAGCCAGGCTAATATGCTCTAGTAGATAAATACCATTTTCTTAACACATTGGGGATGGAGGAGAGGTTTAATTATACAGCCAAAATAATGGTCAAAAGGTATATGCTGTCATCTGACATTTTAAAAGCGAGAAGTTAAAAATTTATAAGTAGATTTCAACCAGAAAGATTAATAGAAAACTTAATTTTACTCTAAAGACATTTTTGGAAAAAAATACTTCATTCAAAATGACTTGAATGTTATTCTCTACTTTTAAGGTAATATAAATGAAACTGTTTATATATGATTGTGTCTGCCTGCCCAGATAGTCTTGATGATAAAAACCATTCCTGGTTTTTGATGACTAATGTCTTCCAAGCATAAATACCACAGAATTAATATGCTTTTTTCCAGGATGTTATTCAACTGTGGACCTCAGTATCAGCAAAGAAGGGCTAATTTGATGAATGCACACAAAGGACCCTTAGCGTATCAGAAATTCAAACTTTGATACATTTTCATTTGCTAAGTCTTTTTTAAAATTTTGTTTTAAAGATGTATTTATTTATGCATTATGTGGTACCGGCAAGAGGGTGGAGGGTGAGAGGATTGACCAGAGGCAGAGTGGGGAACAGAACAGGTAGATGGACTGAAGTAGATGGCTGAGGGGAGCAGTGGGTGAGACAGGAGAGGTCTGCCATACCATGTAGGTCACCTCCCTGACCCAGGGATTGAACTCATATTCCAGTGTCTGCCAAGAGCTTCATAGTCTGTGACTCAACCCCTTGTGCCGCCAGGGAGGTCTCTGCTAAGTCTTTTAAACATAATAAACATACATCAAGATAAACACACTAAATATTTTCTTTCTTTTATTGTGTATTTTAGAATGCCAATTTTATTAAATATTTTATAAAATATTAAAACAAAACTTTTCAATTTTTTAAATTTACAAAACCATATAAATTTCAGAGGTACATCTTTATCACTTCATGTCTATGCCTTTATAAGCTTCATAGGCCCTACCACCATAGTTCTTGTGCCATTCCCTGGATCAGGCTGATATCCTCTATGCCTTGCTCCCCCTGCCTCTGGTAACCGCTGTATTTTTAATAGAGCTTAAGAGGTTTTCTTGTTGTTTGTTAGTTCTTTGTCTTTGGTTATTTCTATTTGACATTTGAAAGAAACCATCTGATAATTGTCTTCCACTTTCTGACTTATTTTACTGAAGAAGTAGAAGCACCACAAGTTCTAGCCATGTTGTTACAAAAGGCAATACTTCATCTTTTTAAATAGCTGAGTAGTATTCCTTTGAGTAGCTATACCACAAATTCTTTAACCAGTCATCCATGGATGGACACTTTGGAGTTTCTATGTCTTAGCTCTTGTGAATAGTGCTGCTGTGAGCTGAGGGATAAATCTTTTCAAATTAGTGTTTTCATATTCTTCACACAAATTACTTAGGAGAAGCATTGCTGGTTGTATGATATTTCCTTTTTTTTTTTTGATTGTTAAGGAGTCTCCATATCATTTTCTATAGGGGCTGCAGGAATTTACATTCCCACCATCAGTAAAAATGAGAGTTCCTTTTTTGCTGCACCCTCAGCAACACATTATCTCCAATCTTTATGTTTATTTATTTATAGAAAAACTGGGTTTTAGGCAAGAGGTGGGGAGGGGGTAGGTGAGAGGACCCACCAGAGACAGAGTGGGGAGCAGAACAGGCAGATCCACCTAAGCGCGCAGCGGGTAAGACATGAGAAGTCTGCTGCACCATATGTGGGCTAATTCCCTGACCTGGGATCAAACCCAGCCTGCAGAGGTGATAGCTCTGAGAGTCCACCCCTGGGCCACAAGGGAGGCTTTTAGGTCCCGGTCGGCCATAGGGAAGCCATGATAACCTCGCTGACCCCCAGGAGCAAGAAAAAACCGCCCAGGCCAGGGGAATGGAAAACCTTTCCTGCCTAATCTCCTACAGGAGACCAGATAGCCCATCCTGATAAAGAAGGAACTGAAAAGAAAAAACAATCCCCCAACAAAGCCATATGGCCCTGACGCCAATGTCGCTGATCCCATCAAGCCGGAAGTAACAACTCTCACCATTACAGAAAAACAACTCTTGTTCCGCATACCCCTTCTTCGCACCATGCAGACCAAGTTTCCCACCTAACCTCACCCCACCCTTAAAAGAATGTCTCCCTCCCACAATGGGCACCACTTCACCGGCCCTGCTCTAATGGTCCGTGAACCTGCTCTAATGGTCCGTGAACCTCTCCGGGAGTGGAGTAATAAAGACTTTCTTGTCTTTATTTTATTTTATATGGCCTGCCTTCTGTTTCTCTCCTTCCTCGCATCCTTTTAGAGGCACCTCCAATCTTTTTTATATTAGCCATTCTTAGAGCTGTGAGGTGATATCTCCCTAATAAGAAGTGAATTTGAACATTTTTTCCCAAGTGCCTGTTATAGGTTTGTACATATTCTTTGAAGGTTATTCAAATTCCCTGCCCATTTTTTGTTTAGGTTGTGTATTTTTTTTGGAGTTCTGTTGTATGAGTTCTTTAAATATTTGGGATATTAAGCCTTTGTTGGGTATATGAAGAGTAAATATCTTCTCCCAGTTGGTAGGTTTAGAATACAATTTTTAAATTTAAATTTTTCCAAAATACTTGGGAAAAGAGGAGAGGCATAAGGACTTGGGAATTATAAAAATATTAACTCACAAATACTCCCGTCCCCCCTCTTCCCCCACTCCCATCCCCCCAACTCCCACTCCCCCGTCCCCCCCCCCTCCCCCGTCCCGAACATAAAACGCAAAGGACTACAATCCAGGAAGTCTTCACACTGGCGGAAAACAAACATCGCTCTATGCTGCCATCATGCGGTGAATATATATATTACACCTCCACGCCACAGGTACCTATAAAGATAATAGATATCCTTATATTGGAGGTCCACGTGCCTTCCCTTCAATCTACTTTTCAGATTCACTGTCTATTATTGTTATCTCACCTTCAGCCTAACTTCAGACTAAAACAACTTACAACTTTGACTTTTTCCTTGCTTCTTTTTGTGTGACTTTGGGCAAGTTACTTAACCACTCTTGTGATTTGTTTTTATGCATAAAGTGAAAATAACTGTTTCTACCTCAGGCAGTAGTGATTAAGTCCTTTAGACAGTAAGAGATTGAATAAGTTATCGCTGTTTAATTGCAACAATGTGTATCAACCATCCCTTACCCGGATTGTCAGTGGTTTGAAGCAGGGATTATTAACAGTGGCACACTCTGGATACTCAAGGAATGCATATTGATTATTGATCCAAGTCCTCTCATCCCACCACCACTTTTTTCATTGTTCTCTCGTGCTGTGTACCCTTCTCCCCTGTCCACTTAAAAACGTAACCCCAAGAGGTCATTAACCATTCTTTAGAACACTTTCTTTGTACCATTCTGATGGTGTTATTATGGGTGTTTTGAACAAATGAACTTTTTTTAAGCAACCCTTAGGACATAATAAACACTACCTGGAAACTATCACAATCATATTAAAGTGTTTGTAGTTTGTTCCTTTATGGGAAAATTATGTTCTTGGTTTCGCTTTACAGTGTCCGCAAAGCACCGTGGCAATGGCTGATTTGGGGAGATATACGTGATGGGGTGCCTGTGAGGCCTATTTTCAGTGCCCAGAGAGGTGGGGGTTCTACAAAGGCACAGCAAAGCAAGACAGAAAGTCATTCGAACAGTTGATTACACGGTTTGGGAGGTAACACCCCCCCAGTTTTTCAATGATTATTCAACTATGAACCAGATTCTGAGTCAACAGATAGGAAGCGTGCAGGGACCCGAAGTCTTTTTCCGGGCGCCCGGGACACTAGATCCAAAGAGGGGAGCACAGGCGGAACCTTAGTCTTCAGCTCCGTGTTTCCCGCGACTCCGTTCTCACCGCTACACTCCCAAATAGACTGCCTCCTTTCCCCCACCCCGAAGGCCTAGCTTGAGGGTGCCTTCAGAATTTGTAACTAGTAGTTTCAAAGAAACGGTGAACGGACACCCCAACGACTGGCAACAGTTTCCCCCAGCAGCATCTCCCCAACGCCGTCCCGCGAGTCTCCCTCCCACAGGGAGGGGCGCCCAGACTAGCACCGCCCACGCTCCCCAGGCCGAGGCACGCGCTCGGGCGCGCTCTGAGGCGCGCACGGCCCCGCGCTCACGTCGCTCCAGTCCCCTCCTCCCCGGCTCACGCCGCCCCGCCCCCGCCGCCCTCTCTCCCGCTCTGCCGGCGGCGGTGCCCCCAGACCCCCGCGCCGTTGGAGGTCCCTGGGGCTAGCCCGAGCGCAGCTAGTGGGAAGGGAACCCGAAGTCCAGCGAGAGCAACCGAGGGTAGCGCAGCCCGCCCTGCGCGCCGGGAAGTAGGAGTGGGAGGTAGGCAGAGTTAGGTGAGGGAGCGCGGGGGGAGCTTGGGTCCGGCTCGAGCGGGGGTTCAGGACCGAGGCTGGTGGACCAGGCCCCCGAGGAGGCTTTACCCCGATCTGAGCCGGACCGAGCGGACAGAGAGGGACGGAGCGAGCAAGGACAGATGGCCTCGCCGTTCCTGCCCGCCGGGGCCACCACCGGTGATAGCGGCGGAGAATTGAGCTCCGGGGACGACTCCGGTGATGTGGAATCCCTTCAGAGCCCCGAGACCGAGGCATCCGGGAGCCTGACCGAGCTGTTTGAGCAGGCTGCAGCGCACCTCCAAGGCCTGATTCAGGTGGCAAGCAGGGAGGATCTCTTGTACCTGTATGCCAGGTACAAGCAGGTACAGTCGCTGGGACGGGGTGGATGCGGGAGAGTGACCCGGGAGGGGCCTCTGCTTCCTCCCAAAACTAATAGCAAACGTGCATGGTTAATGGCTAGGTGGAATGAAGTTTTTGTGTGCGTGTTTCATAGTCATCTGCTAAGGATTAGCATCATTCTGGTCGTGGAAAGGACCTTTCTGCTATCCTAGGAGTGATATTTAATTGGATAGTAAATGACAGTTTTTCTGTGTCTTCCCTGATTTGCTCAATGACCTTGCGCTGATGCTTTTACTAGCGTCAGAACCTTTACCAAATGAGGGTGATAAAATAGGATTTGTCATTCACACTTGACAAAGGGAAGTGAATACGGTGATGTTAAAATATTTTGAGATCCAAGAGAATAATATAATTGTGTCCAGGAACTGTAATACAAAATAAAATATAACTACTTTTACTTTAGTGATTTTTAAAACCCTAAATATCTTAGATTTAATTTTTTGACTGAAAATGCTTAAACGTGTTAGTCATAAAAAAAATTCAGACCTAGTAAACACCAGATGAAAGTAAACACTCCCTTCTCTTAAGGAAAAGGAAAGGTAAACCCAAAAAGAATAGGTTGCTACAGGTCATACAGGTAAATTAGTCAAAACTAGAGCTAGATTGGAGCTGGCGTCTCATGAGGCTTTGAACTTTACCTGAAAATACGGAATGAAGTATTAAACATCATTCAAAATGTCATTGGCTGCATAGCAAAAGGAGAATTGCCTTATCATAGTCAACAAATACTTGTTCAGCATCTTTTATGTGCAAAATCCTTGGGTGTTAGGCCAACAAGAAAGGCAAAGAAACAAAAGCATCATGATAACTTGCCTTTAAGACTCTTACAAAGTTACTTGAGAAGTCTGTATTGAAGCATTTGAATAATTACTGACAATATAAGAGTTAGATAACAGTTCAGGAAAACTCCAGCTCTTTGCAACACTGGAGGCAATGGAGTTCCAGGTTATAACCCATTTTTTTATTACAATTTAAAAAAAAAGATTATGTGTACAAGAACTGGGGTACAGGCCAGAGGTGCAGTTGGGGGGTGGTGGTGTGGTGAGAGGACTCACCAGAGACAGAGCGGAGAGCAGAACAGGCAGATCTACTGAAATATACTGCTGAGAGGAGCAGCAGGTGAGACAGGAGAGGTCTGTTGTGCCATGTGGTTAACCTCCCTGCCCCAGAGATCGAACTTATGCTGCTGTGGCTTTGGATCGCTTCCTAGTACTGCATCTTAACCCCTCACGCCACCGAGGAAGGAGGGCCCTTATTACAAAATTTTTAACCTTTTTTTTTTTTTTGCTTCTTGTCATATGCTTACCCCAGCATAAAAAAAAAATAGTTGTGTGTGGGGGGTGTGGTGATGGTTTGGGGACCTTTGTATTCTTCAATTGAAAGTACTGAATGGAGATGAACATCCTTTGCAGGTTCATGAATATCAGTTAATGTTACCTGAGAGATACAGCTCTAGGTACAAATGGTATAAATCATAGTACTGAATGAAAATTGCCCCTGAATTGGCATTGGAATTTGCTTTCTAGTAAAATTTCTGGGTGTTTTTTTTTTCCCTTTGGCAGTTTGCCCTATTCTGATCATTTTAAAATGAAGTTTTTGATTATTTAACAACCATTTGTTGAGCATTGTGCTAGGAATGTAACATGTCTCACTGATGGACAGTATACGACTAATTTTCTCCAAATTCCCTAGAGGACTTTTTTTTTTCTTTCTGAGTCATATCTTGTTGATATTACTGTCATCATTGTTAAGTATCTGATTTTCAGGTCTTCAGTGGGCCAGCAGCCATTCAGTCTCAAGTGTACTTATTTCATTCACGTAGTCCACAAGAAGGTTTTTTCAAAAATTTGACAGGAAGGGTTCAATCTCCCACCAAGGAGCTAACCCACATGGTGCAGCAGACCTCTCTTGCCTTACCCGCTGCTCCCCTCAGCAGTGTATTTCAGTAGATCTACCTGTTCTGTTCCCCGTTCTGTCTCTGGTGAATCATCTCACCCTACATGTCTCTGGCCCGTACTGCAGTTCTTGGATGCATAAATAAATCTCTTTTTTTTAAGATTTATTTTTTATGCATCCAAGAACTGGGGTACGGGCCAGAGCACATTTACTGAAATACACTGCTGAGGGATGGGAACAACCTATGAGACTGGAGAGGTCTGCTTCCTGGATTAGCTCCCTGATGGGGGATTAAACACAGGCCATGGCAGTGATAGTGCCCAAGACTTAACTCCTAGGTCACCAGGGAGCCCCCCCTGAAATTTTCTTTTCATCTCACTTAATAATCCAGAGGTAGGTGATGTAGGGCTATCACTCAGGGATTTAGACTTTACCTGTCTTGTAGCTTACTCATTCTCCCAAGGCAGCAGTTCTCAAATTATCTTTGTGATTCTCTCAGGAGATATGTAAGGTCAAAACTATTTTCATAATAATAGTAAGACAGTGTTTGTCTTTTATTCTGTGCTGTCATGGTGCATATACCTGCTGACACACTAGCATCAATCAAGGCATTGACAGCAAACTGTATTAGGGGCCATATTTTTTTTACTGCCCTGTATTCAGAGTAAAATGAAACACCAGCTTCACTTTAAAAATATCTTTGATGAAGCAACAAAAATTACTGATTTTTATTATTAAATATTAACGCTTGAGTTCAAGTCCTTTTTGACATTGTGTGAGGAAATGGGGTGGAGGTATACACAAAGCTGTTCACTGCATACTGAATTATGTTGGCTACTCTGAGGAAAAGTGCTCATGTAACTTTAAAGTTGCAAGCTGAGTTATCCACTTTTTTCAGGGATCAACATTTTTATTTAACACTGAGATTAACTGCTTATTCAAATTTGAGTATTTGGGTTTTTTGCAAATGAATGTAGTGAAGCTGTCATTTCAAGGGAAAACATGGCTAACATTGAGCCTTGAAGTGAAAATCAGAAACTTGGAAAATCTGTTATCTGCCATATCAACTGGACAGCTTCTTAATATTCAAAAACTTTTCTGATGAGATTGGTAGTGATTTTAATTATGGTGAACTTTTGTTATATGTAGTGAAATGTGTCAACTTTTGGAAATCTGCATAACTCAGTGAACTGTATTTTTCACATAGTGCATGGAAAGATGTTACAAATCATAGGAGTAAAAGATCCATTCAAAGTATATCTCAGACTGAGGCCTCCCTGGTGGCACAAGGGGTTAAGTCGCAGCACTATGAAGCTATCTGCAGTTATATCCTCTATCCTCCGCCTGGGAAGTGACCCACATGGCACAGCACACTTCTCCTGTCTTGC
The DNA here is from genome assembly GCA_019455555.1 of Galemys pyrenaicus. Taxonomy (NCBI): domain Eukaryota; kingdom Metazoa; phylum Chordata; class Mammalia; order Eulipotyphla; family Talpidae; genus Galemys; species Galemys pyrenaicus. Next base: position 3,433,500 of record JAGFMF010011659.1, on the reverse strand, counting down.
CCGCTGCTTCCCTCAGAAGTGTATTTCCGTAGATCTACCTGTTCTGTTCCCCACTCTGTCTTTGGTGAATCCTTACACCCCCCACACTTCTGGCCTGTACCCTAGTTCTTGGATACATAAGTAAATAAATCTTTTAAAAAAAATACAAAGTAGGGTCTCTGTGGTGGCTGCGCAGTGGGTTAAGTTACGCACTATGAAGCAAACCACAGCCACTGCAGCATGAGTTCTATCCCTGCTGCCAGCCAGGGAGGGGACCTACATGGTGTAGCAGACCTCTCCTGCCTCTCCCGCTGCTACCCTCAGCAGTGTTTTAGTCAGTCTGCCTGTTCTGCTCCCCACTCTGGTGAATCCTCTCACCTCCCTGGACTCTGGCCTGTACCCCAGCTCTTGTATGCATAAATAAATAAATCTTTAAAAAAATATACAAAGTATGTCTCAGACCAATGGATTTTAATAGAGCAGTGTGAAAAATTTGTTAATATGACTAGATTCCCATTACAACTAATATTAGAAAAACATACCTGTTGGGTTTGGTGTAGTTTCAAAGAAGAATGTCCATGAGGGCCTCCTGGTGACCTAGGGATTAAGTTTTAGCATCACCATGCAAAGGCTCATAGTGACAGTTAAATCCCAGGCCAGGTATCCCACATGGTGCAGCAGACCTTTCAGGTCTCACCTGCTGATCCCTTATCAGTGTATTTCAATAACTTTGCCTACTCTGCTCCCCACTCTGTCTCTGGTGAATCCTCTCCCACACCTCTCGCTCACACCCCAGCTCTTTTAATAATAAATAAATCTTTTTTTAAAAGTTCATAGTTGTCTGAAAGTGCTACTAAAATACAACTTTCTTTCTGACCACATATCTGCTTGAAGTCAAATTTTCTTTCAATCAAAGAAATGTTTGCAATGGAGTGAATACAGAAGTAGATGTAAGAGTTTAACTGTTAATGCAGACATTAAAGAGATTTTCAAGATATAACAGTTTTCTCACTAAAATTCTTTTGCTTTATAATATTTTTAATACAATTTTGTTACTTAAATTAACGTGTGATGAATTTATTGTTAAATTAATACATTTTAAAAATGTCTGTTTTACCCATATGGTAGGTATCCGTAGGTATAACCCACATAAACAAAAGCTCTTTGGAGACCTTAATTTCTGAGACCAAAAAGTTGGAAAAATGCTTTTCTCTTCATGGGCAGAGATTGTTCACCATCACCACATACATGTTATGGTCTGGCCACGACAAAGGGAAAGGAACGAACAGTTCCTCTTTCTCTTTAAGGAAGTTATTTATGTCACTGCACACACATCCGGTCCCCCAAACCTGGATCAGAGTTGTATGGCCACATGTGATGTTTACCTTGATGACCATGTGTCCATCCGAGAATTCTGTTTCTGTAGGAGAAATGGAGAACAGATATTGGCTTTTTCCTGCCAAAGCTGGTGTCTGGCTAAAACCCAAAATACTAATAACTGTTATTTTATATCTAAAAGTTTATATTATTTCATATTTCTAATAATCCAATAGCTGAAATTATTTTAGAGATGCCCAAACTGAAGCCAAGAGTCTAGATAGCTTGTGAAACAATGTAGTATAGTGAATTAGACTTGGGATTCAAATCCCCATTATGAATTCAGGGTTTACCAGTGTGTGAACTATGGCACCTTTTTCAACTTTATATATTCCTTTATAAAAGGTATTTTAAAATAATATAAAATAGAATGCTTTTATTGAAAGGTAATGGCACACTTCCCAGGAATATTGTGTGGTTCATTTGACTTAACATATGTGAAGCATTTGGTTTATGATGTCCCATCATAGTAGGGCTGTTCCTGTCCAAATGCACATACATTTTACTAGCAACCAGACTTTACTATGTGACTAATTGTTAAGCAAATGCTGGAGATGATAATTATTGAGAATTCAGATAATTGTTATTAATGGGCTCAGACTGAGCTCATAGTAGATGGAAAGGGCTCTTAGAATTTGAAACTTGAGTGGGGCTAAAAGCATTGTGAAATATTGCAGGAAGAAGTGAAAGCGAAGGATTCCATATTGTTCCTTTCAGGTAGAAAGGATAATTTGAGCAAAACTCAGAATAAAAGTCCCTGAGGCAATGAGTAGGCCAGTGGGCTAAATGAAGATATTAGCTTAATATTAACAAAAATCTAAGTGAGTCAGAGTAATAAGATGCAGTGGAAAGGTCCTGAGAAGTAAATTGGGTTCAGATTGTGCTGTTTAGTGTCAGGGAAAATATGTGTTTTGTTGAACACATGCCTAATATATTCTTTATTCAATGAAAACTTTTATTACTTTGAGTTAGCATGGTATTAGTATAGTGAGTGAACTAAGGGAGATTTCTTAGAGGCTGTGTTCTAATAAAAAGATGAGACTTTACATAAAACTTTCTATGACAAGATAAAATAGAAGGTATCATCAAAGATAGACAGAATAAGTGCTGTGGGAGTTCATACCAAAGGGAGATGCCTTCTGGCTGCAGAAATTGGGCTCCATAGTGAACTTATAGGTATCACCCACATTGTGCAAATTTCACTTATGCTTAATTGCTGTTCACTTAACCACAGATATTATTTGAGGATTAAAAATAAGTATTGATGACAGACGAGAAGATTATTGCGGGGTAGAGTTTATATTGCTGTTGAGAAACTTTTGAAATTTTTTTGCTTTGAGCAGCAAATTTATATTGGTTAATTCCAGGCAAGGGAACTTTAAAAAATGCATGTGCTATCCTGGAATTTGGGAGTGGTCAAATACTAATGGTGTTATGGAAAATCAGCATAAATAAGCAGTATTATGAATTCTGATACTAACTTGAAGCTTATTTATTGTGTGTTTAAAAGTTTTTCTGTATTGTAACTGGTAATAAATTGCATAATATATATATCTTTTATATTATTTGTCTATTATTTAGGAATCCAACTGCTACCTGTATTTTTTGTATATTATAGGATTAGCTGACACGCCAAGGTATACTGTGTTTAAAATTTGTTTATGTAATGAATATTCTATACAGATGCAAATATTTCCTGACCAATAGTTACTAAATGTGCATAATAAATTTGAAAATAAAAAGCTTTTCTGCATGTCTTTGAAAAATGTGTTCTTAATTCACTCATTCCCCCTTCATTTAGGTCAAAGTTGGAAACTGCAACACTCCTAAACCAAGCTTCTTTGACTTTGAAGGAAAGCAAAAATGGTAAGAAATTCTTGGGCTATAGTGAGGTTGTTGGAAATGGTTTAGGTGTTTAGGAATTAGAAAGTAGTGAGTAGATTAAGGAATTATTTTTATATTAATCTCCTTCTGCTATAGATTGTGCTAATGACAGGCAATTGGGTGAGAGATTAAAAGAATCCGCTTTTAGCTAAATCTCCTAAAGGAGTCTTATGTCATGATGTTGGTACATAAGTTGTTGACAACAGACCTACATTACGTGTGAATCACTTTTTAGTAACTAAGAACTGCTGGAAGTTTTCCTTTTCTGTCGTACCACCCTGGTGGGCCATGTCTTCTCTCCCCTGAAGGAATCCTTGGAAGAAAGCCAGGTGGATGAAGGGCAAAGCTGCATTTTTCATTGTTTTGATTTACCTCCTTCTCAGTGTTCTTCTTTTCCTTGCTCCCATCCACATAACAGTAAAGAAGTACTTATAATAACCTTTTAAGAAGGAGGAGGGAAAAAAACCCCAACACAGATACCATGTCTACTTTTCTGAATACATAAAAAGATTATATCCTTCTAAACTTTTTTTTCTTTTTCTTTTTTTTTTTTAAAGATTTATTTATTTATGCATACAATCACTGGGGTACAGGCCAGAGATATGGGGGGGTGAGAGGATTCACCACAGAAAGCGGGGAGCAGAACAGGCAGATGGACTGAAACACACTGCTGAGGGGAGCAGCGGGCACAGCAGGAGAGGTCTGCTGTACCATGTGGGTCCCCCGCCTGGCTGGCAGCAGGGATTGAACTCGTGCTGCAGTG
>JAGFMF010011659.1:3384819-3415933 GCA_019455555.1 Galemys pyrenaicus | reverse complement strand
CTGCTGAGGGGAGCAGCGGGCACAGCAGGAGAGGTCCACTGCGCCATATGGGTCCCCCGCCTGGCCGGCAGCAGGGATCGAACTCGTGCTGCAGTGGCTGCGATTTGCTTCGTAGTGCGTTGCTTAACCCACTGCGCCACCAGGGAGGCCCTGTTCATAGCTTTTAGAAGGTTGTCGTTCAGGATACATAATGTGATGAGTACTGTGTCTTTGGAATAGTAATGGCAGGATGATTTAATTTGACCTTATTTGGTATCTGTTAGTCCTACCCACTAGCCAAAAATAAAAGTAAAAAGTAACACATTAATGATGTCTCTATAGATCTCAACTTACTAAAAGACAATGCCATATGTTTTGCATATGTAATTAAAGTTTTATCCTACTGTGTACGAGATTACCGTTTCATGTGAAACCAAATATAAAATGAGCCCTTTTGTCCTTTGCTTTAAACATCTTTTAAGGTTTTTTTTTTAAAGATTTATTTATTTATGCATAAAAGAGCTAGGGTATAGGCCAGAGTCATGGGAGGCGAGAGGTTTCACCAGAGACAGAGTAGAACAGGCAGATTGACTGAAATACACTGCTGAGGGGAACAGCAGGCGAAGCAGGAGAGGTCTGCTACGCCATGTGGGTCCCCTCCCTGGCTGGGGATTGACTTTGTGCTGCTGTGCCTCAGATGCTTCACGGTGCGTTGCTCAACCCTCTGCGCCACCAGGGAGGCCCTCTTTTAAGGTTTTATTGATATTAGTTCCTTCTACCCATTCCTTCTACTGATTAATTGTGAACTTATTGTGTGCAAGTTGTAGTCTAGGGGCTGGACTCAAGCATTGAACACAGGAAAACATCCCTGTGGTTAAGAAGCTTACATTCTGGCAGGTATAAAAAAATAAAATAAGCAAATGTTATTTTAGAAGGCAATTAATGCTGTGAAGAGAAAGCAGAGAAGGATGGAGTGTTAAAAGGTGAGGTTACAGTTTAAATAAGATGGTCAAAGCAGGCTCACTGAAAAGGTGACACTGAACACAAATTTAAGGAGCCCTGCAGGAGCCATAGAGTAATACAGTTTTCTGGAGAAGAATATTCCATATAGAAGGAAGAGTCAGGGCAAGTCTGTAAGGCAGGCTCATACTTGGTGTGCTGTGGTCACTGCAAGGAGGACTGAGTGGGTTAATGCAAATGGGAACAGAGAAATAGGCAGTGAGGTAGGGTGGGTACATGGCACAGTGAGAGGATTATAGCTTTCACTCTGAATGGAAGAGAAATGCAGCAGGAGTCGTGAGTTGTCATTTCATTCTTTTCTTTATGATAGAAATGAGGGAAAAAGAATCCTGGCTAATAGAATCCTATACAGAATACATGCTGCACACCCAACCCTATTTCCCACAAGACTCTCCATTTGTGACTTTTTCTGTAACTCTGCATTGCTGTCTCAGTAACTCCAAACTCTAAATTCTTTCTTTTCAAGAAGTGTTCTTTGTAAATTGAATTGAAGACGTAACTGGTCTGACATATAGATGAAGGTTAATCTCGGTAGTTCTTGCACTTTTATTTCTCCATTTGTACGCACACCTAGTAAAATCACTTATGACCAGCAGAGGGAGCAAAGTTCATTATAAATAAAAAAAATTTATTCATGGGAATTTCTTAAGCTTAATGTATTCACTAGTATTACTAATACCCTTTTTTCTCTGGTTGTCTAGTCTCTTGGGTTTTTTAGGGTATTTTTTTTGACCCCTTACATCTTGAAGTTTTTTGTCTATTTGGGATCTTACTGGTAACTTTATTTTTCCTCACCTAAACTGATCTGATGACTCTTAGACTAATATCCTTTATATTATATTTGTGTATTATCCATGAAGATAAATAGCATAAACAGGAAAATTGACATTTTTTTATTTATGCTCTTTATTATTCTAATAGTCAAATAAGTGGTTATTGAGCTGTCAGTAGTTATATAGCCTTTTGTAAGACTTGCTATTTTTCATTTGTGTGTTTTTAAACCTATAAAAATTCATTGAACATCAAAAAAATTTAGATAAATTTGCACATATAGTTTACTTTACCTAAAAATAGTCATCACTTTTAAAATTTATATAAAAATAATTAGGCGCATATTTTAATTTTTTGTCAAAAATTTGTCTTTGACTTTTTTCTTATTTACATTTAAAGTTTGTTGACTATCAGGTATTGGTTGAATTGGATTTCTTTTTTCTAAGTGCTGTAGGCTAGCAAATCAGTCTTTAGGTTACATTTTCTCTTGTATTAAAATTCTCATCTCAGAAGAAATGTCATCTAGCCTTTATGCTAATATTGCACTTAGCCTACAGTCTCCTCAAGCCTAGGACCGTGTTGGGTTTAACTTTGTTTCCCAACCATACTGCCAACAAGGCTTACATATGGTGATGCCATAGAAGGGCTATGCCAAGAGCTACATAAGTAGTTCTTAAATTATTCTATTTTCCTTTTCATAGAACAGTAATTCCTTTACATTTCTCTCTCAGGACATATTTCTAACCCTCTTCTGTAAGTTGTGCTCAGATAGGGGGGTTACTTTATTTAATTCAGCTAGGCTTTATAGAGCACAAGGTATCAGAATGCTATTTTAATTCTAAGGGGAAAAAAAACTACCTAGAATTGGAAAACCCAGTTAAGGACTAAGTGTCGCTGAGGAGATTAAAATAAACACACATGGGAAAAGTGTATTTTGAATTAAGATTTGAATGTGGTAAAGGCCATTTTTAAGGTGATAGTAATATCATGAAGCACATAGTCTGCATGATTAAATATTATTTGTCCAAGGACTCAGCCAATGTTGTTATTTGTTCCTACTATTCTGACAATTTAATGACAACCTATGTTGATTCTAAATTTATTTTTTAGCCCTGACCTTTTCTGTGCTCTTCATCAGGCCTCAGGTTTTTAGACCAGACTCGCCAAAAGGATTTTTAAAAAGTGAAATGCCTGAGGGGCCAGGCCATTAAAATAAATGAATGAAGTGGGTTGGAATTTATACATAGTCATGGGGATCGTGGCTGGCAGGGGAGCACATGCCCTGTCTCAAAGGAGCCATTGGATGTTAGCTCTAGCCAGTTATTGCTGTGTGTGTTCAATAATGAACATTCTATATGAAATTGAGATTTCTATGCAAAATCTCTTGATTTTTAAATGAGGCTTCAAGAAGTGAAACATGGTATGAGCCAAGTCAAGCACAACTACAGGCTGTATTCAACTTGAAGGCCTTGACCCTTTGACTTTAATTTTATACGGTGAAATATGCACCGAGTGTCTCCACTTTAGTGTTGCATTGACACTACAGACAGCAAGTTCAAGATAGAACTTCCCAACTTACTCACCCTTTGTTTTCTTCTCTTCAATTTCCTGTGTTATTGAAAATGGTACTGCCATGCACTTAGTTTACTCAAGTGCGAAACCTAGGAGTAATCCCTAAATCTTTCTTTACTGCTTCTTTTTAGTGGCCCATTTAGTTAGTTACCAAGTTTAACTAGTTTTACCTTCTAAATACTTCACACCCATTACTTTCTTTCCATCCCTGCTACTTGTCGTAGCCTATCATACTGTCTCAGCTGTTGCAGTGCTTCCTACATGTTCTTCCTATTTTGAGTGGTCCTGTTCAATTTGCTAATAAAAATATCTTATCTGAAGTATGTATCTGAGCACTTTTTCACACTTTGAAAGTGATTTTCCTTTACTAATAGGCTAAAGTAGTATGGCATAAACTATCATAATCTGTCCATACCCACACTTCAGGCCCACATCTTTCTACCTGCTCAGGCTTTAAGTTCCAGCACTAGCGGACTGCTTGTGTTTCCTTAAAAATACTGTTTCATCATCCTTCCGGTACATCAGAATACCTTGTGGGGAACTTTAAAAACAGGTGCTCAATCTTCACTGTAGCTTTACTTAAAATTTATCTTTATGACCCACGGGTTATTTTGAAACACAACCTAAGATTGTTGGTATCAATTACCTTACATCTTGCTCTTTCAAACCTTCTGATGTTATATCAAGTTGTTTTCTCTCTCTCTGGAAAATGCTCACTCTTTTTATTAGATTAATTTATGTTCATCCTTCAAGACTGAGCTCAGGGTATTTTCTCCTTTAGAAGTCTTCTCCAGTTTTTTTTTAACCAAACCAAGATAGGCCAAGTACCTCTTCTCTGCAGGCCATGCTTTCAGTGTACTTGCCACTTTGAATTGGAATGGTCTTTCTCTTCTATTACACTGCAGTATTGAGAGATATTGAGATGCAGTATTGAGATGATTTTGTATTCATATTTATATTCCCTATGCTAGCACAGTATCGAAAAGAAAGGTGATCAATAAAATATTGAACTGTGCTGATCTGGCAGCTATTTCTTTTGTGGTGCAGGGGGAGTACTGAAGAAGAGTCTTGAGTTTATATACCCCAAATTGCAGTTTGACTGGATTACCTTAATACCTAAGTGTACTCTTGTGCATGTATTTGCTTTATTTAGTTTTCCAGTTACAAAAGGTCCAAGTTAATAGAAAACTGGATTAAGACCATCTATAAATTGACTTTTGAATTTATTTATTACTTTTCATATGGTTGTGCCCATGTTTTATCACATGCGTTCTGTCTAAATTAATCATCTTAGAGTATTTGGGTTAAATGCTGTATTATTTATGCAGGAACATGAAAGTTAATGCCATATTTAATTGCCAACAGGGGAAACAAGGAAAGGAAGGACTTTAAAAGATTTTGAAGGATACTTAAAATGGGCACTTTTCCAAGATAAACTTTTTTATTTAAAGTGGAAGGAAGAATTTTGCTTCAGGAACAAGTCAGGATGTTATAAAATTCATAGGCTGAATTATATTGCGATTTAGTAAATTGAATTGTTTTAGAATTCTAGGCCTATAGAGGGCAGTGTTTTACAGTTTAAACTTTCTGATTTTTCTGTGAAGATACACTTAAATTGTGCTTATTTTATATTTTTGCTTCCCTTAAAGAAAAACATAAAACTGTAAGGCTAAAATTTAAAAATTTCAGCTGTGTTTAACAAAATAAAATACAATGTTTTCGTGAACAGCTAAATTTTATGTTTAATTATAGAACATCTTATCTTTATATCCAAAAATGTTATAGCCTTAGAATAATAGTTGAGAACTGAAAAGGAGAAGAGATTTTGTTATTCTGTTCAATTCATATAAGTTAAGAAAGATAAGCAACATAAATTTCATTTGGTAATCTAAATTTATTAGAAAATTTGGAGAAAATATCCTGTGTAGCTAAAATTTTCTTTTACAAAAGAATTCTTAGGATTTTCTTATTTGTACAAAAGAACAGGATATATTTCTTTGTAAGTTGAAGAAGTTGCATTTGAGTAGACTAATTGTGTTGTGATATTAAAACTGTAAGCAGAAGAAATAATTTAAGAGTAGTTCCTTTTGGATTTGGTTATTGGATCTATTTTAATAAAAAATACTTGTGTATTAATTAGTAAAATGCAGTGCTATTGCACAGAAACTGTTTTGTCTAGTTTTCAAATTGTGAAGATGATTTTTTTCTACTGAAGAACTGTTCTCATAGCAGAACTCTATTATAACATGTTGTGTTATTAGCAACAAAAATTGAATGTATTTTAAGTGAAATTTATTAGTCTTTGTACACAGCTAATTTCTGATACTTCAGAAGCATGGTACATTAGAAGCATGGTATAAAATGCCCTATCCTACTGACTTTAAAGAATTGTACAGTATTTAGGAATAGCAGATTATTAATGCTTGTGCGTTTATCATTTTAATCCAATGGTCCCTGATTGTGTTTAAAAATGTCTATGTTTGGTTAGCTTTGGAGGGGAATTGACAAATAGATATTCATCTGATATAGTTATTGGATACTTTCACATCCTTTCCATGCATTTGCTTTTCTTGAGATTTTTAGTTTTCTCCTATTTTATTTGCTAGCTGAGGAAAGGAATATGTGTATGTATTTGTATGTATGCCAGAACTGAGTATTGTTTATTAAAAAGGTAATTTAGTTGTAAAACTTAAACTTGTGAATGCTTTTAGTAGTCACTTTTCACCTTAAAGCAACACATAGTTTTGTACCAGTGATCTCATATAAAATTACCTTGGGATAAAAATTTCCAGCATTTTCATTGATATTGACTGGGTTGGGTTTCACTGGAGCCAGATTCTGATTTTATTATATAATGACTGTTTTGATATTTCTTGTAGAAGTACTCAGTCATAGTAAGTGTCATCTTTCAGTTTTCCAGAGTATCTTTAAGTTCAATATTTCATATATTTGAAAAAAATTTAGTGAAATTCTTAGCAAGCTATCATTTTAATTTAAATGAAAGTGAAATATACTTAGAAAATAATCTTTTTTTTAATGTCCCACCTACCTTTTAACAGATAAGTAAGTTTTATAATAGCATTTCCCCATTATATAGAAGTTGTAACATTGGGTCATTTTAAAAGTAGGGTCTGAAAATATGTTGACTTGGATTGGAAATTCAGTGAAGGAAGATAATTTTTTAGCTCCATTTATTTTAAAAATACAGTAGTAAGTCAGTGAAATTATATATCAAAATTAGCGATGTATTTCTATTCTAAAAAATTCTATATCAGAAAAGTGTATATATTTTACATAAATTCACTCATATCTTAGTAGAAGATTCAGAGCAAAATTCTGTTTAACTGATTAGTCTTTTTAACAATTTTGTGTTGTTATTCCACTATTATAACTGAAGGAACTAAGGCCCAGAGAGGTTAAGTAACTTAATCAATAGGTTAGTAACCAGCCCATCTGAGAAAGTGCTAAAGCAAGAGTTCTGATCTAGGTCTGCCTGACTTAGATGTATTCTACCAAACCACATTGCTCTACAGAGTTTAGAAGACTCTCTCTTTCCATGGATATGTTAAGTCTTGTGCTGTGTTTTTTCCCTAATTCATTCATCAGACATTTGATGCCATTTTATTGGAGTCCAGTGTTCTTTTTCATAACAACCTTTCCTTTAAAAATCAAATACAGGACCTCCCTGGTGGTGCAGTGGGTTAAGCAACGCACTATGAAGCAAACCGCAGTCACTGAGCACCAGTTCGATCCCTGCTGCCTGTCATAGGGGTGACCCACATGGCGCAGCAGACCTCTCCTGCCTTGCCCACTGCTCCCCTTAGCAATGTATGTGTTTCAGTCAATCTGCCTGTTCTGTTTCCCACTGTCTCTGGTGAATACTCTCAACCCTCCCCCCACCCGGCCACCTCGCCTGTACCTCAGCTCTTGTATGCATAAATAAATAAATCTTTTTTAAAAAAAATCAAGTACAGGGCCTCCCTGGTGGCACAGGGGGCTAAGTCTCAGCACTATGAAGCTATCTGCAGCAACTGCAGCATGAGTTTGATCCCTGGCTAGGTAGGTGACCCACCCACTTGGCTCAGCAGACCTCTCCTGTCTTGCCACCTGCTCCCCTCAGCAGAGTATTTCAGTCAATCTGCCTGTTCTGTTTCCTATTCTGTCTCTGGTGAATGATCTCATCCCCAACACCTCTGACCTGTACCCCAATTCTTATATGCATAAGTAAATAAATCTTTAAAAAAATAAAAATCATGTACAGGCCTAAACTGTATTTTAAACCAGTCTAATATACTTCCCCCCTTTGATTATTTTTTTCTTTTTTATATTGAGGTAGCATTGGTTTACAACATTGTATATGATTTAGAGGCATAAAAGAAATACACTTCAGATTTATTTCAAGATGAGTTTATAGCTTTGTACTCTTTCTTGACAACATAGCCTTATTTCTTATATTTCTTACTGGATGTAATAGTAACAATCATTAATAAACTAAAAATTGTAAAAAAAAATAGAAAGTTGCATTTCTGTTTATTCTGAATCCATAATTTCCTTAATGTTTTTGGTAAGAATTTACAATTTGGAAGTATTTTTTTTTTTAAAGATTTATTTATTTATGCACACAAGAGCTGGGGCACAGGCCAGAGGCGTGGGGGGGTGAGAGGATTCACCACAGAGAGCAGGGAGCAGAACAGGCAGATCAACGGAAGTACACTGCTGAGGGGAGCAGCGGGCACAGCAGGAGAGGTCTGCTGCGCCATGTGGGTCCCCTCCCTGGCCGGCAGCAGGGATCGAACTTGTGCTGCAGTGGCTGCGGTCTGCTTCATAGTGTGCTGCCTAACCCACTGCGCCACCAGGGAGGCCCCAATGTGGAAGTATTAAGCATTTTTTTTAACATTTAAATTTATAGTGAGGAGAAAATGTACATGGAATGAAGATAATAATTTCAGAATTTTGATCTTATGTATAAGAACAACTGTATATGTTGTATATGTAACAGATACCGAGTTTATATGTTGGTTTTTAATGCAAGTATAAATTTTTAAGAAATACTTAATCAAGTAAATTTAGACCTTCTTGAGATGGTGGTTTTTTTAATTTGTTATTTCTATATATATGTCATTTGTATGTATGTTTAAATCTTCATACTAACTGCTGTCATTTAGTATTCAGTATCAATAATTATAGCAAAGGGAGTTATGGTATTACTAAGAAAATAGACACTTGGAAACCTAAAATATATTAAAGCTGTTTGAAATATTGCTTCTCAAATTCCATCATTTTTTCTCACACACACAAAATTGCTTGAACAGCTTAGTATTGCTCCTTTTTTTTTTTTTTAAGATTTATTTATGTGTAGAAGAGATGGGGTACAGGCGAGAGTTGCAGGAGGTGAGAGGATTCACCAGAGACAGAGTGGGGAGTAGAACAGACTGAAACGCACTGCTGAGGGGAGCAGCGGGCAAGGCAGGAGAGGTCTGCTACACCATGTGGGTCAGCTCTCTGGCTGGGGATCGAACTCATGCTGCAGTAGCTGTGGATAGCTTCATAGTGCATTGCTTAACCCACTGCACCACCAGGCCCAGTATTGCTTGTTTTTAAAAGTCTTTTTAATTCTTAGAAGACAGGGCATTAAACTTTTTGTATTACAAACCTACACGAAGAATTTTTAAGACTGATTTCCCTTCTCATTTTCCCAAGTTTGAATCATGTGGAAAGGTTTTATAAATTTAGAGACTGTATGTTTTAAATGTCTAATATTTGAACAAAAACTGACTAAATAATTTTCATCACTATTTTAACCTTTGTGTCCTTACGTACTAATTTTTATCATCCATGGAGCATTTTTATGTTTTGTTCTATTGAATTAGTCTATATTTTTTCATCACTCTAGCACTGTACTAGATTTCTGCACCTCCAAGTGTGATAGTCTTTGTTTTCTTTTCAGATCTATTTGCGTTGTAAAATTAAGGGTGACTGTGTTAATTTATCCTTTGAGATTCAGTTCAGCTAAGATTTATTGAGTCTTTTCATGCAGTGTTAATTAGCATAAACCAATGCTGTAATCCTGCTTAAATCTTATAATAATAATGATTAATTATATGTCATCTTCTGAAATTTTTAAAAAACTGATTACTGTGATTTTTTTTCCTGTAAACTCATGGTACCAAGAAGATATTTTTATCTCCTTCCTTTTCCATTTTTGCTGATGAATATAAAGTCACCCAATACACTTAATCTATTGTTGGGCTATGACTTAAAAAAAAACTGAATTAGAAGATTTTTTTATATATATAATATTAGTGACATATATAGGCCTTTGTGTTTGTAGTGTTTTCCAAGGACATTTAAATTTGGGATGTTTCCCTTTAGATCTACAATTAACCTTTGGTTTTAATCAGTTTCCAAGGGTCTCTCATAGGTGCTTCAACAGAGTCTGCCTGAGTCATGATGGTGTCATCCTCTGATTTTCTGAATCTGTCTTGTTTATCAGTAAAGCATGTAGCATTCCTTCACAATCTAGCTTTGGCCTCTTGTCACCTGACTATATCAACAACCCTGAGGAGTGAAATAATGCATGAATTAACATATTTGGTACCCATACAGTAGAGGATAATTGGGTCTTTGGTAGTAGACTTGGTGTGATGACATACATTTGTAGAGGTATGAACATGTACCCTTACACCTTACAACATATACAGTGTTGTGAATCACTGTTAATTCAGTAAATGTAATTTAAAAATGAATGTTTCCTTCTCCAAAAAAAAAAAAAAGAAATTGGTTTAACAAATATTGAAAATATTTAGCAGTTAAGAATTTTTACTCTTCTACACACATTGGCATTTGGTTTTAAATGCCATTTCAATCATGTGCTTTAAAAATCAGTTCAAGTTAATTTTTTAAATATATATATGTTAAAATATATATATTTATTTGTAGTGAACACAAGCAAAGTGGCCTCTTAATGCCTGAATATAAGATGTAGTTGTAGTTTTTTGTATAAAAACAGTAAAAACTATGTTGCTGTCTTTTCTAGTCTTTTTTGTTTGTTTGTTTTAAGTATCTGTACTGCACTTCCTCATCAACTGTGTAAATATAGAATCCTGAGAGGTTTGAACCCTTCTAGGTATTTCAAGTGTTGTAATATATACCCTAGTTCAAGTGTGTGCTGTTTTATAAACAGATAGCCCTAATTTCATGCAGAGTCCTGTATTTAAATAACTCATATCATTGCTATTCTAAGTAGTGCTTTTGCAGTCAAACATCTGAAAGGTGATTGACTTTTTTCCCATAGCTACATAATTTATAAGAAAACATAAAGTGAAAAGATAGAGCAAGATGATTTTGGTGCATGGTTATAATCTTAATATCAGTATTGAGAATAAAGACTAAGGCTATTCAAACTACTGTCTAACTAATCAACATGAATTTCATGTAATGATACCTTTCCATTGTTTAATTTGTATTGTTGCATTTAATTTGTAGGAGTTGGGTGTCTTTGATTTTATGTCTTTAGAGAAATTTATGATCAGGTACTTTATTTATGACATTATAGTCTCAGCTTAGGCAATTGATTGAAATACAATATAAGGATATTTATTATGTATTTTTTAAAAGCTTAAATTGGGAAAATGAGCTCACGGAGCTAATGTTGAGTTGTTTTGGAGCAAGCTAAGAAGGGAATGGCAGGTTAATTTCTTTATACTTCTATTGGTCTTTTACTGGTAAAATCTTATTTACAGTATTTGACAAGATTTGCTTTTGGAGATTTGTAGTGTATTGTCATGTTTTAAAGTTGTGAAGGAAGATTATAATTCATTGAGACTATATATGTAGAAGAGTGTAAACTATACAGTGTAATGTAAATATAAATAATTTTTATTATTAGACCAACTACATAATATTGAACAGAGGCAAGGATTTTATTAATAAGCTACCAAAAAATAAATGGGATGTAACGTTAGTGTTGCTAGGGATTTTAGTGAGTGATAATGTAGTGCATGGTAGGCTATGTTGAATAAATGACTAGGCTGAAATTATAGAGGAATTATTCTGAGGGGAAAGTGAATACATTTCCTTTTTGCAGTTGTACTATAGCAAACCTTGAATCATAGAAGACTGATTTAGTCAAGTGTAAGTCACATTCCTTTAATTTAGAGTTGGAAAATACAGCTTTTCTTCGTATATATCAAATCTGTCAGCTACCTGAATTATATTTGTTAACCAAGTTGAAAATAAATATGTTCATTTAAAAATATATATTACAAAGACTTGGATTTCAGACATTGTCTGATAACCCTCTTGTTTTCCGTCTCACTTTAGAGTGGTCATCTGGAGGCAGTGTGGTTTTATTCACATCTTAGTGCATTTGACGGAAGACTTCAAGTTGTTTGACACAGTTCCCATTTCTGAGGCAAAAAATGTTACAAATTATACAAATTTACTGTCCAAAATGCCATGTTTGTTGGTCTTTCAATTTTTAGAGTATGGCAAAGATGGAAACGGGGAGAGTTTTAGGGTGATGGATTGATACTTGGGTACATGCAGAAATTGATTCAAAAAACCATCAGGTTAATTCCTGAAATGAAAAGAGACATGAGGAAAAAGAGACAGGTGTAGGTGGATTTCTTGGTGTGCCTGCCCTTGTGTGGAAAAAAGTTTCTTTATTAAAGATGGTTATCTTATGGTCAAACCCCTTCAGTAATAAAAGAGAATTTGAGCTGGTCACTGGTATCATTGTTCTGAATGATACTGAAATATTCTGACCAGAAATCAAGGACATAAGGAAACTGGATGGAAATACAGACTTTCATTACATGCTGTTTTCCCTGATGGTATAAAATTTAATTATGAAAATTATGAGTTTAAAGAAGTTGTTATGTTCTTACCTTAGTCTCTTTTTATATCTGTGGACAGAATAACTAGCAAAGATTTTATGATAAGTATGTAAGCTAACAGGTAGCCTTAAGTATCTGATTATTAAAAAAAAACAACTAGCTTTTAGACAGTACAGATTTGTTTCTGGAGGAAAGTAAATATTGTAAAGATAATTATTGTTAACATTTTGAGGAATTTTTTTTTTAATTTTTGTGTACATTCATATGAACATAGTTAGAATTGAAAACTTTTATTTTTTCCCTTAAATGGGATAATACTACTCAGATAATTTCTTTTTAATCAGCTTTACTTGTCAGTTATGGTCATCTCTTTGTGTGTGTGTGTGTGTGTGTGTGTGTACTTCTGATTGCAGCTCCTCTTGAATTTAGTCTTTGTACTGTTTAGATTTTTTTTTTAATTTTACTCTTAACAAATAATACTTAACATTTTCCTACTTACATGTTCACACACTTATGTGCTGATTTCTTTACAATGAATTCCTTCAAGTCAGTAGCCAAGTTTTATAATTCCAGTTTAGACTCTTTGAAGAATGCATTATTATCTAGAAAGAAATAGTCTCACGGGGCTCTTAGCCACTTGTGAATGGTTAGTAATTATTGAGCACCCTCTATGAACATGGCATCATATTAGTAGGTGTTATTTTCCAAATTTCCCATGGGTAAATATGTTACTACAACCTTGCATCAGAGTTGGTTCATAGTAAAGAACAGAAAGAAATGTGACAGTATTATTGCATAGAATTTGGAAGAGAAAGAAGGAAATATAACTTTAAACTTTGTAGATTATACTTTTCCCTTTTACACTTTTGTGATTGTTATTGTTTATCTCTTCCCCCCTCTTTTAATTCCAATAGATTAAGAAAATATATCTGGTAAGGTAACCCTTGTACTCCCAGCTGTCACTATAAGTTGAATTAATGAGTGAGAACACATATGTATGAAATAAGACATGTGTGTTACCCAGGTTGTTTGCAGAACAATGCCTACTGAGTTTTTAGGACGTACATTATAATGTTTCTGGGAGTAGTTTTTTAATGCTGTATAGGTGAAACCAACATCCTTAACCATTTAGTTAAACCATACCATTTTATAGATCAATACCATTTCATAAAGTAAGATAGTGACCTGCCATTCTATTTGCACATTATGCAGCCTAATTATAAACTCAGGGTCAGACCTATACTGGGAGGCAGCAGAACAGTCAATCAGTATTACAAATGATATGTCCCAAAGGAGTGTTTACTGGTTACTTAAGCCAACTTATAAATGAATAACTTAAGATCTCGCCTAAGTAAAAATAATGTCCTGGGTAAAGAACCCCTATAAAATGATGGCAAGTTTCTTGGTATTCTTTGATAGTTGTTACCTCATTTATGCTGATTCTTATCCTAAGTTATCATTGGTATTCTTTGTGTAGGTGTTTTAGCTTTGACTTTTCAATAATGAAAGCTAAATAGTCTTGATTATATCTACCGAAAAAATAATAATCACTTAGAAGCAGCTGATTTTCTGGATCAATTAGAACATACTTCCTTTGGCATTAATGAGCTCTTATTTCTTATATAGGCAGGCTACAGATTTTTTTTTTTTAAAGATCTATCCATCCATGCACATAAGAACTGGGGCACAGGCCAGAGGCACAGGGGCAGGGCGGGGGGTAAGAGGACTCACCAGAGACAGAGTGGAGAACAAAACAGGTGGATCGACTGAAATACACTACTGAGGGGAAGAGCAGGTGAGACAGGAGAGGTGTGCTGCGCCATGTGGGTCAGCTCCCTGGCTGAGGATCAAACTTGTGCTGCAGTGGTTACGGATAGATTCATAGTGCTGCAACTTAAACCCTTGTGCCACCAGGGAGGCCCAAGCTACTAATTTAAAGTACATTTTAATGAAGGTTCATTGTAGTTGTTTTAGTAATAAAGGTTTTTATTTAAAATTTAAATGCACCAATAATACATCATTTGTTTTTTTTTTTAATCCAGTAACTGTTGAGAAAATGTTAGGTTCTTATTGAATAAACATTATAGTAAAACTGCAGCAACCTGTAGATCATCTGATAGATTAGAATGTTATTATACTCTTCCCAACATTATAAATGGAAATGCATTCTTAAATAATCCTAAAGAGTTTTCTCCGTTGATTTTGGTATACTTATTAAGAGGTAAAAATGTAAGCAATTCTATCAAGTTTGTTTTTTCTTTTAAATTTGGAATTTTAACCATGTTCTAATTGGCCAATTTCTGAAGTATTCTTTTTTCATAAACCTTTGGTGTACAATGTAATGTATTAAGTCAGATCTTTTGTGAGATAAACCTTATTTACTAGATTTTATCAGAGCTCATACTAACCAGAATAGAATGTCAGAGAAACAACTATCACTCTAGACTTATTAGGAAATTGTCAATAGAAAATTATGAGAAAGGAAAGACTCTTCTTGGTGAGGACCAAGGACATGAGGACATTCTACAGTGGTTGACAACCCAGTTTATTTCATGTATGTTGACTATATGGACAGAAGTTTTTCAGATTAGTGGTTTGTTTAAAGGATTTTAGAGGGGCCTCCCTGGTGGCGCAAGCGGTTACGTTTCAGCACTGTGAAGCTATCTGCATCACTGCCACAGCAGCAAAGTTTGATTCCGGGCCTGGATCATACTCTGCTCCCCTCAGCAGTGTATTTCAGTTAATCCACCTGTTCTGCTCCCCATCCTGCCTCTGGTGAATCCTCTCACCCCCTCTACCTCTGGCCTGCACCCCCACTCTTGTATGCATAAATAAGTTTTTTTTTTTTTTAAAAAGGATTTTGGAGTTCTTTGACATTATTTGATGTAGCCCAGAAGTAATCCTTCCTTTGGACACCTTTGTAAGTGACAAAACAGTTCCTGACTAGACTGTCAGTAATAACTTAAAAAATAACTGCATGACTTTTTTTATGGAATTGTAATGTTTTAGCCAACATAGTTTTAAAAATTACTGTCTTAAACTAAAATTGTTATTGTTTATATTTAGTGAATAGTCTTTGAAAGTTTCTTTTAAATCACAAAATACTATAGGTGCTTTGAAATAAACTTCAAATGTATTAATTGCTGTGGAGGTTGCAACCCCATTACAGAGACACATCACATAGTAGTATATATTTTTATAGAAATATGGTTATAAAGAGTCTCAGGAAATCCCCCATGAATGTGCTGTGTTTACATTTCAGTTTTGCATTGTTGGTTTGTTGCTTTTAAAAATTGAATATAATTAGAATAAATAACATGCTGATGGCTTCATTTTACATTTTGAGTTCAAGCACACTAAATTAACCTTTATCCCCCAAATAGCATTTTGATTAAACATACGCACTTTACCAGGTTTAAATGTTTTCTTGAGATCATGTGTGTTTCATTGTTCCCTTTGTAAAATTGAAGAATGTTGTATAAATGCAACTATGTTTGAAACAAGTCTTACCTTGTATAAGCATCCCTCATTTAATTTCATGGTATTTTGAGTACGAGTTATTTATTTATGAATTAACTAACAAATTAACTGAAACTTTTCTCTTGCTCATGGACCTTGAGGATCATGGCTTCCAACTTATATTACCAGATGGAATGGCGAAGATCCTTACTGTGTCTGTGATAGTTTAACTAAAATGAATGTGTAAGAATGCTTTTTAAAATGAAATACACTGCTGAGATAGCTAATAAACCAACTTTATATCAGGAATAGAGTAGTCACAGGGGACCTGTCTTTTCATTTGCCAGTCATCATCAGAATATTCACTAGTGATAGTCAACCGTGAGTCCAGATAATTTGGACTTAGTATCCTTAGCTAAACCAGGATTGAACATCTCATTCTTTTGGCTTTATGAACTACCATTTTCTTGCAACCAATGATACCCCTTAAGAAACTGAATAGTTATGATGGAGGAGGGATGTTAGAAAGTAGAACAGTAAATTATATTTATGGAGAAATTACAAAAATAGTTAAATTATTAACTGGTTTCATTACCATGGTTAAGGTAATTTGGAGACAAATTATAACTATATTAGAAATTTCTTTTCGGGGCGTCCCTGGTGGCGCAGCGGGTTGAGTGCTGCACTTTGAAGTAGCTGAGGCATACCTGTGCAAGTTTGATCCCCGGCCAGGGAGGGGACCCACATGATGAAGCAGACCTCTCCTGCCTCGCCTGCTGTTCCCCTCAGCAGTGTATTTCAGTAATCTATCTGTTCTGTTCCCCACTCTGTCTCTGGTGAATCCTCTCACCCCTCATACCTCTGGCCTGTACCCCAGTTCTTGTATGCATAGATAAATAAATTTTTTAAAAAAAGAAATTTCTTTTCAATAACTACAATATCTTAAGCTCTCTATTATGCTACTAGATTGCCTGATGAGTTTGTCACTTTCAATATCTTAACATTATGGATAATTTTATAATATGAATTATTTTTAATGCTTTAGACTACCGAAACTCTGAAAAATGTCATTAATTTTTTAGAACATTTGAGGCTGTGTGTTTTAAAGTTTATTGTGCTTTTTTTTTTAAGATTTAGTCTATTTATTCATACAAGAGTGGGGTATAGACTAGAGGTATGGGGCAGGAGAGAGATGATTCACCAGAGACAGAGGAACGGAACAGGTGGGTCTACTGAAATATATTGCTGAGAGGAGGAACAGGGAGATAGGAGAGGTCTGCTGTGCTATGTGGGTTAGCTCCCTGGCCAGGGATTGAACTCGTGCTACATTGGCTGCCAATAGCTTCATAGTGCAGAGACTCAACCCCTTGAGCCACCAGGGAAGCCCCCACATTTGTTGTTTTAAGTGTGATTGTATTGCATATGGAGAAGAATAATTTTATACTGGAATATATATTCCTCGTTATGATTAAGGTTAACAGGAAAATGGTAAAAATTAGTTTCATACCAAACTTGTTAGAACCATTAATACAAGTATAAGTTTTAAATTCTTACTTTCGAATCTTCTGTAACCTGTATCTCTTTCTCCAGTGGTGAATCCAGACTTAGCTTTAACTTTGCATACCTTAGTTTGACTCTCATCTGCCATGCCACTCTTCATTGTCCTCAAATCCAATAAATTATGCCTTTCTTTACTCATGTGTTTATGGAAATGCCTCTTTTATTGTTTCTATCTACATATTTTTTAGCCCTGATCAATTCCTGTTTACTCCATGAAGTCTTCAGTTCACACTAATTTTCCCCTCTCTGTAAATCTGTCACATTTGTTGTTTATAGTGCACATTTGAGTGTTTGACCTTACTTATTTTATATTGTTTTTCATCTGTTTTATGTGGCAGCATATCCTAAATCCTGATAATACTAAGTATCTTGTTAGGTACCTTGATTATTATGCCTTTTGGTGGTAAGCTCAGTATTTAAGAGAGTAAGTGCTTGAAAGTTCTTCCTATGTTGAACTAAGTTGAACTGGAAAATATTAGGAATATTTACTAACATAAATTATGCCTCATAACATGGAATGAATGTGGTTCTAACAGTCTATGTATATTTTTCATTGTCTCTTTGAAGACTTTTTACTTGCTGAATCATGCTCATTCACTAAGAGCTGTTTGGAGCCATGTTGGAGAGATAAGTTGAACTAGGATGAATATAATCAACACTGATACATTGATGAAAAGTTAATGTTTATAGTACAGTAGACTTTCATGAAATAATCCAGCTAGTGTTTATATATATATCTTTACATTTTATTGTCTGAAAGCTCTCTTCTGTTTCTTCAGTTACTTTTGCTGCTCTCAAACGAAAAAATACACAAAAAGCCCATCACTTGTTCTGATTCATCTTAGCCTCTCCCTCTCCTTAAATCATTGAAATTTTTTCTCTGACTACTGATTGTAGGTTTCCTTAGCACTTACCTGTTTACTGAAGTCTTTTGAGCAATGACAGACAACAGGCACAGGCATACATAATTTCTTTCTAGTCCAGTAGGCCAATGAGCTAACTAACCTTTGATTTCTCCACTGATACAAGGCAAATGGATTAAGGAAGACATTTCTTTTATTAAGACTCTTCAGGAGAATGCTGAGAAGAGATAGAACAAAGAAACTGGGGATAGATAGTTCAGCCTGCCAGGATGGTTTAGAACTTGCAGGGTAAGCAGGATACACCTTGTATAGCTTTCACCATATATAGTATGTATGGTTCGTTTCCACTTTCTAAGAAGGTAATTATCTTCATTATGTGTTTAGGTCCCAGAAAGTTCAGGTTTTACTGCCAGGGTAAAATTTTATCCTAACCTTTGGGCCTGTGACTCTTTTGCACAACTTCTTCCATAATTGTTTTAGTTGTTAAGTTGCTCCAGCATGTTATATGGAAGGAGGAAGACCCACAGTTACGCTTGGTTTATAATCTTCCTGTTACTGTTTTCAGGATAAGTTTCTGCTATCATTCTGATGTTTCTAGAGTTTCCAGGTTTGCAAGACTCTAGTTAATATAATTTCCAGATACTGAGGACACTTTTACTAGTGTGATATTATGAAAGAATTTATTTGGCTTCTTGCTAAAGATCAACATTTAATCACTTTACATTGTGTGTGTTTTATCTGTATTTTTCATAGTTCCAGAAAGCTATAGGTGAAAATATCTTTCAGAATTTCATGTTAATTATTCCTGTTCCATGCTTTATTATTGTCTTATGAAAACTATGTCCTGCGTGCCTGCTGTGCCTTTTATATGCTTTTTGAAGGTGGAGTTCTTGGAACAATTATATGCAAGGTAAAGTTTAGTTTGTCATGGATTGTCTTCAAACTGACCCTCAGTCGTAATAGAAAATACCAGAGCAATTACTGCACACACATTAAATGTCTTCTAATCTCCAACCTTGCATGTAATTGCTGCTGTCAAATACAATTACTGTCTGCCCAAATTTCTTCCCCTGAGGGCATTTGTGCCATGACTTGACTAGAGTAAGAAAATGAGAAGAGAGCTTCTGAAACTTTTGGACTGTTTTCCTAATAAACCCATCTACTTATAAAATTTTAAACTCTACAGTTACACTGCTTTTTATATATGTTAGAAAACTGGCCTGAATATCTGGCAGTAATAAGAGCAAAAAATGTTTGAAGTTTCACTGGTTATGATTTTATTTCCAAAGAATTAATTATGAATACATTTCCTCGATTAGTTCCATATTGACCCCAGTTAAGAAATATGATTCTAAGCTGGTGTTACTTTTTTTAAAAGTATATACAACTAGTTAAGTCCCTGTATAATTCAGAACTCAATTTTGTGATTGTAGTGATAGCACAAGACCATGAGATAGTGGTTCTAGGTTGGAGAATGCCCATTGGAATGATGCCTCCTGATTACAGACCTGGGGAATGAACTGCTTTTCATGAGTGAGTTTTTTAGCTAACTAAATGTACTCTTAAATAGATCAACTTTTTTTTATTTTTAGGCAAACTTTTTGTAAGGTGACCATATGTTTCCTAGCTTCTTTGAACATAGTTTGCTAAATACATTTTTGCCATCTCCCAGGGTTATCATTATGTTTACTAATAATTGTGATAAATATTGTGATGAGCTTATAGGCCATTTAGAACACAGATTATTTATCCCTTCGCCTACTATTTTAAACTTTATACTCTTTTAAGTGCCTGAGAAGAATGATACAGAAAAGGAAAATACAAAATCAGTTGCTTTCCAGCAAAAAATAAAAAGATTAACAGATACTGATGAAGTAGGGTTAATTCTAGGCATATAAGCATGGGTTTAACTTTTGAAAAATGATGTTAATTTATCACATTAACAGAGGAAGAATGAAAAAAATCACATTTGATGGGGGTAAGGAGAAAGACTTGACAAAATCCAATATCCATTCATGATAAAAATCTTAATATATAATAATAGAGGCAAACTTTCTTAATCTGGTAATAGTGTCTGTAAAAATCTAAAACAAACATCATACTCAAATAATTTTAATCTTTGCATCTTAAATATTTTAGCACACATTTTCACATCTGATAAATTCATCAATGTCTTTTTTTGGTAGTAGCAGTAGATGCTATATTTCATGAAAGCTGTTTATCCATAAAATAACATTGATTTTTTTAGTGTGAATTTCTGATGGTATGCATCAGAATTGTCCTATGAACTAAAAATGAAAATATGAATTCATATGATAAGTTTGATTTAATTACTTGAATTCTGCTTATATCAAGCTTACTGTTTATGTTGGTGAGATCTTTTCAACTGAATTTTGAACTATGAAGACATGTGACTTGCTATAGATGAATATGTTGTTTGCATTCTCTATTTATGTGGCTTGTTTGTGCATCTGATTGATAGGCTCAAGATCATGGGCACTGTCCATCCTAGTCTGAAAGTGCAGTTTGGGGATTCTGGTTTGGAAAGTTGGAATTCACAATTATAAGACACTATTACAATGTCAAGGTGTAGTGTTCTGAAAACTTCAGTAAGCCACAGATAACAGGTGTTCACTAAATGTCTTATGGTCTTAATTGTATTTTTCTTACCAAGTTTTTAATGTCTATGCCTTTTCTTTTATGAAGTCATTCATCTTTAGATAGTTGATTATTGAATAGAGACAAAAATGATGGAAAAGAGGATGGAATGGCATGCAATACTAATCTGTTTGTGTACTCCATTTATACATTCCATCAGAAATCATTCATGATTATTGAATTTCCAGAAAGATAGCTGTGGCTATGGCACAGTTTTTGAGTATTCTGGAATACTCTTTTAATGGAATAAACATGATAGCATAACTGAATGCTTTTAGACAACATATGGAACAAAATTTGTTGTTCAGAGAACATGGGCAAATCACCAACATTCAATGAAAACCAAATGGGACAAGGACAATAAAGACAAGAGGAAAATGAAGAATTAGATAAAAGTCAGAGTAGGGGATCAAAGACAGGCTTGGGGGCCTCTCTGGTGGCGCAGTGGGTTAAGCAACATATTATGAAGCAAACCACAGCCGCTGCAGCACGAGTTCGATCCCTGCTGCCGGCCAGAGAGGGGACTCACATGGCGCAGCAGACCTCTCCAGCTGTGCCCGCTGCTCCCCTCAGCAGTGTACTTCTGTTGATCTGCCTGTTCTGCTCCCCGCTCTCTTTGGTGAATCCTCTCACCACCCCACACCTCTGGCCTGTACCCCAGTGCTTGTATGCATAAATAAATAAATTAAAAAAAAAAAAACAAAGACAGGCTTGGAAGTATCCTAGGGGTTAAAGTTTTAAATACTTTATGAAAACAACAGAAAAGATTCAAGAACATATACGTATCAGTAATATTCATTAAATTTGGGAAAATATTCAACACTTCTAGACATCTAAAAATGCAAATTTAAACTGCAATGAGCAATGTATTGAAATTAATTCCATTATGCTAACAACAATCATCTACGTTGGTATGAGTAACTAAAAAGATTATCTTGGATCTTATACAAAGTTACTATAGGGTTGTATTTTATTTCTTACATTATCCAGAAGCTGTATTAATGTTGAAAATGATGGAAGCATGTTAATATTTTTATGGATTTTGGTAGGATTGCAATATTGCTTTCCAAAAGAGTGATACCATTTTACAAGCCATTAGGGCCATTAACTTAGTATTAGTACCTGTTTCACTATGGTTTTACCAACATAGATGATTATTGTTAGCATAATGGAATTAATTTCAATACATTGCTCATTGCAGTTTAAATTTGCATTTTTAGATGTCTAGAAGTGTTGAATATTTTCCCAAAATTTGGTGAATATTACTGATATGTATATGTATGTGAAAAAAACTCTAAACCTCTGTGTAACTTTTAAGTTTGATGTAATTTGTTGCCTGCTCACAATCATGGCCCCATTTATTGGGCCTTAATATTTTTCTTGCGTCTTAGAACATTTGGATATATTGCTTATAATATTACAGAAATATTTGCCATTTGTTTTGTTTAAAATGCAGTTCCATTTTTTCTATTTATTTTTACTACATTATAACAAAAATGCCAGTTTTAAGTATTTGAATCGTTGGTCTTTTAGGATTTCTTTGGTGCTTAAAATTTAGGAAAGTTATAATTTCTGAATAAATATGACACATACTATATTCAAAATTATTTTTTAAAGAGCATTTAAGTCTTGATCATTGTTGCATTTCCAGTAAATTAGTCATAATAACCTGAAGCTAATTTTCCATTAGAACCATTTGAAAATAGCATTGTTAAATACTTACAAAGATAAGTCATTACATATTCTACAATGGAAGCTGAGCTTTTTAAAAACACCCTGGAACCAAGACAATTGACAATAGCTAGGAAATTAAGACAAAATTAATGTACTTATTCTTAAAATCTTTATAGAGTGGTAAAAGACCAGTTAACCATTTTGTGTTTTGTCATACAGACTGAGCATATTTACTTGGTGGATTATGAGGATTCTTTGTAAGAGTTCTGTTGACCATATTAATTATCTGAAAAAATTATCTCTGCTTCCATGGTGTACTATGTAAGGACTTATCTTGGTGAAGTATTTAACAATGCTATTATTAAATTATCTGGAAAAATTAGTGATGTAGATAAGAGTATCTGGTTTATAAAAGTATGTGTTTCAGTTATTTCATCTTTTTAAAAAGTCATCACTTTTTAAGCTAGTATATTATAACATATACAAAAAACTAGGAAACTCTGAATTTTGGAAATCTGCATAAAATATACTGTACAGGGGCCTCCCAGGTTGGTGTGAGGGTTAAAGTCTCAGCGCTATCAAGGTGTCACCAGCCACTGAGGCGAGTCCAATCCCTGGCAGGGAGCTAACCCACATGGCACAAGCAGACTTCTCATGTCCTTTCCACTGATATTCTCAGCAGTGTATCTCAGTAGATCCACCTGTTCTGCTCCCCGCTCTGTCTCTGGTGAATCCTGTCCTCCCCATCCCCACCCTGCACCTCTGGCCTGCATAGCCCTGTTCTTCTATGCATAAATAAATAAAAATAAATTTAAAAAATAAAAGAGCACATTTGCCAGTTACTATATGGCATTGGATACTTTACCTTTCTTGTCTTTTTTAATTTGTAAAGTGGAGATATATTTCATCAAATAGAATGCAATCATTTTCTAACATTTTAAAAATTCTGGATGTGTCTGAAAATTGATGGTGTGTCTAATTGGTTGTGCTTTTTTCCCCCCAGCATTATAGAAAAAAATGATACTTACAATTGATGTCTTAGATTAAATGAAATATGATTAAAAAGGCAAACTTCATAGAATTACTTTGAATTTAAAATTGGATAATGTTTATTAAGTATAAGTACTTGTAAGATAGTCCCTTAAGTCTTTCTTTCCTTCCTTTTTTCTTAATGATAAAGTATTTGTGTTAGTTTTTTGGATGTTTGTTCATTTAGTTCTGGGGGGGTTGTTTTATCAGGGAAATCAAAAGCTTAAAGCTAGACTCGTGTTTCAATATTGTAATTCCCCACATCAAAACATGTTATATCTATATTACTGAGACACTTTTGCTTTGGAGAAATGACCATATTTGGGCCAACAGTTATAATTATTGTATCTGCTAATACTTATATAGTGTCCACATTGTGCTGGACACTGCTTTTCACATACAGATTTTAAAACTTTAAAACATTCATATGCGATATGAAGTACTGTTGTTCCTATTTTTACAAATCAGAAAACTGAGGCAGAGAGATGAATTTACACAAAATTCTATAGCTAGACCTATAACAAATTAAGCAAATAAACCAGTAAAATAAAAGCCTTAAAAGATAGCACATGGAAAAAAGAAATCCCCTCAATGCAATATAAGCCTGACAATTTTTAGAGTAGTTACTTTTTCAGGTGGAAAAGAAAGCTTTACAAATTTTAAATCCTGACCCTGCAACTGACTAAGGTGGAATCTGAATCAAGTGATAAAGATTCAGCCAACAACTTATCCTTTCCCCTTTGAATGAAGGAGCATTTCAGTGTCTCAAATAATACAGTCTGAGGCAATATAAGAATTGGCAAATTTTATCCTATTGGCTGCCAAATTGGAATCTCTCTTTAACTGCTGATGCAACATAAAAATAACTTAATGGATTTTGAGTAGAGAGAAATGGAATAAACTTTGTAAGCCTCTATGAGAAGCATTTCACTGGAGTGGAAATCAAGAAGATAAAGTAGCCAGAGTTTACCCCTGGTAGATAAAGTGGATGGAGAGAAAAACTAATGCATCTTTGGCAGCTTTATTCTCAATTCAATCAAATAATAATGGCAGATTTGTTTTAAAATATTATTTCTCCCTAAAATATAATCTCTATCCCACTTAAAAAAAATTGTTACCAACATTCTAACTTTCTTTGTACAGAATTGGAATCAGTTCTGGAAAGAGGAATCAATACTGGAAAGAAGAAATATATTTAGAATAAACTGTAATCTAATTATAGAATCATTTTTACCCCCTGCAGATTTTAATTAAAACCATATTATGCTTTATGTAAATAAGTATTCATCATATCTTTATGAATAAGTGAAAATCTGAGTAGACAACTGACTGACCATGAGTAAGTTATGATACAAGACTGCATAGAATATTATGCTCATTTTAAAATTAATGTTTGTGGGGCTTCTGCTTTTGGGCACAGTAGAGTAATAGGGGGAAAGTTTACCTTTTCCCTAAAACAGGAAGAAAACCAGACCCAAGAAATAATGATTTTCAGGCATTACGCTAAAAATAGTAGAAAACTGTATGAAAAGGGAAATAAAAAGTCTTCTCATTGCCTCAGTTTATTGCCTGGAGCCAATTTTCAGGCTGCAGTGCAGAAATGGGAGATCCAAAAAAACCCAGTTATTTTGCCAATTTGAGCTAGAATATATAGGACCTCAGTATTAGAATATTCCTGCATAGAGAGACACAGTGACTCTAGAGATCTGCAGAGTCCTTTTAGCTGAATACTATTATGTGTATATGTGCGAGGAAACTAACAGACTGGGGGAAAAAATACAAGAAAGAAATAGGACAAATAACTTGGAAACTAACATAGTAAGGAATATTTCATTTCCTACTGAGAGTAGAAATAAAATAATATATAAAGCATTTGATAGTGGCCTCAGATGCACTTCATGTCAGTAGCAGGGCTAAGTTAAGTTTTGGATTAAAGGCTGCTCTGCGTCTGTCTTAACAAAGATTTAAAAAAGTGAGACTTCAAAATATCAAAATTTATTCTACATAACTGATTTTATGCCACAACAAAATCTAACAATTTAAAGGAATACAACAAATTTTAGCAACAAAAATATAAAATTTACAATTCCTGGTTTACAATAAAAGTCTCTAAAGCATGCAAAGATTGCATGAAAATATAACTCATAGACAGGCAGAAAATGCCTGTCAATAATAGAAGTGAAAACAGGTTCTCTGAATATATTCTACATATCCATGTTTCCAAGGAAAACATGAACATTATGGAGAAAGAAATGAAAGTTACGAAAAGACCCAAATGAAACTTCTATAAATGAAAGAAAATAATAACTGAAGTGAGGGGAAAAAAAAAAAAAGCTAACAAACTGGAGAGGATAAACAGTAGATAAACATTGCATAAGAAAATTTAGTGAACTTGAAGATACAGCAAGTAAAACTAATAATAATGAAGCACAGAACACAAAAAGACTGAACAGAAACCCTCAGTGAACTTTGGAAAAATACCAACTAGTGTACCGTACATATAAATGGAATCCCAGAAAGAATAGGAAAAGCAAGAGAAACAGAGACAAGACAGGAAAAAAAATTAATAATAGCTGAAATTGTAATCATTTTATGAAAATTATAAACCAGGGCCCTCTCCCTGGTGGCTCAAAGGAGTTAAGTCTCAGCACTATGATGCTATCCACAGCCACTACAGCACCAGTTCACTCCCTGGCCAGGGAGGTGATCCACCTGCCGCAGCAGACCTCTCCTGCCTCACCCGCTGCTCCCCTCAGCAGTGTTTTTTCAGTCAGTCTGCCTGTTCTGTTTCCCACTCTGTCTCTGATAAATCCTCTCACACACACCCCCGCCTCTGCACCTTTGGTCTGCACCCCAGTTTATGTATGCATAAATAAATTTTTAAAAACCCAAAAAGTATAAACCAGTGTTTTTCAGCTTTTGCACCATGACATTTGGGACTCGTTAAGTTTTTGTTGTGTAGGGCTGCCCTGTGCATTATAAGGTGTTTACCAGCACCTCTGATCTCTTCTTACTAGATGCCAGTAGCACTACCTTCTTCTGACCATCAAAACTCACCACAAACATTGTCAGATATCCTTGGGGGATGATGGGGACAAAAAAATGCCCTAGTTGAGAATCATTGCCATAAACTCATAGGTCCAAGAAACTTCAATGAAACCTAAGCCAAAGAAATGTTAAGAAAACCATATCGAGAGTCAACATAGTGAAACTGTTGAAAACCAGTGAAAGAGAAAATCGTAAAGCATCTAGACCAAAAAAAAACTAAAAACATAACATGCAAACAGATGTTACTAAGGAATATAGGTAAGAACTGGTGCATACTTCTTTTCAGATCTGAAGTCAATAGGAAAAATAACCAGGGTAAAAAAACTATCAATTTATATACTGTATCAATTAAGATAACTTTAAAAAATGATGGTGAAACTTAACCCTGATAATGGGCATTTATGAACAGCTCACAGGTAACATTACGTTATGGAATAATACAGGGATGCTTGCTTTCATTACTGCTATTCAACACTATTTTAAAATCTAGCCAGAGGAATTAGACAAAAAAGAAATATAAACAGCATTCAGTTGGAAGGGAAGAATTGTAAAACTATCTCTGTTCATAGATGACACGATCCTATATGTAGAAAATCCAAAGAACCCATTAAAATTATTAGATTTAATAAAAAATTACTTAATAAATGAATGCAGCAATGTCGCTAGATACCATATCAGCATGTAAAAGTCATTCGAATTTTTATATACCCACAATGAACATTACAAAATGGAAACTAACACAATTCTACTTAAAGAAACATCAAAAAGAATAAAATACCTTGAGTAATTCTAATTAAGGAGGTAAACAATTTTACAGTGAAAACTATAGATTACTGCTGAAAAAAATTAAAAGCATCTCCTATTAAGTCTTCCAAAGTGTCTGTTCTATTTTGCACACCCTCCAGCAAAGGAAACCATTGACAAAGACATTCTACAGAATGGGAGAAAATATTTGCAATTCATGTATTTGGAAAATCATTAATAGCCAATATATGTAAAAAACTCATAACTTTTTAGAACCAAAAACAAGACAAAACAAAACAAAACAAATCCAACAATAAAATGGGCAGAGGATCTGAATAGACAGTTTTTCAAAGAATAGGTGAAACTAGCTTTTGGTTTCATTAATCATATCGACATCTTTTTTACTTCTATTTAATTTATTTCTCCTCTAATTTTTTTTTTTTTTATTTTGCTGGCTTTTGGTTTTCTTCATCTTCAAGTTCCCTAAGGTAAGGGATAAGATTACTTATTATTTCTTGAGTCTATCCTAGTGTAAAACTGTCTGGATTGCAGGAGACATGGACTTTTAACAAAGGTTGCAGTTTCATCCTTTCAGACAATAACAACATCCAGGTATATTGCATCCACATTACATGTTTTGGAAGAATCTTATTTTTAAGTTTAATCTTAATCTTGTTCTTTGGAGAATATAGCAGTATAAGGTCTATTGAATACTAGATTTTGGAAAACGTTTCCTTAACAGTTTTTTTTAATTATTTAATTTTAAAAATTTATTTTAATTAATTAATTTATGCATACAAAATTGGGGTACAGGCCACAGGTGTAGGGGGTGAGAGGATTCACCAGAGAAAGAATGGGGAACAGAACAGGCAGATCGACTGAAATACACTGCTGAGGGGAGCAGCGGGAGAGGCAGGAGAGGTCTGCTGCAGCAGGTGGGTCACCTACCTGGCCAGGGATTGAACTCTTGCTGCAGTGGCTGCGGATGCTTCATAGTGCAGGGAGGCCCTCTTTTTTATTTTAAATGTCAAATTTCTTCCTATCTTCTCTCCTTTTTCCTTTCCACCTAAAAATTTTGTGGTCAGATTTGAAGTTTTACTATAGCTTAATTTATTTCTTATTTAGGAACTTTAATTTTGTTGCTTAGATATGATTTTCCTGATCACATTCATTTCTGGTACTTATAATTCATATTTTGTTTTCATTTTCCCACATTGAGCATCCATATTTTCCAGAGTGAACATAGCTAATAATCAGCTGGGGAATGACTTCTAGATGGCTCCAAAAAAGGATAGTGAAATGACCTAATCTTGCTAGTTGGTAGTCATTCCACTGTTGTGATGATTGGAAGGTCCTCTTGCTTTTCTGGTATCATCTTAAAATTTTAGGGTCAATAGGGCCTCAGAGAAAATCATGTGGAGAGGCAAATCTAGTATTCCTTAGCAAAGTTGTGTTCTGTAATTGGTTTAAAAACATAATGCTTCAATTCATTTTTTTTCCCTTTTTTTTTATTCATAGTCATCAGAGAAGAAAGGAAAAGAAGCAAATTCTGGTTTTGGTGGGCCAGTTGTCAGTTCTCTGTATCATGAAGAAATCATCAGGTAATTTCTGTTCTGATCTTTGATTTAAAAAAAGTATATGTATGCGTATATATATTTGTGTATGTGTGTGTATATATATGTATATATATTTATTTTAATCCTGAAAACTTCCATTTGTGAAGAATTTTTTCTTAAAATGAAACTGATTTAATGATACCTCTATTAGGGTTATAAATGGCAGGAAAAAAATTTTTAGGTGTGTAATCTTTAATATCAATGTATCTGGACCTATGCCAGATATTAACCTTTCCCTATATAAATAGTTGGTAGGGCAAGATTTTGCATATCAATCTAAAGCAATGGATTTCTAATATTGTTAGTTTTTCCCAAAAGTACCATTTCTTTTAAGGGTTTTAATCTTACTGTTCACCCTAACTAAAATTAAAAATAATTTTGGGGTGTAAGTTCACTGTGGACAAGAGTAAAAATTAAACAAAGAATTATCATATGATCCAGCAATTCTACTTAGAGTTCTCTATCTAAAGAAATTCAAAGCACAGGGTCTCAGAAATATATTTGTACACTCATATTTATAGCAGCACTGTGCATAGTAGCCATAAGATGGAAGCCAACCCAACTGTCCATTACCAATGAAGGGACAAACAAAATGTGGCTGTGCATAGAATGGAATATTATTAATCCTTAAAAAGGAAAGAAATTCTGGTACATGCTGGAATGTGAATGAAACTTGACATTATGCTAATCCAGTCATAAAAAGACACTGCTGTATTATTCCACTTACATGAGGAATCAAGTGTAGTCAAATTTATGAAAACAGAAAAGAATGGTGGCTCAGGAGGGAATGGGAATTGAAGAATTTAATGGAATTAGAGTTTCAGCTTGGAAAGATGAAAAAATTTTGGAGATTGATTGTACCAGTGTGTATAACACCACTGAACTGTATACTTAGAAATGGTTAAAATGGTATATTTTTATGTGTTTCTTAGAACAATTAATTTTTTAAAAAGCGATTTTGTATTATTTAACAGATGTCCTAAATTTTTATATTATGTATAAACTTTCTTGGATTATTTTTTTATTTTAGGACAGTGTAAATAGGAAAGGGGTTCTATTCTGCTTTAAAATTACGTGACACATTGTTATTTAATAAATAAAAACATGAAGTAGGACTCTCTGAAGTTCTTACCCTTTTTTTTTGAGTTATCTGAGCTTTACTTTTCCTATTTGCTAATATGAAATAAATGTGTTCTAATTTTCCAATGGAAAATTGGATTTACCTAAATTCATCAAAAGGGAGAAATCTCTTCTCATCATAGATGAAAATGAAATTGTACCAAAAATGTGTGCTTCACTCTTGCAGAAGAATTTGCTGATGTGATCCACCACATAAAGAGGTAGTGATAAGAACTCTCAAGTAGCATTCTAGGAGGAAAGTCATTGACAGCATAATCAAAAACTTTACTGCTCATAGTTTCTAGTTAATGACCAGTCAGTTAATACTAGGGTTCTGTCTTAGATCTCTTTGCATACCAAGAACACCATTTTTATTAAGATTACTGTTTATTCAGGGATGACTGGTGGAGATTTGGGGAAAATAAGATACACTTAAGGCTGTTGCTGCCTAAAGTGCATTTGCCACCCTCAGCCCTTTTAGAAACCTCAAGAACTCTGAGGAATCCATACATTTTTGAGAAAACAGTTTAAAAAGCATTTTCAGAATTTAGCCTCCCTTTCCCTCCACCCTTATATATTTGGAAAGTGTTTAAGGGTAAGGGCTCTTCCCCAAAAGCTCTACAGAAAATCTAGTCAAGCTAATCGGCCGGTTTAGCAAAGTAGCAGGACACAAAATCAACACACAAAAATCAGTAGCCTTCCTTTATACAAACAACCAAGCTGAAGAAGAAGAAATAAAAAAAACCATCCCCTTTATAATTGAAACCAAAAATTTTAAATATTTGGGAATAAATCTAACAAAGGAGGTGAAGGACCTTTACAAAGAAAATTACAAAACATTGCTAAATTAAATAGAAGAAGATACAAAGAAATGGAAAAACATCCCTTGCTAATGGATTGGAAGAATTAACGTCATCAAAATGGCCATCCTACCAAAAGCAATCTACAGATTCATTGCTATTCCAATAACAATTTCAGTGTCATTCTTCAAAGAAATAGAAAACAAATTGATGAAATTCATATGGAGACACAAAAAAACCTCGAATAGCCAAAGCTCTCCTAACTGAAAAAAGGGAAGTGGAGGGATCACACTTCTAGACTTCAAACTTTACTACAAAGCCACAGTCATAAAAACTGCATGGTATTGGAACAAAAACAGACACAT
>JAGFMF010011659.1:3291273-3384026 GCA_019455555.1 Galemys pyrenaicus | reverse complement strand
AGGAAAGGAATAAGAACAACAATAATAATAATAACAATAAAGACACAAAAACCAAAAATGAAAAGACAAGGACAAACTGGGGACACTTGGTGGGGAGAGAAGGGTGGAGGGCAGACGGGAGCAAGGGGGACTGAGGTGATGGTGCACTGGTGTTATGGTGATGGGGAATGCATGGGGATTACAATTGATGTCAAATATATGTAAATTTAAAAAAATTATATAAAAAAAGAAAAAAGGGTAAGGGTTCTTTTTTTTTTTTTAACATTTATTTATTTATGAATACAAGAGCTGAGGTACAGGTCAGAGTCCAGGGAGGTGAGAGGATTCACCATAGACATAGTGGGGAGCAGAACAGGCAGACTGACTGAAACACACTGCTGAGGGCAGCAGTGGGCGAGGCAGGAGAGGTCTGCTTTGCCATGTGGCTCCCCTCCCTGGCCGGCAGCAGGGGCATTGCTTAACCTGCTGTGCCACCAGGGAGGCCCTGTTTAAGGGTTCTTAATTTATGTATTCTGTCCTTAGAGTCATCTGAAAAAATAAGTCTTAATCCTGATAATGAGTTTATTAAGTATTCAAGTCAATTGTTTTTCTAGGTGATGGGAGAGGTTAATCATTTTTCCTCTTGTTTCCATAATCCATTCTTTACAATTCTGTTATAGCATTTATGGCATTATACCACATTGAAATGTAAGTTTTTAAAAATACAGCTTTATCCTTTCCATTAAGATTTTAGTTTTTAGAGAACAAGGGTCGTATTTTATCTCTCTATTCTCAGTATCTCAGGGAATTCCCAGGACTTGGTAGGTATCTAGTAAAAGT
This sequence comes from Galemys pyrenaicus, assembly GCA_019455555.1. NCBI lineage: Eukaryota > Metazoa > Chordata > Mammalia > Eulipotyphla > Talpidae > Galemys > Galemys pyrenaicus. The sequence goes on along the minus strand of JAGFMF010011659.1, from coordinate 3,383,207 downwards.
GCCCAGGCCATAGAAGGTATAAACAGCTGCTTCCTTCAAGGAGTTGATAATTGTAAGCTGATAATTTAGTGATTGTTGCTTACATCGATTTACCTAATGTTTCTCCCATAAAGCAGAGAGCTAAAGTTTAACAGTAAATTTGTCTGCAACGGCATATCAGAAGCTGTAGCAGCTAGTCATATTCTTATATTAGAAAATTCATTTTCTAATATAACAGATTTCAGTATAACACACTAGATCATGGTAAAAAAAAAACTATTTCATACTCTAATGTTAAGTTAGTCCAGAGAAGGACCAGATGTAGTTCTGTTGTTTCTTAAGTGTAAGAATACAGTTGCAATTAGGAGGACAAGCTCTTTGTTCAAATACATATCATCAAACTTTGTTTATACTTTGGTGAAGTATAGTGTAGTTTTCCCCCCCAAGATCAAGTTGTGCTTTGTTTGTAGTTACTTGTAGTTTCTTAATGTTCAACAGATACAAAAGAGACCATAGGTTTTAGAGTTTTCAAAAGATAAACCTGGATAAAAGGAAGTTTTCCTCTACAGAACCATTGTTTTAAAAAAAGACAAAAAAATGTATTTTGAAGATTCATTTTGAATACTTCTGTGTATAAACTTCTAGGTTCATTTCCACGTTTTTAACAATAAGGAAAATCAGTATCTAGTAAACCTATTCAATGAGGCTTGCCTTCCACTGTTAAGGCAGTTTTCATGACTAATGTGCATTATAGGTGGGAAGCTAGGCGCCCTTTTTAGTTTTATTGTAAATGTTCTTGAGCCATAGCCACTGGACCAATTCTGAGCTTGTTTCCTACCTGTTTTGGTTCTGACCTTTATTTCTACTGTTACAGAAAGTGACAATAAAATGTCATATGTACATATCTCTCTGTCTTTTATTACATAGCCCTGACGCCAGTTTCTCATTCTGAAGCTAGTTTTTCTATAGTATAATGGAGAAAATACAGTGTGAAGCTAATTAAGTAAAAAAATCATGGACCCAAACTGCTGGTGTTCAGATGCTGCTGATTCCACTACCTTTTTTATTGGCTTTGTGACCTTGGACAAGTTACTCATCTGTAAAATGGGGATAATACAGTACATTTATGTGAATTACATGAATTCCTACACACAAGCACCCTAGAAAAATATTTGGTTGGCACAAAACAAGTTACTACGTAACTATTAGTTTTTACTAGTATTGTTACTTAGCATAGGGTCCCAGCAAAACGCATGCTGTTGTTAGGTGCTAAAGTCTGGTTATAGAGTTAGGTACAAGTTTACTTTGGCAAAGGAAAATGAAATACAGAGAAAGGATAGTCTCTGTTAGATATGTGTTTGGAAATGCAGAAGCAAATAAGTAACAAATCTTGTAACTCAAGGACACTTACTCCAGTATTGGGATCATTTGTGTTTCTTTATACTGTAGACTGGCCAAAAAAAAGAAAGCTCTGCTTAATAAGCATAGGACTCTACCATGATTCCAGTGGTTCTGTGCTACACACACTGACTCACTTAACAAGAAGTCACTTTTAGTGACTTATATACTTAAAAGGGTTTATCTCTAAGTTGGCACATAATTTGAGAAATTAGAGCAAGAATTAAAAATGCAGTAAATGAAGCGTGTTGGTATCCGTCCCACCCTGCAATAAGCTTTGATCTTCCCTGTTATATTTTGTAGTTTGATGCTATGTAATCTATCAGAATTTTATTAATCCCACTTACACAAGCAGCCATCTGGACCTTCTCTAAGACCCAACCAACCAGTATACAACTAAAATGATTGATGGGCTCTGGAATTGATTAGTTGTTCTGTGAGACAAATGAACTGTTTTGGCAGAAAATACCAGAGGTCACTGCTGTGGCCAGACACAAAAGCCTGTAGAATTTTAAAGATACGCTTTCATCGTTGACTTATAAAGTTTCAATTTTTAAGCAATATTAGATTTTGAAAATATTTTAAAATATCTTTTTATTGGTTGCTCTCTAGTAGTGATTATAAAATGGGAGAATAAGCATATAACACTAGAATTAAGTGGTTATTTTTTGCTTTAATTTTATAATTTTGGTGAAAATATGAACTAGAATGAAAATAGCTTAAAAGCCTGTCACTTACACATATATTACACTAAAATTATCCCTAAAAGGGATGTGATTAGAGAATACACTGCAACATATATGGTTTTATTGTGACTTATAAAATCTTATTTATTTATTCAAACTTCAGATTGTTAGATAGCAACCTGTTTTTCACAAATCTATTTAAAACTGAAGCTTCAAGAGTATGTATTATATGTTTTGCACTTTAAAAACGAATATTCCGATTTTTATGCTTGTAACAGACTGAGGTCATTCTGGGACACTTCTGTCCCATTATCAGACTGCCCTCAGCACCAAAATGATTATCTCGCTTCCTTCCATCTGTTTTGCTGGTGGTAGTTAAATCCTTCCCTATTTCACCATGTTGCCTATGATCAACATTGTGTTAACACTTCGGCGATAGGTGATAAATTGGATGACATATGTCTTGTTACATTCTGGTTATTCTTTGAGGACTACACATGTGTGTATAGGCAAGTGGACAACTCCCCCTTGAGAATCTGACTGCTCAGAATGAACTTGAGTTATGGATTTATTCAGCCTGTAAAACCTCAGCTGGCATAAATAATTGAGAAAGCAAAGGTTTGTCTGTGGTGCAGACCTTAGGGACTCATGGCTCCTTTCCTCTTCTCTACCTCCCTTTCTTATGAAAATGATCCCAGTTGCACTCCTACATAATAACACACCAAGCAATTAAAAGCCATGGGTGGCTGGAGAGAGGAGAAAAGGTTTAGTTAATGAGCTTTTCCTCTTCCAGTGCCCATGAGAGCCCTAGGAATGACAAGGCGATTAAAGCAAAGAGATAATTATAGATTATGTGAAAATGGGTCCCTTGGGACTAGCAGGTCTTGACATAAACAGTAACTGTTGTAAGAGTCTCCTGGCTCTCATATTTGCCCTTTTCTTAAGTGCTTTATTTAGCTCCTGTGTGCTCAGTGTCGTGATGCCAACCAGGCATACAAGGCAAATCCACCTGTTTGCAGATTAGCAGCGCCTTCTGAACAAGAGGTCCTTCACCAGCTAAAACCATCATCTTCTCTTCCCTTCTTCTTTCTTTTTTCTTTCACCCTTTATCACTTCCACACTTTTTCTCTTTTCTCTCTACCCCATCTAGTCTTCACCCTTTCTCTATCTAACATTGTCAATATGTGGTATTTATACAATGGTAGGCACTTAACATCTTTACAAAGTTTAGTGTATGTTTAGTGTATATATCTGAACACATGTAAAGATAATGTTACAGGTGTGCCATGTCCATTTTAATGAAAGGTGGTATATGTGTTTTAATAACATAAATATCGATCTTAAAATGCTTCACAGATAGATTTTAAAAGTGTCAGCAGAGATGTTGATATTGTGTAATAGAGTCATTTTTAAAAATTCTCATTTAATTATTATCAGTTATTCTATAGTGCTAGACGCAAGCTATTTTGGTTCATTCCATTACCTTTGAATTTGTGAGGACTTTGCTGATTGCATTACATATATAAATAAATACTTAGATTTGATTGAAGCTTTAATTCTGTATGAAAGATACTATCACACTAATTACATGGTTTTATTTTTAAAATTTTACCTGATATAAAAGTTAATATGTACATGAGGTAAGAATTTTTAACAGTATTTTTTGTAAAGTATGTTCTCAGACCTGTATGTCATATTGGTCTGGGCTCTGTCTTTCTCATCCTCTAACAAATCAGAAATTCTGTTTCCTATGTTCTAAAATTAATCCAGATTCATCTACTTGTCATTATTGCCACTGAAGACAGCAGTACCATTTGCATTACCATTGCTGTAAACTCGCATCATCCCGTAGCCAGAGCACTGCAGGACACTTTGAGAACTGGACTCCTCACTTCCTATAAAGTCTCCTTTCCAGATTTATAACTTTATCTCATCATATTCTCCAGAACACTTAGGGTAAAATTTTTAAATCCTTACTTACATCTTTCAGGGCCCCTCACCAACTCCTCTGATGTCACCTTTCCCCTAATTAATTCTGCTCTACCTACATTGATTTTTTTTCTTTGAAAGTTTAATACTTGTTAGATGAATTGATTGATTGACATTATTATAGTTAAGTGTATGAGAAATGACCTCCAATTTACAGTAATTCTTAAGGTAATAATGTCAGTAAATATTTATTGAACACATAGTATTTGCTAGTAACTGTATATATTATGTATATGATTTCACTTAATTTTCAGAATGAGTCTGAGATGTAGGTATCATTAATATCCCTACAAGTGAGGAAACTGAGACTCACAGGTTAGGTTACTTGCCCAGGATCAGTCACATGGTTAGTAACGCTACTCTTTCTTGCTACAATATACTGTTTCTGAGATGTTTGAGTAATCATCAGAATCTCCAATTAATGAAACTGAAATTGATGTTTATAATGAATACCTTCAGTTTCAAATTTTAAATTAAAGTTCTTCCTCATTTAGCGTTTTTGAAAATGTGCTTCAGTGGTAAAATTAGGGACTGTAGTCTTTTGTTTATCAATACACTGATCATGAGGTTGCCTTTGGATTAATTGTTTTTATTGATTTTAGACCTACCTTAATGGTTGAGAATGTGACTTAGCTCTGTAGAGCCTGTTAGCAAAAGGATTCTATAGATTTTTCTGATGTGGTCACTGATTTTCCAGGGATTGATCACAATTGAACTATTTTTCAAAAATAGGCATTAAAAATATCAGAATTTTTCAATCAACTTTTTTTAGAGTTAAACAGATTTTAAGAGGTGAGAATGCATTTTTAGTAACTGGTGTTTTGTAAATCATGGTTAAACAGCTTCTCTAGTATAATGACTAGTTATCTACAGGAATTACCTGGGACATTAATCTTTTCTTTTTCATTACTTGTTTAAAATAAATAGGAGAAAAATGTTAATATATAAATGGTTTTCTTTGAAAGGGACCTATAGCAATTTAAATAAGATAATAAATACAACTTCTACCAGAGGCTTTAAGAATCTTCTCGTTCTAGAACTAAGTACACTGCATATAAAATCCACTCTGAAAATATTATTTAGTGAAAGAGGATGCTGTACTACCACATAACAGGGAAGAGGAACGAACTAGTTATTTTTTCCTACAATTGTCTGAAACTAGTTGCAGACAATAGTAGCACACTGAGTGGGAGGATTGTGATTCAGTATATGTTAATTCAGCCATCCATATGTCCATTTGGTAGTTTAATTTCAACCTATCTTATTACTTCATCAATTCTATAACACCATTAGTTTTAAGAACATCATTATTTAAATACCATTAAGGAAAAAATGCTATTAATTGTAAGATATACTGCTGATTATAAGCTCTATCAGATGTTGAAAAATAGAAAAAAAAATTGCTTTACTATCAATGATATGTGGTAAATTAGTCTTTGTCCACTAGGATTTTAAGAATTATCTTAATAATAACACAATAAGGAACAAAAAAGCACTTTCTTAAATGCATTTTGACCTGAATGTAGGCTTTACTGACCATAATTACTCCCCAAGCAGTGTTTTGCCTCCTCTAGGGCTTTTTGATCAAAGTGTTTCAAACATGCAATGCTATTTGCAAGTTTTACATGAGGATAATAGTATAAACTCTCATTTCAGTTTTTGTTAAGAATGAGACTTGAGGGCCTCCCTGGTGGTACAGGGGTTGAGCGCCACACTGTGGGGCTTCCGCAGCCACTGCAGTGCAGTGTGAGTTCAATCCCCCGCCAGGGAGGGGTCCAACCTGACACAGCAGACCTCTCCTGCCTTGCCCACTGCTCCCCTCAGCAGTGTATTTCAGTTACTCTGCCTGTTCTGCTCCCCACTTTGTGGGGATGAATTCTCTCACCACCCCATGCATCTGGCCTGTACCCCAGCTCTTGTATGCATAAATAAATAAAAAGAAAAAGAATAAGACTCTAAAATAGTCTCTTTTAAGCTGAAATTAACATCTGAATTTTTAATTAGACATTTAGTTAAAAAGTGGGACTATTCAGTTTACTAAATATGACAGCTAAGACTACCATTTAATGGTGAGCTAGGAGTTGCTACTTATTTTGCTCCTTGTAACTAAACAGCCTTTTAAAGAAATAGAGTATTCTTAATTTTTAAGGAAATCCTTTATCTCAACTAATAAAATTTTGAAGTTTGGTCATTATATGTATATGTATATATGTAAAACAGATTATATATAAGGTTATATGAAAAAAGTATTAATATCAGATTTGACACCTTATATTTGACATATACAATGGAATTTGGAAATTATAGATAAGTGTAGTAGTATCATCTTAACATTGTATTTGGACAGAATAGCAACTATTTACTCTTCAGACAGATAGCTTCTGGCCATATGGCCAATAGAAATGTTAGAAGCTTAAATTTCTACAAAGAAGTAATGTTCACCAGCTGTGCTTACTGAATTTTGTATAACAAAGTACAGACTTTCATCTAAGAACTAGCAGCTCCTAAGGAGTTTCACAGAGTAACTTTTTCTGGTAAAATTTACTATAGATCAAGGTCCAGTCTCAAACCACAAGATTTAGAAAAAAGGATGCATAGATGTGCCAACCCTAGGTGATTTTTTTCTAAAACTAAGGTGTAGACTTATGCTTATTTAACAAAAGGACTGATTCTTTGTAGTGATCCAAGTGCTTATGTACCCTGGATACTCTTTTTTCTGAAAATTGAGGAACTTAGAAAGTCAAATCAGTGAGATCACCATTTTCAGACATGTAAACAGAGTGAGAGAATTAGAGAAGGTGCATCATTTTGAACGCTGCTTCAGCCAAAGTCCTGATGAGATTGCTTGAACAAAATCTCTTCCAGCAAAGAAAACCTCAGAGTGCTTTTTTACCTTAGATTGTTTCTTTTGGTCAGCATTCAAAAGTGGTTTGACTAACCTTCTCCCTACTTACTTTCCCCATGGTTCACTGCCAAACATTCCTCCTACTGATGACAGTTGTCTCTTTGTTTTTTTGAAGATGTGTTAAGATTAGTGTCCAAGTGAAGTAGCTCTTCACTCTAGTGGGGAGACATTGTTTATTCCTCTCATTAGTAGTTTAAGAGTGTAGTCTTATTATTTCCATTTGATCCAGGTTTTGAAAGGTGAGTGTTCTGTTACTTAATGCAGTATGCCGAACTCTGTTATTCTGTTATTTAAGAACTGTTACTCAACTTACCCCTTTAAAACCCTACCTCCTAATATTCTGCCATGAAAACTGCTTGCATTTCCCCTAACACAACTCTTTGTTGATCATTTTCCTTTTCTATATTCTGCAGAATCCTTCAATAACCCAGTTAGATTGTCAGTTCATCCTTCAGAAGACTAGTTCATCCTACGTTGTCTTTGGTCATACTCCATAGAGCAACCCACTTCTTGTTTTAGGCCTCTCCTTTACAGAATGTCAGTGATGTCAGAGAAAACTTTTTGCCAGCTAATCATAGATCTGAGACATACATCAGAAGTGGAGGGAGTGGTATCAAAACAGGAGAGAGAAGAGGGGCCTCCCTGCTAGGGGGTTAAACACTGCAATGTGAAGCATCCACAACCACTGCAGCGCATGTTCAATCCCCAGCAAGGGAGGTGACCCACTTGGCATAGCAGATCTCTCCTGGCTCCCCTACTACTCCCCTCAGCAGTGTATTTCAGTCAGTTTGCCTGTTCTGTTCCTGGCTCTTTCTCTGATGAATCCTCTCACCTCCCCCCCCACCCCAACACACACACACCTCTGGCCTATACCCTAGTTATTGTATGCATAAATAAATAAATCTTAAAAAACAAAATGGGAGGGAAGAGTTTAAGAGACTGCAGAGCTGGATTACGGGTGCTACAGTGTAGAACAATGGGAACAACACCTGAGAGGAGAAATCAAATAATGTCCAAAAGTTAGCAGTGATAAAGGAAATTTATTATTAAAAAAGGCAACTTGTTTTAAATACAGGCCTTAACAGAATATTTGAAAACTTATGTTTCCTTTTGTATTTTTTAAGATAACATCTACAATTTTTATTTATAAGTTTAAATAAATGCAAAAGACATAATTACTGCCATTTTGTGAACAATGATCACTCTTAGATGTATCTAGTGTAATTCAAATACTATAATCATAACCCATTTTTTAAAATACACGAACATGTTATTGAAGGAAGTTGGGCAAATGCTATATATGAGCTCTATGTAGATTTCTTAGAACTTCATACATCTTCAGTTGTCTCAAAATTAAAAATTTAATTGAAGTAAATAAAATTCTGATCTCAACTAAAGTACATATGGATAAGGTCTTTACTGGTAGGAATTTTTATATCATTCTTTTATTTCTCTAAAGTTTTAAAGTAATATTTTTGTGTAGTCTTACTATATTACCATAATTCTCTGCATTAAAAATGTTTTGCTGTTAGAATTTTTAAAAATTTAGCTTGCTGTAGTTCTAAGGGATATATGTACTCCTGTGGTCATTACAGCACTTTTAAAGATTTTTGTGCATCCTCAGAGAGTCCACAGGTATATATCTATTTTGATGAATCATTGGCATCTGTTCATACTTGTATAGATATTACCTTTGTGTTTTCACTCATTCAATAGACACTTCTTCATTGTTCATAGGAATAGTTTCTATATCTAATTGCCAGTTGCTTGATAAATATATGAATTAAATTGAAATGTGCATTGAATGTGTCTATTAAACAGATTCTTGAGCTCACACCATAGATGTGGTTTTTTAACTCTGTGAGTTAGGTTAAATAGTGGTTAATGTATTTTAGGTGACTTGCCATGAAACATATTTGAAATATTCTTTTGATAGGAAATGCAATCTTTTTAGAAAGTAGTATAGGTAAAATTTTTAGAAACAAGCAAGTATCTATTCTTCTTGTGATTGATGAAAGAAAACAATACTTAAGCACCGTTTCTCATGCACATAAAATGTGTGACTCATTTTTTTTAAAAAAATTCAAAAAAAGCTAGTTGATTTTTTTTTCCTTTTAAGTGTATGTACTTTCTAGCAGTTTCAGAAAAATTAGAGTTATTCAAAGAGACACTTCCTGTCTTATATTAGGGGTAATATGGACATCCTTGAGGATAATATTACAAATATAGTTCATACCTGTCCATGGAGAATGGATATGATCATTTTCTCTCATTCAGCAAAGAGAAGAAGAAAGATAACTCGGTAAGAATTGTGAGAGAAAGGAAGATAAAATGAGAATATGTGGAAGGCTCTGATATTTACTAAGTCGCTGCTATGTTTTTAATGGTTGAATTAATTTACACATTTCATTTAAAATAAGGAGAGAGAGAGAGCGTTCCTATGGGAGACTGCATTAACAGGAGCTGTAGAGAGTTTTATTTGTATATTGTACATAAGCTAGTTAGGGGACAAGATGTAGCTCCAGATGTTTCTCCAATCTGACCGGTAGGTGGTGACATTGCATAAAGACAGCTTGGTTGCATAGGGTAAAGTAAAAATAATACATTTAACAACTAAGACCAAACATATCATTGCATTTTAAAAATATTAGTCACTCAGTTTTGTAACACATTGGTGGCAATTTTACTGAATTTCTTTTTGATATTTAAATTGTGTGTATTTAAAATATTCAAATATTTTATAAATACCTTTCAATGCCTGACATATTTAGTGATAATAAACTACAAATGATAAGCAGATATTCAAATGAAAAAATGCCTTCTTCCCTCCAAAAAATTCACATATCAAAATAATTGATGTAGACAACGTATATAAGAATATTGAAACTATATTAAGAAACATAAATATTTGAATAATTTTGTATTTTTTATATTGCTTTATGGCAATATAATATATATATGAATTACATCAACATTTGGGAGTGGATTTAGGAAGAGGGGACCACTCAGAATGTTCTGTGATCTGGGAATAATGTTTATATATTACTGCATAATGGCAACTCATAGCCTAAGAATTTCTTTACGTTCCTTTCTGTATCCCACCAACTACTCCCCATTATTTTCAAATTCAATCCAATTTCTGTTTTGTTATTGTTATGGCGTAAAGGACACAGTCCTTTCTCTCAGTTGAATTAGAGGAATATCTGTTATTGGATTGGAGAAAAATAGGTCACTTATTCCCACGTTGGAATTCTGAAGACTTCTTTTCCTAGAAACAGTTATAATTATAACTGACGTGGCTTTAATTTTAAAAGTCAGACTTCTCCTTTCTGTGGATTTGACCTCAGACTTTTTCCTATTTTCTTTCAGATCAAGTGATATGGGAAAACATTTTCTCTTCTACAAAACAGATCTTCAAAAGGCCATACAATCCCTTAAACACTATTTCTTTCTTGAAGCTTGCTTTATTTTCTCCAGCTTAAATCAGGCTGATATGCCACTTTACACTTATTAAGTTTTACCTCATGTTAATTCTGTATAGATTTAATCACCCTAGCTATATTGTACTGTGTTGAATGCAGAGTTTCTTGCTTATTTTTCTTTTGTCAGCAGAATCTTGCTCCATGTCATGCATGTAGTAGGTGCTCAACTAAATGCATCAAATGCTTAAAAATATTTAAGTGGTTAATGCCAAAGCAGTATATTTTAAGATAATTAATTCTGATTGAAAATAATTTTATAGGGGTTTAATTAAGTTGACTTTTAAGACAGAAGGACTCCTGTGACCAGGTGATTTAATTCTGATGAATAGATACTATGCCTTGCAAGTTGTATAACATACTAGTTAAAATTTTTGAAACACTAATTGTATTCTTTTATGCCTGTCCAGAATAGGACAGTTCCATTATTAATATTCTAAGTTACTGATTTGGCAGTCACTGATCCTTTTGAAAATCTCACTGGAGGCATCACCTCTCCCCCAAAGTACACACAATACATTAAGAAAAAATGCACAAGCATTTACACAGATAATTGTGCATACTATTTTAGAGAACTCATAGACCTCATGTTAATAACTACATTAGGTTCTGGAATAGAATACAGTTTGGAATAGACTAGTCTCAAGCTATAGGTTGGTTGAATAGGAAAGTGTACATAACAAAATGAGTTCATCTGAGTGAGTGCTAGCTCTTGTTCTATCTTTAATAAAAACAGTGCCATTTGAAGGGTTATATAAATTCTCCTATCTGTTTCTTCATCTATAAAGTGTAAAGTTTGGGTATATGATTAGTGCATGTAATATGCTTAGAACAGTGCAGGTAACACACAGTATGCTTCCCAGTTTTTGTTCCCAGTCTTTGCTTCTATTATCTCAGGAAGGATTTCTGATTTTTGTGATGCTCTCTTTTTTTCTAGTGATTTTTCCTTTAGGAAAGATGTCTGTATGTGTGTGTGTGTATGTGTGTGTGTATGTGTACACCACTCAAGTAATTAACTTACTCTGTTATCCTTTAATACAAGTAATAAGCTGTGTCCTATCTTTTGATAGCTCTTTACAATATAAATAAGATCCCCAAACTGCCATCTTACTGCTATGATTGAAACTTCTGAGTCAGAGGAAACGTGTGCCAGTAACTGAAAAAAGAAAGAGCCCAGAGGAATGTACTTCAACTAGTGTAACTTACTAAAGCAGGTGAAGATTATCCCTATAATTGTGTTGCTAAAAACTTTACTGTTTTCAGGGGCTGTGTGATTTATGTCTTAGTGAAAATCCTTCATTGTTATGTAAAATTCTATGTAAAAAACTCAGATTTATATTAATGTTTGTTAGTAGTAAAGAGGTTGTGTTGAAATATGTAACTTTTATGTATTACTCAGTAAAACACTTTTTTTTTTTAACTTTAATTAGGGAAGAAGACAAAAATATATTTGATTACTGCAGGGAAAACAACATTGACCATGTAACTAAAGCCATCAAATCGAAAAATGTGGATGTGAATATGAAAGATGAAGAGGTATGAAAAATATGTCCTGTTAATATTTTCTTATGCTTTGTTGTTCTGCTCCAGTGCCTTTTTTTAAATGGCAGGCCTATGGACAAGTCAAAGTCTAGTTTGGTTAAAAGTGTATCAGGATATCAATATGAGAATATGTCATATAAGATACTTTCTGTGTCTTATCCAACATTTTTCTACCCATGTTGTAGAAGTTACTAGCTGAAACTTACAACAGTCAAGTAACTGCTGTCTATGATAAAGGGAGAAACTGTTAACATTGGTGAAATAATGTGAAAATATCAATCACTTTAGTGTCTTCTATCATGTATTAAACAAATATGTTATCTTTTGCTTAGTAACTATATTTCTAGAAAACTGAATTGTAATAAATCTAAATTGTTTTATACAAATACTACTCTTTGATTATTTTATGAATAAAATTGTTCACAAGTTGAACTTTAAACTGGCCTGAATTATAAATGTTAAAAAGAAGCAAATTGATTAAGTCACAGTTAATCTTTTATCTCATATTTGAACCATGATTGAAAAGACTAAATGGTGAGAATTTGGGGGAAGAGTACGTGCTGCGCTAGTGATCATAGATAATGTGTGGAGAGTCAACTTACACACTAATTAGAGCACCCTACTGTTTAGCTCTTAATACTATCTTACTTTCAGACAGCATCTTCCCTGCTTATTTTCAATGATACCTGAAACTGATCAACATAAAACCAGTAAAGGGAGATCAGCAATACTGTTTGTTCTCCACTAAAATGTGAAACAGAACCCAAGAAAGACATGACTAAAGAAAAGGAGAAGCCAGGTTGTGAAATGATGAAACCAGGTCTTCTGATTCCAACGAGGGATCTCTTTTTCGCCTTGCAGGATTGGAAGTGATTTTAAAAAGTAAATTATGGGCCTCCCTGGTGGCACAGTAGGTTGAGCATTGCACTGTGAAGCAGCCACCTCACAGCAGTGCGAGTTCGATCCCCAGCAAGGGAAGGGACCCATATGGTGCAGCAGACCTCTCCTACCTAGCCCGCTGCTCCCCTCAGCAGTGTATTTCAGTCCATCTGCCTGTTCTGCTCCCCACTTTGTCTCTGATAAATCCTCTCACCTCCTGTGACTCTGGCCTGTACCCCAGTTCTTGTATGCATGAATTAATAAATCTTTAAAAAATAATCAGGCATGATTACTTCTCTTTTGATTTTGTTGTTGCTTTTCATTTTTGTACTCCCAAGTTAAGAATTCTATAAAATTAAATATGAATATGTAAATAGTTCAAAGAAAATCAAATCATGCTGTAGCTCTTATAACAAAAAGTACTTCCTTATCAGCACTCTTTCCATATTTAACTTTAGCTCACTCCCTCAGGACAAAAGCTTTCAATTCTTTCAACCATTACTTTTGTAATTTACCTACATGATTCCTAATAATATGTTTCTGTTTCTTGATTTTCTAATTTTAGACATTACTGATATTCTCCTTTGTTTTATGAGCCTTTCGCTATTCATCTTTCCCTCTCTTCCTATCCTCCTAACATAGTTATATCACACACAGCTTTTAGTTTTAGCTTTTTGTTTTTATTTCTTTTAGAGATTCATTTTTATTATTTATACATACAAAAACTGGGGTATAGGCCAGAGGTGCAGGAGGTGAGAGGATTCACCAGAGACAGAGTGGGGAGCAGAATAGGTGGATCTACTGAAATTCACTGCAGAGGGGAACAGTGGCCAACAGACAGGAGAGGTCAGCTGTGTCATGTGGGTTAGCTCCCTGATCATGGATCAAACTCATGTCTCAGTGGCTGGCAATAGCTTGATTGTGCTGAAACTTTAATCCCTAAACCACCAGGGAAGCCCCAGTTTTAGCTTTTTAAATTTAAACTAGAGAATTAATGTTTTATTATGTTATTATATAGTTAAATATTAAAAAATATATTATAAATAATATAATTATTATCCAATTACATTACTATGGCCATGTAAATAATGTTTAGATGCCAAGCTGTGGACTGTACAATATGTATTAGTCAGCTTCTTCTGCAGCAAAAAAACAATCCCAAAATTTCAGTGATGACCAACAACATTTATTGCTATTGTTTCAAAAAGATTTGGGCTACTTAATAAATACTCTGCTAGCCTTATTTGGATTCAGTTCATTTTGCTTTTCTGTGTCTTCCTATTTTGAGATCCAGTCTCAATGGATAGACTCTCTGTGGAAGAACATAAAGGTGGACAGAATCAGATCTCACAAATACATTCTCTAGCACTGTTGCACAGATATCAGCTTAGGATAGCAACTGTGAGGAATTCTCTTCCCTTCTTTCTGGATGTTTCTGTTTTCTACATCCCAAACCATCTTGTATTATTTCCTTCCCTATTTTGATAGAATATCTCCTCCAGTAGCTTTTATTTATTTCCCTGTTTTGATGGAACATTTCATCAAATAGCTTCCTGAGCAAGGTAACTGTTTTGAAATCTCTTTTGTTTAAAATACTCCTATCAGAGTTCTTGATGTAGGCCAAATGCTCAATAAAAAAGTGATGAATTTATGAATGATTGAATGAGTGAATAAGTAGAAGCAGTAGAGTATAATGACTGTGAGTCGAACTACATAGGTTCAGTTCTAGCACTTTCACTTCCTGACTATATAATCTTTGTCAAGTTTATTCTGCATTTCAGTTTCCTAATACATGAGATGGAAATAGTAATACCTACTTCAGAATTTTTTTTTAAGATTTATTTATTTATGTATGCAAGAGTAGGTCAGAGGTGTGGGGGCAGGAGAGGGAGGTGAGAGGATTCACCAGAGACAAAGTGGAGAGCAGAATAGGCAGATAGACTGAAATACACTGCTGAGGGGAGCAGCAGGTGAGACAAGCTAGTTCTGCTGTGCCATTTGGGTCAGCTCCCTGGCCAGGGATCAAGCTCACACCATAGTGGCTGGCAGTAGCCTCACAGTGCTGACTTAACCCCTTGTGCCACCAGGGTTGCCCTAACTTCAGAATTATTTTAAGGATTAAATGATGATCTACATAATGAACTTAAGCAGTACCTGACACAAAATAAACAGTCAATAAATTTTCATTATATTGATTATTTTTAATGATAACATAAATGAAGAAAGCATTTACATTTTGTAACACTTTATTTTTTTAAAGATTATTTATTTATTTATGCATACAAGATCTGGGGTGCAGGCCAGAGGTGCGAGGGGAGGGTTGAGAAGGCTCACCAGAGACAGAGTGGGGAGCAGAACAGTTGGATCTACTGAAATACACTGCTAAGGGGTGCAGCAGGCGAGGCAGAAGAGGTCTGCTGTGCCATGTGGGTCACCTCCCCCAGCTGGCGGCAGGGATCGAACTCATGCTGCAGTGGCTATGGTTTGCTTCATAGTGCGTTGCTTAACCTACTGTGCCACCAGGGAGGGCCCTGCAACACTTTATTTTTTGACACCAGTTTTAGGTTTACAATAAAATTTAGGGAAAGGTATACAGATTTCCTTTATGCTTTTTGCCTTCCCCCCATTAACAGTATAGCTTTCCCATTCTTCAATATCACTTACCCAAATGATCCTTTTTCTTTTCCCTCTCTCTCACTCTCTTTTTTTAATCTACAGAGAATTTATTGACCAATCATAATCACAAAGTTCATCATATACAGTAAGATTCACTGTTGATGCTATACATTTTATGGGTTTAGACGAATATATAATGATATATCCATCATCATATTATGGATGGAATTTTCACTGCCCTGAAAACCCACTGTGCTCAGCCTATTCAACCACTAGTGCTTTTACTCTCTTCATAGGTTGTTTTTTTTTCTTTTTACTTTTTTAGAATGTTATATTATTGGAAGCATATAGTATGTATTCTATTCAGATTGGGTTGTTTTACCTAGTGGTAGGCATTTAGGATCTTCCATGTCTTTTCATAATTTGATAGCTCATTTCCTTGTAGTGCTGAATAAGATTTCATTGTCTGAATGTACCTCACTTTATTAACTCATTTATCCATGGAAGATTATTTCCAAGTTTTGGCAATTATGAATAAAGCTGCGTCTATATGCAGGTTTTTATATGAACATAGATGTTTAACCCTTTTTGGTAAATGACAAACTAGCATGATTGCTAGATGATATGGTAAGAATATGTTTAGTTTTGTAAGACATTGCTAAACTGTCTTCCAAAATGGCTGTACCATTTTGCATTAACACCAACAACGAATGTTGTATTATTGTTAGGTACATACATATTGGAAATTTTTGTGTCTTCTTAGAAAATTATGTACATATGTACCATTATGTAAAGCCCTTCTTTATTCTTGATGACTTGTCACTTTGAATTTTACTCTGACTGAAATAAATATTGCTGTTCCTATTTTCTTTTAATTTTTGTTAGTGCAGTATTGTTCTCCCTCCATTTACTTTTAATCTATATGTATCTTATATTTAAAGTGAGTTTCTTGTAGACAACGAGTATTTGGGTTGTGTTCTTAATCTAATCTGACAACCTCTTTTTAAATTCGTTTTTTAGATAATTGGACATTCAAGCTAATTATTGATAATGATTATTACTGTTTTTGTTGCCTGTTCTTTGTTCCTAATTTTGTCTTCCACTTTTTTTCCTACCTTTTATAGCTTTAATTTAGCAGTTTCATTTTCTCTCCCTTCTTAGCATAGTAATCAGTTATACTTCCCTTTTTACCCTTTTGAGTAATTGCCTTACAGTTTGCAATGTAAATTTACTAAAGAAAATTTTACTGGTATTGTGAGTACCTTATAATAATAAAATAGTCCTAAGTCCTCCCTCCTATTCCTTTTATCATTGTTGCTATTCATATCATTTAAATGAAACATACATTAGCATACATACACACATATACTACAATATATATACATAAGCATATATATATACTTAAGCATACATAATTGCATTATTGCTATTATTATTTTGAACAAATCATCAATGTCTTAGAACAGTGAAAAAAAAAAACCAACTTTTTTTCCAAGAAAGGCCTCCAGGCAACAATTCCCTCAATTTTTGTTTGTCTAAGAAAGTAGTTTTCCTTTTCTGTTGAAGGATAATTTCTCAGAATACAGAATTCTAGTATTTTTCCTCAATACATAAAATGTTTTTTTCACTCTCTTTTATATGGTTTCTGAAGAGAAGTCTAATGTAATTTTTTCTTTGTTATTCTGTAAATTTTTGTTTAATCTTTGATTTTCAAATCAAGCAGTCTTGAAATTCAATTTGTCTTTTTGAATTTATGACTTGAAAATGATAATGTCTGTCATTTGTTGTAGGTTTTTAGGCATTTATCGTGTTTGGTGTATCATGAGCTTCTTAGTGCTAGCATTAATTTGGGGAAATTTTCAGACGTTGTTTCAGATATTTTTTCTGTTCCTTTTTCTTTATTCTAGTATTCCTATTATGTGTAGTTTATATCTTTTGTAGTTGTCCCACAGTGCTTGGATATTCTATTCTGATTTTTTTCTTTAGTCTTTGTTCTCTGCTTTTTTGTTTGTTTTTTCTGAGGATTATATATTGTAACTCAAGAGATTATTTACCTGTGTCTAGTCTTATTAAAAAAAGAAAACCCATCAGAAGCATTATTTTCTGTTACAATGGGCTTTTTAAAAATCTCTACCATTATTTGTTTGTTTCTTTCTTAGGATTTCCATCTCTCTGCTTACACTGTCCACCTGTTCTTACATACTGTTTATTTTTTCCTTTGGAACCTTTGCATATTATTTATAGTTTTGAATTTCCAACCTAATAATTTTCAACATCCCTGCCATGTTTGGTGCTGATGCTTGCTTTGTCTCTTCAAATTGTGCCTTTTGCTTTTTTGGTATGCCTTATAATTTTTACTGATACTGGGATTGGTATACTAGGTAAAAATAACTTCTATAAATAGGCCTTTAGTAATGAGATATTGGCAAAGGAAAGTATCCTGTGGTCCTGTAGTATGTCTGCTTATGGGCTATGAATCTCATAAGTATTTTTCAGATATTTTTCTCTCTTTATGTGGGACAAGTTGGCTAGAATGGACAAGGCTTGTATTCTTCCCTCTCCCAGGTCAATTATGCCTTTATAAATATACCCCTAGCATGTGAAGCTTGGTTTAACTAGTTCCCCCTGAGGGCAGGCCTTTTAAGAAGAAAGGAGTGCTCTCAGTGCTCTGGGTATTTCAAAATGGTTTCTTTCTTTCTCTTACCAAAGGCTCAAGGGATTCTGCCCCCTGATATTTATTTACTGTGGGAACCTAGTCAAGTTCCTGGGAGTGAATCTCACATTAACATTGTGTTCTGCAAGACTAGATCTGCTGTGAATTGTCTGTACTAAGCCCCCAGCAATTTATTAGCTGCAGCTCAGGTTTTACCAATCCAATCCTGGTTTCCTAGTGGTCTCCATTCATGAGACTCCACTCTGGGAAATCAAAATGCCCTATGTGTCTTAGGGCCAGTAGTTTATCTTGTGTCCTTCCCTATCTTATGGAGCCAAGGGAAAATTAATATTTTAGTCATCATAGCTTTTTCCATGTTATTATAATTTCCAAGTTCCTTACATATGAAACTGAAAACCAGAAGCACACTTAATATTTCAGGGTCACCTTTTCACTGGGAAGTAGTGTGTATATACTATTTTATCTCTATTAGACTTTTACACCTTTTGAATAACAGGTGATAATACTTTATATAGTTTCTACTATAGTTTATAGAATCTTTTCACTCATTACCCTGTAATGTTGTTCTCATTTTAAAGACAGGAATTAAAGCTTGGAGTCATTTTTCTACTTGTTCAACAACTACTAAATTGACATACAGGTCTGGGAGAGTGTTCTTTTTACCACTGGATTTGAAAAAGGATAAGCAGTTTCCACTTGGCCCTGCTATTATTATCCACTAATTCGCAACAGTTTATTTTATAAAATAGGACTAAGTCAGTCCATACAACCTCTAAAGGGATCACTAGACAGTAGAGATAGAGATAAATGCCTTAGAGTGTTACACTAACACAATTTTTTTGTGAAAATAAAAGGAACACTTGTAAAATGTGTTGTTTCTGCCATTCAGTTACTTTGATATAGTATGGCTTCCCAGCTCTTCCAGTTTGTCACCCATGCAGCTACCTTTACCCCCAGCTTGCCAGAACACTGTGTTTCCATGAACAGATGAAGTGTTTACACATTCATAGACTGAGACGCCAAGAATTCAGTTGGGTTCTCTCATTGCTCCAAGCAGATTTCTGCCCTCTCAGCCATGACAGCTCAGACTGGGCTTTGAATACTGATAGCAAGTTCTTTTATTATTAATAAGGGATTTGTATGAATTAATTTAAGAACATGAGGGAGATGGGATCTTAAAATTAAAGTCAAACTTAACATTCTAAATAAAGTAAGTGGTACTGCTTCATGATAGCAAATAAAACAATTTGGTAAGCCTTGATAGACTAAAATTATGTCATTTCAAAATTAAGTTGCTAGCTAAATACTTTTAATGCTTTTAACAAAAGAACGTTATTTTGATACTCTAGTAAGTTGAGTGACAATTACTTTGAAAGGAAGTCCATCCAGTTCTTTGTGTTATTTGAGATATTGAACTATTGAACTTGACATTTCATTACCTACAAGTCTTTGGGATGGTGTATATCTTTATTTGAAATGTTTTATCCTACAGGTTCACCCTGATTTCAGTCTTGTTCCTTAGTAGTTTAAAAATTGCATTTATTTCACTAAAAGTTTGCTGGGAGCACATAAATTTAATTATATTCATAAGATGATTAACTTTGTTTACATTCCACACATTGAAATGGACACAATTATTTTATTGCCTGAAATCCATGTAGTTGAATCTCTGTTATAGAACATTAACACATATATGTCTTTTGAATAAATATTCATATTTCAAAAATAAAGTTATAAATAAGTATAGTTCTTCCTTTATCTTTTAAATACTACTAATATAGTAAGGCATCTAATTCTAGTTTGAGAAAATTACCTGCTGATGTAGTAGTCAGACATTGTATTTCACATAATAGAAAATAGTTTTGTAGTTTTGCCTACTGTTTAGAAATTATATGTATATAAGTATGTATAAATCAAATATTTCAATGTGTGAGCTTATAGCATGGTGTTATATGTATTTTTTATTTAAATTACAACTTCTATTTTTTTTAATCATTGCAAAAATGTTTAGAAATTGAGGTAGAGCTTATAAAGGAAAATATACAGGAGAAAATCTTAAAACTTATTACTTTTTTCACACAGTGGTTCAGTTTTCATCTGTAAACAATACTAATATATTTTTCATATATGTCAAATGTACACATTTCTTCCAAGAAAATATCTTTTAAGGATAAAGAATGTTTTGACTATTCATCAAACATCACACTTAATTCTTGTCACATTGTGTGTCAGATCAGTGTAACATACAATTGATACTAAATATATGAATATTGATGATATTTAAATTGTATTTTAAATCTTTACGTGAATTTAAAATTTGTTTTAGAATAAATGTGGTAATGTATTATTTGAGCAAAATGGGCATCATTATTCCAGTAAGTTATTTATCATCAATCCCCCCAAAAATGTTCATGTAGTTTGTTGGTTTTCCTTAGAATCTTATTTTGCACTTACAAGTTGCTCTTCTACTGGACTACTTATTTAGTTAAATTCTTTTCTTTTCACCCTTTTGAAGGTATAATTGTTATATCATTTTCTCTGTTTATTGATTCTTTCAGATACTTTGACGGAGATAACCTCTTCTTAACTCCATTCATTTCCCTTCTTGCTTTGTTTTAAATTTGTGGCTCATGTCAGAATTTACATGCTATTGGCTTGAGGAACTGCATGGCAAAATGTACAGTATTAACCTAACAAAAAAGCAAAAGATTTAAAAGGCAGAGTCAGTATACTGAAACTAAATTTATGCTTTTACTAAGTTACTAGAAAGGAATGCCAAAAAAATAACTTTCTACATATAGTATATTTTGGTTGTGTGGTAGATTAAAATATTAATTTAAGGGAATTTTATTGATTATAATAATTGAGGAATGCATTACAAACTGTTAAATTTTGCCCATTTACTTTAAGATAGAACCACTTGTAAAACTCAGGCCTGTGGTTTATATTTCACATCAGAAACTCATTAAATACACAGTCACAAAATGGTGATAATTTAAATCTTACAAACTTCAGCAACTTATTTTTTGATTATTTTATTGCAGCGAAATAGATGTAACGTATGAATTTACATTTTTGCCATTTTTAAGTGTACAGGGCTGTGACCTTTGGAGCATTCATAGTGCTGTGCAACACCGCCGCTGTCCACCTCCACAACTTTTTCAGCTTCCTCAGTTGAAAGTCTGTACTCATTCCACAATAACTCACCATTCTCACTTCCCCTCAGTCCCTGGGAATCACCATATTACTTTCTACCTATAGGACATTGACTACTTTAAATAATGTCACATACATGGAATCATACAGTATTTGTCCTTTTGTGACTGGCTTACCCACTTAGCATAATGTCTTTAAAATTCATCCATATTATCCATTTTATAACATGTGTCAGAATTTCCCTCTTAAAAATGAATAGTATCCCCTTTTATGTATACCTGCCTTTTGTTTATCCAGATATTCCTCTGGTCACGTGGATTGCTTTCATCTTTTGGCTGTTGTGAATAATGCTGTTATTATGAATGTGGGTATACAAATTTTTGTTTGATTTTTTTCCCCCACACTTATGAAAAATTTTAAACCTATAGAAACATTGAAAGAATTTTATAGTGAACATCTGTATCCCTACCACCAAGATTCTGCCACTGATATAATATGCTTGCTTTTATCAGTATCTGTTCATCTCTCTATTTGTTCATCAATCTTTTTTTTTTTTTTTTCATAACTTTTCAGAGTTTTTTTATAGACAGCAGGGTACTTCCTACTAATTGTTTCAGCATGCATATCATTATTTAGAATTTAGTATTAGCTTCCTTTTTCTTTTGAAGTTACATTTATGTACAATGACATGCACAAATCTTAAGTACATTTGATTAATTTTGACAAAGGCATATACCTATATAACCAAAACTGCTATTATGATATAGGACATTTCTAATCACCCCACAAAGTTATGTCATATCCCTTCCCTGTCATAGTCCCAAAAAGGTAACCACTGTGCTTATACTACTTCTATAATAGATTGGTTTTTGGCTTTGCTAGAACTTTACATAAGTGGAATAATACATGTATACTCTTTTGTGTAAGGTTTATTTCATTTAGCATGTTTGTGAGATTCTTCCATCAGTGTTTTTTTTACCTTTATATTGCTGAGTAATAGTTCATTATATGAAATGTATTATTTCTAGTAGACACTGGGGTTGTTTTTGTGGCAAATTACTATTATTTTGTATAGGATGGTGTACTATTCCCCTTGCTTATTATTCCTTCACCCTTAAGTCACTAATATTATGCCTTACTCAGTGCTCAAAGAGAGATTTTTTTTTTAAAGTAGTATATTTTAAATCCTTCTCATTTCTTTGTCACCTCAGCAATACTGTTTCTCTCTAATCTAGATTTTAGCTAGTGAGAGAGGTCAAGGAGTGGTTATTTTAAATATGTATCACACAAACTGGCGTATGGGTTTGTTTGTTTGTTTTTTAAATGCTGGTAAGGGAATTAGCCCACAAAGGATCATTGACTTCAGAGCCATTGGTTTCTACATTATATAATCTTGAGATCTTAAACTCTGCCTGGACATGTTTGCAATATTTCATTTCCTAGTTAGGCAGTACTATATGCCATACTGTCTTTGACAGAAGGACAAGGTGGCAACTTTTAAAATTTAAACTTGCCAGCTTTTTCTTTGTCTATTTTTGCCTATTGTATATGCAGTGTACCTTCTTTGTATCTGTTCTCAAAAATACCATAAGAATATCAAGACTCATGAAACAACCTTTTTTATTTTGTGATATCTAGGATAATATCTAATTTTAAAAATGCTTCATGGTTTTAGGACAAGTAACTAAGGATATAAAAGGAGCATTTCAAGTTAGACTCACTCTGTGTTTTCCAGAAGGTATAAAAGTAATACCACTTAATAGGTTAGCTGCCACCCTGCACTTTCAAAGCACTTTAGAGTTGTTCATCTGTCTGAAGAAGGATAATATTAGCTCCCTTAGTTAATAGATGGGAACTCTCCCCACACCCTATATTTTATTATATTTGAGTTCCAGAATTTATCCAGAGCTCTCCAAACAGTGCTGTGGTCTTCTGCTGACCTAACAAAGATTTCCTTTAATAATGGATTTCCCGCTTATCCCCTAAATACTTCAGGGATATTTTTTCAAAAGGATTTTGAAAACTAGACACAAGTAACTATCAGTGTTTGTGGCAACACTAAAAATAAGTTTAACTTGAATATTTTTAAGAGATTATATCACTCATTGAAGAAGATAAAACTATCATATATTTAAATAGGTAGAATACTTTGTTAATTAGTATAAAACCTGCAAGCAAAGTTTATTTTAATGTGAAAATAATTAATGGTTTTATTTCTGGAGGAGAGGTAATAGAATCCTGATTTAAATAATTTAATAATTGCATTGTATTGGTCTAGATGTTTTGTGGTTCACAAAGTAGTATTTATTTCCTAATTTTGTCATATTGGTTATAAGGATAACATCTCTGCAAATTGAACACCTTGAAGGAAAAATTCCTAAACCTGATTTAATCTGTGTGATCTGTGGTTATTTACAAATATGTTTAATTCTGTTCTTGTTTTTTTTTTAAGTTTCTTAATACTGCATAAAAATATTAATCATTAGGTGATCTTAATGTAGCTATTTCAACACTTCTTCGCAAAGTCATTGTCCGAGAATTCATTCTAATTCAAGGTTAATTAGTGTACCATTAAAATAATGTGTTACAAAAATTAATTACATTGCAGGTCAAAAAACGTGTTAAAAAGTGTAGTGCAAATGTCCAAGAGCACATCCTCCTTCTTAAAACATTGCTATACACATGCCATCCTTCTGGAAAATATAGCCAAAGTGAGAATCACTACTGAGGTCTAGTCATAGGTGTTTCCCCTAAAGTAAATTTTTGGCACCACATGTAGGAAATTTAAAATATAACCCCCATTAACATTAAATGTGGTACTTGTCTGCTTTCCCATTGAAACAGCTAAAGATTTATGTTTAGCATTAGTTGATGTTACTCTGTTGGGTTAAACCTAAAAAAAATTAGGAACCTGGTTGAGAAGTAGAAATTATCTGTACCTCTTGTATAAAAGTATTAGGTATATTAATACTGTTTTCCTATTTAACTATTAGATAGTTATGACAAGCACACTATGTAGGTATTTTAACTCTGTAGTAATTTAAACTGTAGTTTAACTTAGCAAAAAATGTATACTTAAAAATTAAAACTAAAAATATTTGAGACTTTGAAATTTTATCTGATTTTTCTCATGTGAAAACTATGCAGCAGTTACACTAAACTATAGGATATTTTATACATTGGTGTTGTTCAGAGGTTTTATTAGAAAATCTAAATAGTCACATAGAGGGTTTTCACTTAGTGCCCTATTAACAGAAGACTAGTATACATCAGAACTATAAAAATTTTAACACTGAAAACTAGTTTTCCACTCAATAATACAGTTTTTGCTTGATTTTTAGACTTGTCTCTATTTTTTAAAAACTTAGTACATTCCGAACAAACTAATTTTGTTACTGCAACAAATTGTGAATGATTTGCCTATATTTTCAAATTTTCTGTTTCCCTTTCTCTTTGAATTTTGTGTCAGCCTATTGGAAAACAAATGCTCACAGGTAAATAAAAATAGATTGAGCAAATTAAAAAGGAAAAGGACAATTTGGACAGAAGAAGTTATCTTACTTTGTTATTTTTGTTTTGAGAATAGATCCCAGTTTAATTAGTTACTATAACTAATAGGTGTGAAGAGTCTGAAAAATAAAGTGTAAGTGGGTTCAGTAAAGCTTTGAGAGGTTCCATTTACTTTAAAATCATCTTTATCCCAGCCTGTATCTACTTAAATGTCTTCTAAAATGGCATAAAGCAGGAATTTCAACTTTATGTAGAAAAACATTCCATTCTTAAAAAATTTCACCACTAGTACCCTGAAAAAGTAGTTAAGCTGTATACTTCTCATTTCTTCACAAAAGCCCTTAGCTTTGAGCGTTTTTCATTAACGGAACCGAGATTTTCTGATTGAGGGGAATAGAATTAACACATAGTAACTGTGAGTTGTTGGTAGATAAGTTAAAATTAATGTTTCATATTTAATACTTTATCTCCTAATATTTATTCTGTTTTACACATGGCTTTGACAGTCAACATTTTAAGCTACACTAATAGATTGGACTATTGTTTTTTTAGATACTTCTGAATATATGTTTGGAATGTTAAAGGGTAATGCTTAGTTTCAAGGGGATTAGATTTTCTTGTGTTTTAAGGCATAAATATGAATGAATTTAGATATACTACATTTCAATTAAGATCTTTACTGAGGTTGAGCTACTCATTTTTCAGTCACAAGATTTCTTTCACTAAACAAAGTGAACATAATAATTTAAGAAACTAACATTTATAAAGTATTTTAAAATTTACAAAAACTTTCTTATAGTTCATTTATTCAGCAAGTGTTATAGACATAATTGTTGTTAGTATTATCCATTTCTCCCTAGAGTGAGGAAACAGCAGGCTGAAATAAGTCACTGGGCTAGTGTGCAATGGGTATCAGAAATAGAACTCAGGATTTCTGTAGATTGGAAATTTCCCTTTGATTGCTTTTCCCATGCAGCCTTTTAATGTCTGTCATTCTTATAATAATTAACCTACAGTATCACATATTACTTTACCTGTTTTATATGGCTCCATAATTGGACTAAAACATTTATCTTTTTCTATGTTTTTAGGGCAGAGCTCTACTCCATTGGGCATGTGACCGAGGACATAAAGAACTAGTCACAGTCTTGTTACAATATAGAGCTGATATTAATTGTCAGGTAAGAGTGGCAAAGAGGGAACTTTAAAAAAATAAATGGAGGTAAAATCCACATAACATAAAATTGTTTTAAATTCAGTGATATTAATACATTTTATAGTGTTGCGTGACCATTAGTTATTAGTAGCACTTGTTCAGCACTCCAGAAGGAAACCTGTACCCAGTCAATGGTAACTTTCTATTTTCCCCTCACACCAGATCTTGACAACAAATCTGCTTTCTGTATCAAAGACTCTGCCTATTCTGGATATTCCATATAAATGGAATCATCATAACATATGTGGCCTTTGTGTCTAGCTTCTTTCACTTAGCATAATGTTTTCAAGGTTTATCCATTTGGAATATATAACAATACCTCAGTCCTTTTGATACCTAAATAATATTGAATTATATGTACATATCAAATTTTGTTTACCAGTTCATCAGCTGATGAGTAGTTGGGTTATTTCCATCTTTTGGCATTTATGAGTAATTGCTGTGAATAATTTCTGTACATGTTTTCTTGAGAACTCTTGCTCTCCAGTTCTTTTGGCTCTATACCCAGGAGTAAAATTGCTGAATCATATCGTAATTTTATGTTTAACTTTTTGAGGAGCCACTATTTTATAGCCTCAACAGCAATGTACAGGGCTCTAGTTTGTCTACTTCTTTGCCAGTGCTTGTTTTCCTTTTTAGTAGCCATCCAAATGGGCATGAAATGATATCTCACATGGTGTGATTTTGATTTTCATTTCCATAGTGACTAATTATGTTGAATATCTTTTTATGTACTTTTTGATAATTTGTGTATCTTTGGAGAAATAGCTATTGAAGTCTACACATTTTTTAAATTGATTTTTCATTGTTGAAATATGAGTTCTTTGTATATTCTGAATACTCTATCAAATATATGATTTGCTGATATTTTCTTTCTTCTTGATACTGTCCTTTAGAGGCACACACGTTTTAAATTTTTATCAAGTACAAACTTATCTTACTTGTCTTTAGGTAGTTATACTTTTGATGTCATAAAATAAGAAATCAGTGCTGAATTTAAGTCATTAAGATTAACCCATGTTTTCTTTCTTACTTTTATTGTGGCAAAATATGTAACATAAAATTTTCCATTTTAACCATTAGTTAGTATATTGTTCTGTTACATAAGTATATCCTTGTACTACATCACTGCCATCATATCCAAAACTTTTTCATCTTCTCCACCTAGATCTCTGTACACATGAATAAATTGGCCATTATTCCCTTCTTATAGCCCTCACAACTACCATTCTGTTTTCTTTATCCATGAATTTGACTATTCTGCGTACCTCATATAAGTGGAATATATAATATTGTCCTTTTATGACTGGCTTATTTCACTTAACATAGTGTATTCAGGTTTCACCCATGTTGTAGCAGGTATCAGAATTTCCTTAATTTCTAACAGTTAGTACTATTGCATTAGTGTATATTGCATTTTGTTTATCCAAAGATCTCCTCTGCTCACATATGGATTACTTTCACCTTTTGGCTATTGTAATAATTCTGCTATGAATATAGGCGATAAAAAGTCTATTTCAGTCTTTGATTTCATTTCTTTTGAGTATATACCCTGCAATGGAATTGCTGTATCATAAGATAATTCTGTTCTTAACTTTTTAAGGAAAAATATACTGTTTTCCACAGTAACTGTACCATTTTTCATTTCCATCGTCAATGCAGAGGGAGTTCTAGTTTCTCCACATCCTTATGAACACTTGTTATTTGTGTTTCTGATGAGTCATTGTAATGGGTGTGAAGCAGCATTTCACTGTGATTTTGATTTGCTTTTCCCTTGTAATTCATTATGTTAGACATCTTTTCATGGCATTACCGACCATTTGTATGTCGTACTTGGAGAAATATCTATTCATCTCCTTTGCCATGTTCTAACTAGGTTGTTTTTTGTTATTGAGTTGCAGAAATTCTTTATATAGTCTAAACATCAATCCTTTATCAAATGTATGTATTTCTGTTGATGGTCTTCACTTTATTGATTCTGTCCTTTGATGCACAAAAGTTTTTCATTTTAATGAAGTCTAATTACATTTTTTACTTTTGTTGCCTTAGCTTTTGGAGTCCTAGCTAAGAAATCAATGCCAAATTCAATTCCCTATTTTAAGTTTTATATTAGCTCTCACACTTAGATCTGTGGCCCATTTCCAGTTAATTTTATGGCCTCATTTTTTTTTTTGTACGTGAATATTCAGTTTTCCCAGCACCATTTGTTGAAAAGACTATCTTTTCCCTATTCAATGGTCTTGGCATCTTTGTCAAAAATCATTTGATCAGGGCCTCCTTAGTAGTGCAAGGGTTAAGACTCAGCATTATCAAGCTTTTACGAGCCACTGCAACATAAGTTGGATCCCTGGCCAGAGAGGTGACCCATATGGTGCAGCAGACCTCTCCTGCCTCACCCTCTGTTCTCCTCAGCAGTGTATTTCAGTAGACCCACATGTTCTGCTCCCCATTCTGTCTCTGGTGAATCCTCTCACCTCTCGCGACTCTGGCCTGTACCCCAGTTCTTTTATGCATAAATAAATAAATCTTTTAAAAAATCATTTGATCATATATATGAGGGTTTAAGTTCTCTATTCTGTTAGTTTACATATCTCTCCTTTTTGCCGGTATTATACTGGTTTGATTACTGTGGCTTTGTAGTAAATTTTGAGATCAGGAAGTGTGAGACCTCCAACTTTTTCAAAAATATTTTGGGGTATTCTTGGTCTGTTTAGTTTCTGCATGGAGTTTAGGGTGGATTTTTCTTTTTCTGTGTAACACGTCATTGGGATTTTTAGAAGACTGACCTAATCTCTAGATTTCTTTGGGAGTACTGTCATCTTAATAATGTTAAGTCTTCCAATTCATGTGATGATTTTGTTTACTGTTGTCTTTAATTTCTTTCAGCAACATTTTGTAGTTATTAGTGCACAAATCATTCACCTCTTTGGTTAAATTTATTCCTGAGCATTTTCTTCTTTTTCTGACGCCAGTAAATGAAAATGTTTTCTGAAACTTTTTTTATTGTTCATTATTAGTGTTTAGAAATGTAACAGATTTTTATATGTTGATTTTGTATCCTTCATCTTTGCTGAATTCATTTATTCTAACCATTAGTCCTTGGGATTTTCAACATATTTAAATCCTGTTGTCTATGAATATAGTTTATTATACTTCTTACTTTACAGTTTGGATGCTTTTTATTTCCTTTTCTTGCCTAATTGCTTTCATTAGTCCTTCGGTAGTATGTTGAATAAAAATAATAAAAGTGGACATCCTTGCCTTACTCCAGGATTTTGATTTTTAGTTTGTTTCCTTTACGAATATTTGTTGATGTGTGTGTTATTTATAGATAAATAAATACTTTTGTATGCTGGTATTAAGGAAACACAATATGTTTACAGGTGTGCCTGAGAACTGTAAGTTTTGTGGGTATGATTTGCTTTTATTTTTTAAGATAAAGTCTAAGTTTAATTTGACCTCTAAAACCCCTCATGATATACAGGTTCTTACTTCTTCACTGTTTCCTCAGCCCACTCCTTGTTTAAGCCCCATCTCTCTACATTAAACTCCATTGGTTCTGAAGAACTTGATGTGATGCTTACCTCTTTGCCTTTTCATATGTATATTGTTTTCTCACCATCATTCTCCCTCCCAGAGTTCAGCTTACACATTATTAACTCCAGAAAGTTTTCCTTCACTCTGATCAGGTAGACAGTGAGCTCTCTCTCATAGCTTCCTAATCTTAAGCTCATCAGTTTCTTCACAGTGCCATTATTTTGTATTATATTTGACTATTTACATGTATGTTTCTTCAATACCACCATATACAGGTGCTCGGCATAATATCTAACCCATAGTAGGTACTGAGTAATTATTTAATAAAATGAAAACAACTTATAAAAAATTGATTCAGTGTTAAAAAAATAGAATATGAGAACCAGAAAAAAACCTAATCATCTACTAGAAACATTTGTTAGTCACGCTATTTTATCAGGAATATTTCTTCTTCATTAGATTTAACGTACATTTTTCTTGGCCAGTTCGCTAACTTTGAGTCATATGTCAAATTATAGCCTTAGGCTATATAGCTTTGCCTTGAAATATGTATCTTTCACTGATTTATTTTTTTGAGTAAGCAGTATATCTGCAAAGGGAAAAAACAAAGTAAAAAAAGACTGATTTTTAAAAACTCTTCCTCCTACCCTTGTTACCCAGCCACCCATTTCTCTTTTCCAGTTCTTACTGTATTCCAAATCTTCTTGCATTGTACAGGCTTATATGTATTCTCAAGATACATTACACATATGCGAGGTTATACAATAGCAAATAATACAAACTATACATACTAATCTATAACTTACTTTCTTTATTAACAGTTTATCTTGGAAATTGTCCTATACCACATCAAATAGTGCTGCCTTATTCTTTATAATAGCGGCATAGTAGTCCTTTAATAGTAGTCCTTTATAGTGTTATATCACAGTTTTTAAAACGAGTATCATATTAATGTACTATACCAGTTTATAATTTTACCAGCAGTATGTAAAAAATTCCTGTTTTTTCACTCTTAGAAAAATAATTTGTGAAAACACTTTTTATTGTCTGCCTGTTTGATGGATAAGAAATTTGTATTTCTAATATTAAGAGTGATATTGAGCATCTGTTCATATATTTCCTATAGTTTCCCATTGAATTAATGGCATTTTTCTACTTTTTAAGAACTTTGTATAAATTAAGAAAAATTAGTACTTTCTTTGTGATATATCTATAATTATAAAAATTTCCTCCATATTTTCTTCAAGTACTTTTACCATTTCATAGTTTCTTTATCCATCTACAGTAACTTTTTGTCATGTGTATGTAGTAGGAAATTAATTTTTGTTCAAGTGGTACCAACTTTTTTTTTAAGACTTATTTTATATATTTATGCATAGAAGAACTGGGATGTAGGACAGAAATGCAAGGAGTGAGAACATTCACCAGAGACAGAGTAGGGAGCAGAAAAGGGGGATCCACTGAAATACACTGTTATGAGAAGCAGTGGGCTAGACAGGAGAGGTCTAGACCCACACCCTATGCGTTAACTCCCTGGCTGGGGGTTGAACTCAGGCTGCAGGGTAATAGCATGATAGCACTAAGACATAATCCCGATGCCAGTAGGGAGGCTTCCCAACTTTATTTTTGTCTAGATGATTAGTTCCAGTAATGTTATTGACTAACTGGGATGTAGTATCTTTTTTTCATATTCTCACTTTCTCTGTTTCAGTCTATTTCTGGGCTTTTCTACTATTCCATTGATATTTCTGTTCATGTACTTATGCTATTTTAAATATTGTAGCTTCAAAATATGTTTAATATCTGGTAGGACAAATTCTTTACTTAATCAGAAATTTTTCTTTTTTTTTTTTAAAGATTTATTTATTTATGCATGCAAGAACTGGGGTATAAGCAAGAGGTGCGGGGCGTGAGAGGAGTCACCATGGACAGAGTGAGGAGTAAAATAGGCAGATGGACTGAAATACACTGCTGAGGGGAGTAGCAGGCAACACAGGAGAGGTCTGCTGAGCCATGTGGATCACATCCCTGGCCAGTGATTGAACTTGTGCTGTGGGGGCTGCGGATAGCTTCATAGTGTTGTACCTTAACTCTTTGTGCCACCAGGGAGGCCCAGAAATTTTTCTATAATTTTAGCTTGTTTATTTTCCTGTGTGGACTTTGAAATGCCTTTTCAACCCTTTCATCTTGCAGCCACCATCCACCCCTCAACCCCATTAAAAAATAAACCAGAGCAATATACTTCGTTCTCTCATGTCTTTTATTTGGTGTGAATTGTTAGGGGGTGTTTTTGGAAACCTGCTGTTTTTACCTTTGGACTTCTTATATTCCTTTTGTTTTGGTAATACAAGACTTTGTGTGGATTTATAGAACAATCTTTACCTAAAGACCAGTTTTAATACACAGTACAAGTCCCATGTAGGGTTTTAGAATGGATCAGTTATGACTATGCCTGGCAGGGTTTTCCTTGCCCTTTTGTATTCACATGACCCTTTTATATTGCCTCCTGCTCTACTTTGCCTTTGTTACTGACAATCCTAGCCCATATGATCAAGCTTCAGTTAAGGCAATGCTTTTGACTTTGTCAGTTTGGGTTGCTAACATGCCTCCAACTCAGAGGGCTTTTGGAGATTTGCTCTCAGAATAACTTTTTCCTTGTAATTTCTTCTTTGGTTTCATTATTAAAAACTCTTTTCAAATATAGACAATACAAACATAATAAATGGAAGGAAAGGTTCATCTCCCTCATGACTCAATCTTTCTTAAACAACATTATTATTGACTGGTCTATTGGTTGCCAAAAAAGAAAATCAATTTTATTAGAAGTATTTGCTTGGCCGCAGATCTTGGTACTAACCCAGCAAAGAGAGGCTGATGTTATCAACTATCTGAACACTAATTTTTACCATTAGCTTGAAATGAAGTAGTAATTAGAGATATGTCAAAGTCTACTTTGTGTTTTTCTGTCATTTTTACCCTTCAGTAAATCTCATATATACTTTTATTGCATTGTGGCTTCTACTTCTGTGACTCTGATGGAATTGGAACTTTTAATTTCATTTTATTTCTAGGAAAGATTCTTTATAGATTTCATTTGTTATCTGCCAGTATTATAGACACAGTTTTGTCTCTTCCATTGCTTAGTAGTGATTCTTTTTTCTACTCTGGAAGTTAGGTTCTTACCACATTTGATATTATGATATGGGATAAATACACACTCTCACACACACACCACCTCAGACCTCTTGAGTAACTTTGATCTTTCTAGCCCTAGAGAAAGATTAAAACTACCCCCAAAGCACAAAAAGTATTTTTTTTAAAGATTTATTTATTTATGCATACAAAGGCTGGGGTACAGGCCAGAGGTGTGGGGGTGGTGAGAGGATTCACCACAGAGAGCAGGGAGCAAAACAGGCAGATCAACAGAAGAACACTGCTGAGGGGAGTAGCGGGCACAGCAAGAGAGGTCTGCCGCGCCATGTGGGTCTCCTCCCTGGCCGGCAGCAGGGATCGAACTCGTGCTGCAGTGGCTGTGGTTTGCTTCATAGTGTGTTGCTTAACCCACTGCACCACCAAGGAGGCCCCACAAACAGCATTTAAAGATTGAAGATTTATTGCTAGATTTTCCCAGATTCATTGTAAAGTACCATTAAGGAGATAAATGGAATAGGAGAGAAGTAGGAGCATCTGTGGTGTTAGGTGTCTACTCTCTTTACTGGGTGTTAATGCAATTCAAAAGAAAATATTTTGAGTGGCACTGAAACATTTAAGAACTTTGTGATTTATAAATTACATAAGCTTATGGTTTATAGAATGGCCAAGAGCAACACACCTTCTCAATAAATACCTTGGTGACTATTTGCATATTAAAAAAAAGAGAGAGAGATTTGAAAAACATAAAAAAGTAGTAAATAAAATTACCTTTAATTCTATTAAATGTGTGTGGACTAGGTAGGATATAATGGCTTCTTAGTCTTACAATGTGCCAAGCATTTTATGTGTATTATCTGTTTAGTTATCAATCCTATAATAAAATATTATCTGCATTTTACTGAAACATCATAGAGCTAATAAGTGACAAAGTCTAGATTTAAACTTGTCATTCTGACTCTAAAACCCCGGAGCTTAACCGCTTCACTATAAAATTTGTATTATCACCTTTATTTTCTCTACTTACATATATGTAACAATGTTAAAGCTGGTTGGTACAATATTGTACTTACAGGTTTTCTCATCCATTTAAAATGATTGAGATCTATGGTATATTCAGTGAGATACAGAGAGTACAGAGATCTTAAGGATATAACTTAATATATTTTCTCTTGATCCATACATGTACGCATGTACACACACACATACACACAACTGTGTACCTCCTTCATCAAATTAGAATATTTCTAAAACCTCTAGGAAGTTTGTTCCTCAAGGCACTTCCTGCCATTATCTGTTCTCTCACCCTCACTTTGAGGTCTTGTTTTTGACTTCTATCACCATCAGTTAGTTCTACTTGAAATTCAGATATTCATAACCTTATATATTCTTTTGGAAGTGGCCTATTATGCTCAGTATAACACTTGTAAGAGTCACTTATGTTGATATGTGTATCATTTGTCCCTTTATTTTTATACATGTGTGACTTTTCACTGTATGCCTATGCCACAACTTACCCATTCTTCCGTTGATGGCCATTTAATTTTTAGGTTTTTTCTTTTCTTTAGTTTTTTACCATTATAGCTAAAATATTCTTAAACTTCTGGACTCATTCACATACGTTTCCATTTCTTTTAAGTATATGCCAGAGTAGAATTGTTAGGTCATCCAGTAACTATATTTAACCTTCTGAAGAACTGCTTATGATTTTTCAAAGAGGTTGCCACATTTTACATTCCAACCAGCAATGTATGAAGCTTCCAGTTTCTCTACATCCTTTTGAACACTTGTTACTATCTTTTTGATTATAGCCATCCCTGTGTAAGTGAAATGGCATCTCATTGTGGTTTTGATTTCATTTCCTGATTAATGAAGCTGAACATATCCTCATGTACTTATCAGCCATTTGTTTTCTTTGTTGGGAAAAGTTCTGTTTTTAAAATTGGGTTGTTTCTTTATTGAGGGGTAAGGGGTTTTTATGTATTTTGGATCCAAGTCTCCTATCAGAGATGATCTGCAAATATGTTCTTCCATTGGTAGGTTGTCTTTTCACTTTACAAAGTGCCCTTTGAAACACAAAAGTTTTTGATTGTGATAAAACCCAAATTATTTACATTTTATTTCATTGATTATGTTTTGTTTTCATTCCTTAGAAACTAATGTCTAATAAAAGATAACAGTGGATAAGCTTTTTTCTTTTAAGAGTTTTAAAATCTATCACATTTAACTGATTAATTTTGGGTTTTTTTGTTTTATTTTGTTTTTTTTTTTTAAGATTTATTTATTCATACAAGAGCTGGGTTACAGGCAGTGAGAGGATTCACCAGAGACAGAGTAGGGAGCAAAGCAGGCAGATTAACTGAAACACACTGCGGAGGGGAGCAGCAGATGAGGCAGGAGAGGTCTACTGTGCCATGTGGGTTACCTCTCTGGCCGAGGATTGAATTTATGCTGTAGTGGCCGTGGATTCTTCACAGTGCATTGTTTAACGCCTTACGCCATCAGGGAGGCCCCTCTGATTAATTTTTGAATTAATTTTGTGTGACGTGAGGTAGGGATCTAACTTCATCCTTTCACATATAGATATTCATTTTCAGCATTTGTTATAAAGACTATTCTTTCCCCCATTAAATTGTAACACCCATGTCAAAAATCAATTGACTGTAAATGTGAGTGTTTATTTCCAGCTTCTCAAGTTGATTCCATTGATCATTATGTGTCTGGCCTTGTGCCAGTACATTGTCTTGATTACTATAGTTTTGTAATAAGTTTTAAAACTGAGAAGTGTGAGTCCTTTAATTTTGTTCATTTTCTAAAGGTTGTTTTGGCTATTCTGTGTCCTTTTCACTTCTATAGGAATTTAGAATCACCTTTTTTATTTCTTGAAAAAAAGAGGCTACTGAGATTTTCGTAGGCATTGCATTGAATCTGTAAATCAATTTGGGAAGTAGTGCTATCTTAAAATATTAAGACTTGTGACTCATTAAATATATTTCCATTTGTTTAGATCTTACATAATTCTGTGTAATGTACTTTTCAGTACATAAGTAAAATACTTCCTTTGTTAAATTTGTTCTTTTCAATCCTATTTTAAACAAAATTCTTAATTTTGCAGATTACTCATGTTGATGTGCAGAAATGCAATTGATTTTTGTGGTCTGCATTCTTGATAAATTCTTATTAGTTCTGGTTAGTGTTTTGGGGAGGTAAGGGGAGTATCTATGTATGTGATTCTGTCATGAGCAAACAAGTCTTTTTATTTTAGTGCCTTGCTTAATTGCCCTAGTTTAATACAATGTAGCATATTAGAGAAAGCAAGCATCTTTGTCTTTTTCCTGATCCTATGAAGAAAGCATTCAGTCTTTCACCATTAAGTATAACTTGTAATAAATCCTACTTGCTGAACTGTTTGGTAATACTTCATCTAGGATTTGTATATCTGTAACCATAAGAATATTGACCTGTGTTTTTCTGGTAGTATTCCTATCAAGTTTTGCTCTCAAAATATGCTAGTGTTAATACAACCAAGAGGAAAATATCCTTTTATATTTTCTGAAAGAATATATTTAAGATTATTCCTAGCCATTTATTTATTTATTTATGAGGTAACATTGATCTACAACATTGTATGATTTACAGTCATGGAGTCACACCCATAGTCCTTCAGTACAGATCATTAGGTCTTCCTCCCTACTCTATTTGGCTGTTATAAATAGTACTTCAGTGAGCCTAGCAGTACATATAACCCCTTGAATTAGTGCCTTTATGTTCTTTATAATACCAAGAAGTGAAAATGCTGAAACATGTAGTATATCTACCTTTAATGTTTGGAGGAAACCTTCATATTGGTCTCCATAGGGTCTAGACCAGTCTGCATTGCCACCAACAATGAGTGGTTTCCTTTTTCTCCACACCCTTGCCAATAATTGCTGTTTCTGATTTTGTTTATAAATGGGCCATTCTTATTGGAATGAAGTGATATCTCATTGTGGTTTTAATTTACATTTCCCTGATCATAAGTGATGGTGAGCATTTTTTTTCTCATGTCCTGTTTCATCATAATTATGTTTAGGACATTCATCTTTAGCAGGGACATTGTAGAAGTGACACTGTATCTTCATTGAAATCTATCTGATAACACATACTTTCACTTTGCTCCATTACTGATGTACATTTTCGTCACTTGGTTAAGGTATGTCTGCCAGGATTGTTCGGTTTTGTCCCATTGTAATGTATTAATATTTTTGTGGGGAGATGCTAGGAGAGTATGTGAAATATCTCTTATCCTCATCAAAATTTCAATGTATTCATGCTTTTTTAAATGTCAGTTTGGATTCATGTTTTAACTCATTGTTGTCATTATTTAATTTTATGCTCAAATTATTCCAGATTTGATCAGTCATCCACTTGAATCTAACTCCATGTCCTTTTGACTTGCACCCACAATTCTTAGAGAATTTCCATACTTTCTAGCCTAACATTAAGTTCTAGGCTCATCTTGCAGTTCCAGGCTTTCTTTTCTCAGCCCTGGAAACAGCAATTTCTGTAGATAGCTGTAGTTCATTGAGGTAGAGAAAGGTATTTCAAAACCAAGATTTGAGTATTAGATACATGCTCATTGCTGTTTGGTTATCACTCTTCCCAGATAACACACGTACACATATATACAGACACATGTCTGTCCATTTCTCTTTTTCTTGTATAATACAGTTATTGTAACTTACTTGAATTTTAACAGGTTTCATACTTATGTTGAAAATATTTTCTCCTCTTTACATTTTACTTTGGAGCCCCATTTGGATTTAGTTTTTTCTTCTTAACCTCTTCTATAACAGTTTTTCAGTCTTTCCTTGTTTTTCTTGATCTTGACAATGTTGAGGAGAATGGATCAGTTATTTTAGAGCATGTGCCTCAGTTTGAATTTGTCTAATGTTTTCTGTTGATTGGAATTAGGTATGCATTTTTGACAATTGTATTCCAAAAGTGTATTTTCTTCTCAGTGCATGTATATTAAAAGGTTTATCATGTCAGTTATCTTATTACTTGGGATGTTAACTAGGATCACTGTGTTAAGGTAATGTCTGCCTATTTTCTCTGTTGTAAAATTATTATATTACCTTAGTAGTTAACTAGTAAATATCATGGAGGGGCCTCCCTGGTGGCGCAGTGGGTTAAGCAACGCACTAGGAAGGAAGCAAACTGCAGCCACTACAGCACGAGTTCGATCCCTGCTGCCAGCCGGGGAGGGGACCCACATGGCGCGGCAGACCTCTCCTGCTGTGCCCGCTGCTCCCCTCAGCAGTGTGCTTCTGTTGATCTGCCTATTCTTCTCCCTGCTCTCTGTGGTGAATCCTCTCACCTACCCCCACACCTCTGGCCTGTACCCCAGTGCTTGTGTGCATAAATAAATAAATCTTTAAAAAAAAAAAAACTAGTAAATATCATGGAGAAGATAATTTGAGACTATTCAAATCCTGTTTTTCTCCAAAGTTCTGCCCATTAATTTTAGCATCCATATCTTGGCTGTAGCAATTAATATTATTATGGATTTGTCTGAGGGTGTTTTCCTTCACTTTTTTCCTAAAATTCTATTGATTTTTCATCTGTTTACATAACTATAATTTTGGAAGTACAGTTTTACATCTCCACGTGTATACATGCCTCACTCACCCTCCAGTGATTATTTGTTTCCTCTTGCCTTATACTTTTAATAGCTGGAATTCTGTAAGGAAGAACTGACCCTTCCCTCTCCAGATTCATTTTGCATCTCCCTAACCCAGCCCAGAAATCAACCATTTGGTTGAAGAATGATGTTGAGAAATCAAGATCTGGAGCCTAGGAACACTCGTTCCTATCAGAATGTCATTACATCTTGGTTCTCTCAGCAAATTTAAGCTAGGAAATTTATACACACACACATACACAAGGGAACAAATATACACACTTTATTTCTGTGTCTCTGTATGTTCAACATTGTGTGTTTCTACTGATACCTTTTATTCCAGCCCAACACCACAGGGCTTAACCTTTTCTTATTTGTGACCTTTTTCTCTCTAATATGAATAACTCAGCTGTCATTATTTATTTTGTTCAACTCATTCAACATTGGTAACATACCTCTGTGAAACACATTTACTAATTAGACTGGAACACTGATGTATGTTTGGGGCTGTTTTTGTTTTTGTTTTGCCATTTGCCTTACAGTATCCAGTCAAGGTACTACTCTAATGTTACTTAGGTTAGTTCTTCCCTACTCCCTTCAATAGAATTATGTTATTCAGGTCAGGTTCACTCGTTAGTGTTTGTATGTCATCTTAGATTTGCCACCACGTACTGTGCATTTTTGTAATAATTTTAGGATTTGTGAAAGATTATTGTGTTTCTAAGAATCAGAGCTATGTAAAAAAATATCTTCAGAGTATTATCCCTTCCTTCTCATACCTGCTGTCCGAATCTTTCCACTACTTTCTCACCCATAGATAACCAGTCTCTTGTTTCCAGCTTATACTTTCTGTATTTCTTTTGTACTAATGAGCAGATACATGTACACTTTCATAGATCCTCTCCCTACTTACACTAAAGCATGTGATAGGAACTCTTTGTTCATTTATTTCATTAATGTGGGGACTAGAAATCACTGTGTATCATTTCATGGAGAACGTCCTCTTTTTCCACCTCTGCACTGTACTCTCATGTGAGTGTGCCTTTGGGTATTACTCTCCCATTATGGGAATTTAGGTTGTTTCTAGGATTTTGTAGTTATTTTTTTTCTTTTTCTTTTTTTTTTAAAGATTTATTTATTTATGCATACAAGCACTGGAATACAAGCCAGAGGTGTGGGGGTGGTGAGAGAATCCACCAGACAGAGCAGGATGCAGAACAGGCAGATCGACAGAAACACACTGCTGAGGGGAGCAGAGGGCGAGGCAGGAGAGGTCTGCTACACCATGTGGGTCCCCCCGCTGGCCGGCGGCAGGGATCGAACCCGTGCTGTAGTGGCTGCGGTTTGCTTCACAGTGTGTTGCCCAACCCACTGCGCCACCAGGGAGGGCCCAGATTTTGTAGTTATAAGCAGTGCTGTAATTAACAACTTTGTGCGTGTGTATTTTCACTGTTAGATGTGTACCTTAAGGATAGATTCCTAAAAGTGAGGAATTATTTGGTCAAAAGGTACATGAGCATATGTACTTTGTTAGATATAACTGAATTTCCCTCCAGAGAGTTGTAGCTAATTTGCTTTCCAAATACGAGGAATGTCTTTCCATTTGATAAAGTCTACTTTTGTGTCTTTCCATATTATTTATAAATTTTCCATCATACAGGTTTTGTACACTTCTTAAATTTCTTCCTAAATATTTATCTTTGTGGAAGTGTTTGTGATTTATAAGTTTTTCAAATAACTGAGATTTTCATATCTTTGATTTCTCTATTTTAATGTAGTTCCCATACCATTTATGTAAGTTATTATCTACATTCCAAGTACTTCAGCTGTAAGTGAAGCAAGCTGTAATATGTTAAGTTTGCTTTTTTTTCCTCATGCATTTTCCTTGTGACCCTAATTAAAGGGTCATTTGAAAAGTTTGGGCTAATGTGCTAAATCACCTGTATGATTTGCTAGAGAATTGCTTTAACTCCACTTAAGACTATGCAGCTTAATGAAAGTCAGGTGTGAAAACAGATCCTGTGACTAAAACATAATATATTTTGTCATTTGCTATTTTCCTGCTGAGTGGATTGTTAATTTTTGGGTTCTGAGAAAATGTTTACTAGTGCTTATGCTTAGAACCTTTCCACTGAAAATGTAACACTTTTCTCTAAAATGAAGTTTTATATAATCTACAAAACTGAAGTGAGTGTTTAGGTGGCAGTGAAGGGAGCTAGAGGCTAGGACCAATAGCTCTGCTTTTTAAAAATGCAATTGTTTTCTTTGTTATAAGAATCATTTTTATGTATGCATTTTTTAATAAAGTTATTTCGTAAGAATGCTTCCATTCTTAAAGATTTGATAAATCACTAAAGTATAATATTGTGCCTGTTCTTTTATTTTATCCTAAGAATGTGCCTGCCAGTAACACTGGAATTCTTAGCATTTTGAGAGTGAAGTTTGTGCTTTAATTTTGCATTGCTTTTAATATTGAAATTACTACTATGTGCAGGTATTCTGCAAAATCATTTCTTTATGTTCCCTAAGGTCAATCAAACTCAAAATTTCAATAATAAAGAAGTAAAGGTTTAAATGTCAAAAATATGTCCAAAAACTTGATTGGTAATGTGTATAGTTTGGGGGATTCTCTTTACACTTTCTAAAAATTTTCTAATTTCAGTAGCATGCCTGTAGTGCCACGAGGACTCAAGGCAGGTTCTCTGTGATTCGGGCAGATGGGTAAAAGAGTCCTGGAGCCCCTCTGTAGCTTTTTCAGGCTTTTATTGATCTTTCTGCATCACAGGCGACCAGGTACCTGGCAGGCTGGGGGACCATGGGGGCCTAGAAGTTGGCAGGGCTGCTGCTTCTTCCGCCACTTCTTTCCTTCTGCTCCTGCTCCTGCCACCACTGCTTCTTGCTTGTGGCGTCCCTGTGACGCAGCCCTTATATGCCTCTTTTCTCAGCCCAGGTGTGTCCACCTATGCATGCTCACACCCTATTTCAGGTGCCTGTCACCAGGCATGTGTGCAGGACCACAGGGGTCTATCATTGATGCTTATGGCAGGGTTGGGGGGTGCACTCCTGACAACCTTTGTTTATCTTACAATGCGAAATGCTACATTGCAGAATGTGGACATTCTTATGTTATTTACATTTGAAAATAATATTTTAATATTTTAGAGTCAAGCCATAAAATAAAGTTAGAATAGTATATTTAGCAAATCCTGTTGATTATTGTAGAAATCAACATGGTTAAGATTCCTCATTTGCCAATATATAATCTGCCCTAGTAGGTGATGCATTAAAAATAAATGTATTTGCAAATTCCTATTCTTTGCAAAGTATTTCCATTTCAGTGACATTTTGATTTTTCTGCTTTTAGCCAAAGACTGGTATTTTCCCTAGATTGTAGTTTTATTAAATGTGATGTTATGTTTTTACAGATGATTGCTTTGATGAGTTACTCTCTGATGGAACCCTAACATAGCAGTAATGTGCTAAAATGGCTTTAGCCATACTTTGATTTCTCTATGCAAAAAACAGAACATGTTTAGAAAGCTTAAATAAAAAGAGAAATACTAATGAGTGAAAAGAAAAAGTAAATGAGGTAATCAAAGTCATAGAAATTGATATTGGCAGGTTCTGAATGATGTTCCTAGATGAGCAATCTTTCAAAATACTTCTTGTACACTGCGCTATTCCTTTATTTATTATTAAAATAACATGATCCATGAGGAGCTTGGGGTGACTCTCAGCCTAGCTAATTCTAATTAATCCAGTCAGGGAGAGCAGTAGGGTAAGTGGAGCAGTCTATCGGATTGAAATTCATAACTTAATTGAGGTCAAAGTCCCGGTCTGGGAGAACAAAAGTCTTTTGCTAGGACCAGGCAGATCAATAGCAATAAATATCTGGCTTGGATACAAGTAGCTTATAGTGACAGATTATCTGACAGTGGCCAGAGGTCTTGGTTCTGTTAAGGTTAAAGTCTTGAGCATGCCATGGTTCTTGCTGGTGTTCAATCCATACCCTTGACACTTGGAAAGAAGGAGGTGATATGGTCAAGATCACTCTAGTCTTACAGAAGGACTGTGTATGAAATACCAAGTGACTTCTTTCTGTTTGTTAAAATGAAGTGAATATTCTCTAACAACTTCTTTTTTAAAAAAAGATTTATTTATGCATATAAGAGCTGGGGTACAGGCCAGAGTTGGGGGGGCTGGTTGAGAGGATTCACCAGAGACAGAGTAGGGAGCAGAAGAGGCCAACAGACTGAAATACACTGCTGAGGGGAGCAGTGGGCAACACAAGAGAGGTGG
The DNA here is from genome assembly GCA_019455555.1 of Galemys pyrenaicus. Lineage (NCBI taxonomy): Eukaryota > Metazoa > Chordata > Mammalia > Eulipotyphla > Talpidae > Galemys > Galemys pyrenaicus. Next base: position 3,340,530 of record JAGFMF010011659.1, on the reverse strand, counting down.
GCTGCACCATGTGGGTCAACTCCCTGGCCTAGGATCAAATGCATGCTGCAGTGGCTGCTGATAGCTTCATAGTGCTGAGCGTTAACCCTTGAACCACTGGGGAGGCTTCTCTAATAATACTTATTTTAAAAAATGGACAGAAGAGTTTCTATCACAGTGCCAATAAAGTCCAACAGATTTGCAAAGATTAATTTTGAAAGCTAATTTCAGCATTAGTGAAATTGCACTGGTAGAGGAACATAACACAAACCCACACTGTCTTGATTTGCATATAGCTAAAAAACATTAAAAGGATCATGTTACATTAACATTAAGGAATTAGGTTAACTCTTTTTAAGTGTAATATGGTATTGTGATTATGTGGGAGTTTTCCTTGTTGTTTTAGGTTCACATTGATATATTTATGGGACAAAAATGTCATGATATATCCATTACCTTATTTAACCTACTTCAACAAAAAAGACAGAAGAAAATAGAAAAGGAGGAAGGAAGGAAATATGGCAAAACATCAGTAATTGGGTCTCTACTGTATTCATATAAATATTTTCATAATAAAAAGTAACAAAGAAGAACCATGAGAAATAAAATGATTAGACTAGTGTGTTACTAGTAAACATTCCCAGTTACTAGGAAACTTCCATTCTGCTCACACTTCCGATTTCTACTTAGTTATCAAAAACTTGACTGTCCTTTTGTGCATTGTATTGTCTATCCACATTAACAGTAATTTCTTGCTTAGTACAAAACTTTGGCATCCTACTCATTATTTAATATCATTGTTGCCACTTAAGCCCAACTACCTTCTAATTTGAGATCTGTAATTGTGGGCCTTGTAAGGTATGGAGAATTTCACAGTATATATTTCATTTCCACTGACACTTCTCTCATCCAAACTATTATTCCTTCAAGTGTATATCATTGTGGTAACTTTTTAACAGACTTTTTAAATCCTATATCATTATGACAAAGAAGTCTTCCTTAGTGGTATTAATTAAATGTCATTTCAATATCTAAATAATTCTGTGATCAAAAACTAATTATGACAAATAAGTCTTCATTATGCATCATTGGTTAAATGCTATTCCTATCTAAATAACTATGATCAAAAACTTCAGTGATCTCTTATCTATAAATCAATCCTCAACTTTTATAATTGACTCACAAACCCCTCCTCCTTTGACTTACTTGTTTAATCCAGTATTTTTCCCTTTAGTGAAGTTGATGCACTTGCTTTGTATTCCCCACAGGTCCAAAACTGGATCATCAGAATCAACTGTAGATTTTTTTAAGGTTTATTTATTTATGCATACAAGAACTGGGGTATAGGCCAGAGGTGTGGGGATGTGTGAAAGGGTTCACCAGAGACAGAGTGGAGAGCAGAACAGGCAGATATACTGAACTACACTGCTGAGGGGAGCAGCAAGCGAGGCAGGAGAGGTCTGCTATGCCATGTGAGTCAGCTCTCTGGCCAGGGATCGAACTCATAGAAGTAGCTGGAGATAGCTTGGGAGGCCCAACTGTAGATCTTTTTAAAAATAAGACCAAACCCCAAATGATAACTCAATAGGTAAATTAGAAGGAAAGGGGTGTTGGAATGATAATAAGCAACAACAACAAAAGCACACTTCTGGTAGCCAATTGGGAGAACAAAGATGTTATTTTATAATGGGTCATTCAAAAGCCAAATGTAGTCAGATACTATTGACTCTGAGTTTAAGAAAACATGTTAGAAAAACTACTAATCAGCTAGGATAAAATTAGAGAAGAGCATCCAAAGTTCTTAGGAAAACTTCACTGCATATACGGAATATTCTCCCACAGTTTTATTTCACTAGTGTTAGATTAATTGCATTAATAATATTTATTGTATTTTTAATGTTCATCTTATATTGTCTCCTGTTTGGATTGTAAGTTCCTCTTTGGATTGTTTAATCTTTCTTTAATATCCTAGTGATCTCTTACATAATATTTGACATATAATACATTCTGTAATTATTATAAAATATTTAAATGATTGTTTTTTTGTAGCTATATAATCCCCCTGCCTAAAGTATATATATAAGCATGTGCGTACACATATACACAATCCTTTTTCTGATACCTTCTTTATTAAAGCATCATCTCTTTTGAAAAAATCTTGGTGTAACCCCCTTCTTTTCCCCAACCAAAACCTCTGTTAGACCCTCTCTTATATTTCTGTAATATACTTTCACATCTGTGATATCTGCCATAGACTTTATCATTCTTTTTTTTTTTACGTTTACTTTAATTATGAATGCTTTTGCCATAAAACATTGTTGGATGAAAACTAGTGAAAATATTTAAAATTAAATATAAGCAAATCAAAACACTAATTTATCATTCTTTATTATAACTATATCTGTTCCTAGGTCTCTAGGCTCCTTAAAATAGGAAATTTGATATTTTCCTGTTCCCAACTCCTAACACATTACTTGACATATCACTATATATGTGTTTGATTTAAACAGTGAATAAAGATTTACAACAGGATTAATGCCTCAAAGAAAAAAAAGTTTTTTTATAAATTTATAGAAAGAAAAAAGGGAAAGATTAGATTAGGAAAACTTGACCTTAACAACATTATCTAATTACTTCATGACTTTCTTGACACATTTGCTTAATACACTTATTTGTCCTACAGAGAATTGTTTGAGTATGGCAGGCCTAAACAAATATGCTGAAACATATGTCAGATAGACATTCTTCAGTAGTAGATGCTAAAGATCGTTCTAAAGATAAATTAGTTGTGCTCTTAAATGAAGCTTATGCAATTATGAGTCTACACTGCCCTCGCTGAAGTGACTTACTGCTATTGACAGACATCTCCACAGTGGTCTATTTTGTTTCATGTAACTGCTAATATTCTCTTTCACGGTTCTTAATTTTTCAAAATGCAAGGTCTCATTTTAATATTTTCAAAACTATGGGTTAAAAGAAATAAGACCTCTTAAAACTGGTAGCAGGTATTCTTTTATGACTTGAAAGAAAGAGCTAAAGTAAAAGATAATTATGTCTCTTTCTTTTATTTTCCCCTTCCCAAAATGTGAAAACCACATCCATTTTGTACTTGTAAGTTCCATCTTCCACCAGAACGCAGTCACATAGTGCCCAGTGTAGAAGACCTGGCTCCCTCCAGGATCCTACCCACTCACTTCTCATACGTGTGTTCCTAGGCCTGAAGAGTGGCCAGGAGGAGGGAATGGAAGGAGGGGAATGAATTGAGCTTGGACAAAGGAGCGGAGGTGTTAGGTTTCTTGTGATGCGGCGGAGAGAGGAGGATGGGACTAAAAGTGATTATAGAGAGCTGCTTGTACTCTTGCCCCAGGCACGCACAAAGGTTGAGGTAGGCTCACCTGCCAGCTTAGTGTTTTCAGTGTGCCCTGTGAATCCCCATCGGGGTATCTAAAAAGTTTCCCAACCCACTTCAACTTTTCCCTACTTTTGGATTTTACCTCTTTTAAAACTTTTAAATAAAAATTTGATTTTTGTTTTCTTTTTGAGTTTGTTATACTGAGTTATGAAGATAGAAACTAAGTATAGCCCTGTGTGCTGAACTGTTCGTATTATTTTAATCCTGAGATTTTTAAAGCCATTTTGGAAATGGCTTTGAACAAACATATTTATCTCTTTATGCAAAGAAACCTCTGCCCCTACAAAAAAATAAATAAATGTAGGCAGAGTTTTCTGGGTTAACAGAAAAGGGCAAATGTCAAAGCAAATGAAGTCTGAAGATTTTGGAAAAAAAGGTGATTAGAGCAGTATTAAAGATAAAATATTTTTATCATTTTTCTTTTCTATCAGTTATGTTTATATATAAATGTATTTAAATATATGAGATATATTTTATTTATATATTATATATGTATACATGTGGATAGATAGATCGATATAGATATATAGCTATATACTCAGTTTATCCTTACGAAATTCTGCCCTGATTTCACAGTTGAGGAAACTAAAGCTCAGAGAGGTAATGTCAGTTGCTTGAGGACACACAGCTAGTAAGTGGGATATCCACAGTTCCTACACCCCAATATTCTGACCGCAAATTCCAGGCTTTTTTCCTTACTATGGTGCCATCATACTTATCATACTGACTCATTTCTAAAACTCACAGCCGTTTTGTGCATTTTGTGAGACTTACAGTAGTAAACTCTTCATGTTCATTATATTTTCTAATTTATAATGATATTCTGATATGTAGACATTAATTTATACATCAGCTTTTCCTCTTCCATGTGACTCTGAATCCATTTTTCCTATTCTTACAGCTCACAATTTTCTTTAGTCAGTTATTTTTTTCTATCATATTTATATTGAATAGTTACTTCTTTTGCTAAGTTTGAATTTGAGAATGAACAACTGACTCACAATACAGTGTGAATCAAGTTCAAATTACTTTGAGTTCAAAGAACATCCCGTGTCATCTTATTTTTACATCTAACTGAATTATAGGACACTGTCAAAGTGTTATGACCTGGTATAGTAAATTGCTTCTTCTTAATGGTCCCCTGGCTACATTCTCTCTTGCTGTTTCTGTAAACCAGAAATTGTTGGCTTCCTACACTGTTGTAAGCCTGAAAACAAAAGAACTGTTTTTTTATCCACAAGCAATATAACTTCTTCATGAGAAAGGTTTCTGAACATCTTAGCTACCTACAACTGAATCATAATATTTTGTACACTTTAAAATTGATTATGCTCTCAGAAATGGATTCATTCTATAATTCTGTAACTTTTTTTGAAAGTCAAACATGTCTCCCTTTGAACTCAGTAATAACCTTAAAAGAACTAACTTGTTTGAATGTTGCAGTGGTGACTCATTGATGATTTCTGAGATTTATTATTTAAATGTATGCATATCATAATATATCTGTGACTGAACTTAGTGGTGCTGAGTCTTAAATGTGTTTCTTAATGCTACCTTAGAAGAACAAATTAAATGCTCCCAAATGAATCTAAACATTTGCTTATTGGCCACTGAGTAAACAGAGTAAGTTCTGAAAATGGTTAAGCTTGCTTTTTTAATGATCAAACTAATGTGGAGTGGTTAATAATGCCTGAAATATCAAAATAAAATAATTTAGGTAAAAAAATCAGAAAATGTGATTTTTTTTCTATCAAATAAGTGCTATAGAATATTTATGGGCAGTATTCTTATACCCATGAAGGAGATTATTATTATTCATAGAAAACATGATGATTATTGTGGGCCAACTGTGAACAATGAGACTACAATGCAGTGTTGATCTTGTAAAAGTCAATGCTGCCACTCCGTTACAGGAATATAATCTATAAAAATTAGAACAAGCTACATACATTTAACAGACTACAATTAATGTGGAACGTAAAGTTTAGGTAGCTGTGTTTCAAAATGGATGTTGATAAATTTGAAGAATATAAACAAGGATTTTAAAGACTCGGTGGTTTCAATTTTTTTTTTTTTGAGGTAAGTCTCATGATCACAAATTGTTCTGGGTCTTATACAGCCCAGAGAGCTTTTTGTTTGGCACTTTGTGTCACTACCAGTTACTTTCACATAAAAATACAGGTCTGCCGCGCCATGTGGGTCTCCTCCCTGGCCGGCAGCAGGGATCGAACTCGTACTGCAGTGGCTGCGGTTTGCTTCATAGTGCATTACTTAACCTGCTGCGCCACCAGGGAGGCCCTGGAAGACAATTTTTTTACCTTAGTACTTCCTCTTATTTTAAAGTGTGGTTTAGGGGGCCTCCCAGGTGGTGCAGGGGTTAAAGAGTCGCTGCTGCAGGGCTATTGCCAGCCACTTCAGCGTGAGTTTGATCTTCAGCCAGGGAGCTGATCCACATAGCACAGCAGACTTCTCCTGTCTTGCTCCTCTCAGCAGTGTATTTCAGTAGATCTACCTGTTCTCCTCCTCACTCTGTCTCTGGTGAATCCTCTCACCCCCACATGTCTGGCCTACACCCCAGTTCTTATATGCACAAATAAATAAAAATAAATCTTTAAAAGATAAATATAAATGACATTTGCATGTAAAATGTGGAAGACCATCAGGAGGGTGAATGACTATAGAAAAGCACTACACAGATGTAAATACTATTATTGTGATATTAGTGGAATTTTAGTCAAATTAATTACAGCTTTATCATAGTAACCAGTCTTTATTGCATCATTGTTTTAAATATTTGTTGTCTAAAAAAATGGGAGTGAAGGAAGAAAAGTAGACTTAAAGATATCCTGTGGTTTTGTTGATGTTACTTAGTATGTTCATACTTTTTAATTTTCCAGGACCTGCAGACTTAATCCCCAAGTTCACTTCTATTGTCTTTAAAACATATGAGCAGAATCTGTGGGTCAAGCTGCCACTTGAAGGTTCCTTCCTCTTGTGTAGCTTTCTAATGGAATTCAAGTTTCTCTCTGAGGGTGAGCATTAAGGAAGCCTTACCGGGCTGCTTTAGAGGAGGAAGTACATCATAGGTTCAAGGACACACACAAAGTTTAATGTGCACAAACATGCTTCTGCTCCTGCTCCTGCTAGCTCTGATTGGCAGGGTTAACTCTAAGAGGCTGCAGCTTTTTAAAGTGATTTGATTAGACACACTACTTTATTCCATTCACTTTCTCCCTCCCCTTCATGTACTGAACCACCACCTTCTTTGTCTTTACAATCCTTGCTTTGCCAGTTACCGTTTTTCTTTTTCTTTTTTTTTCCCGTTTTTGTGTCACATTTTGACATTCTGTGAAATAAAGTAAGAAATTCAAAAGTACACTAACTCGCATTATTGCAAGTTTTGACATGAAAGATTTCTGTATTGATGTTTTGTAAACTACAGATCATTTCCTTTCATTTGGACTTAACCTTATGACACATTAGCGATTTATTTAAATGGACAGATAAAATTTCACAGTCCTATATCAAAATGAATTCCTTTCACAGCATTTTTTAAAAAATAACAATTACAGAAATTTCAATCATGTGCAAAATTAGAATAGTATAACGAATTTCCATGTGTTCATCACCCAGTTTCAGCAGTTTGTAGCCAGTCTTATTAATCTTTATTGCTACTCCACAGCAGTGATCTTTAACCTTTTAAGGAAGAATATAAGGAAAATTATAAACAGCAAAAACCAAAAAGGACTTGCATGCAGAATTTTTTCAAACAGTTTTATTATTAATAAGTTCATGCAGTTGATGAAACCCTTCCATGGATGTCCTAGGAATCTAAGAATATACAGTAAGAATTCCTGCTTTCCACCAAAGGGAATACTGAATTTTCTCAGCTTTTCTACTCATTTGAATGTCAGGATTTGGGATTGGCATAGATTCTCCTATGGAAGCAGCAATAAAGTGAGGCATTGGCAGAGCCTTGAATGACTACTCACTACAGGTTCTCTTTCTTAATATACTTCATTATTCATCTTTTCCCTTTGGTGCTTATTAGTTTGCCTTTTTTTTTTTAAGATTTATTTATTTATGCATACAAGAACTGAGGTACAGGCCAGACCCGTGGGAGGTGAGAGGATTCACCAGAGACAGAGTGGGGAGCAGAACAGGCAGACAGACTGAAATACACTGCTGAGGGGAGCAGCAGGCGAGGCAGGAGAAGTCTGCTGCGCCATGTGGGTCACCTCCCTGACCTGGGATCGAACTTGCACTGCTGTGCGGCAGATGCTTCGCAGTGCAGTGCTCAACCCGCTGCAGCACCAGGGAGGCCCTAGTTTGCCTTTTTTTAATTGATAGGTTTTTTTTAACCCATGTTGACAGATTTTGAAGACTTTTAGTGATTCAACTTTCAAGATATAACAACTCTGAATTTCATAGTTGTTATTTCTCAGTTGTAATTGCCAAAAGCTAAAAAAAAAAGAAAAAGAAAATTACCTCTCGCTATATGTAAAGGGTAGAATGAAAGAATGAATAGCAATGAAATGTCTTGTTATTAGAAACATAAGAGAGCTAAAGTTTCGAAAAGAAAGGATACTAGCTTTTCAATACTAATTCTGATTAATAATTAAATCATGTTTATTGAGAGTTTAGGGATAGGTGAATATAAAAGGCAAAAGGGTAAATTCTTTTGTCAGCTGGCACTTCTCAAAGCCTCCCTCTGGAACAGCTGATGGTCATAGGGCAAGCGCAAAGCACAAGCATTTGGTCAAGTGGCACTAGCAGCCCAGACAAATCTCTTCCTATAGAACTATTTCATTGTTGAACCCCACAGCACCACACTGTCTTGCCCAGATGTGAGCTGAAGGTATTTTTAAAATGCAGACAGTAAAAGAGGAATGTTGACACAATTTATTAATTATTCCATTTCAAATTACTAGATATTTTATCTTTGGCATAGTATCTCTCTTTCGAGCTTAGAGGTTATAGAGTAAGATATACCACTTTCAGTATGATTAAAAATATTTCTATTAAGTGATGACTGAAGAAGGAACAACTCTCATTTATAGGTTGTCATTTTTCTTTTTTTTAAAGTTCTCCATTCTGGTATTCCCTCTGTAGCATTTGTTTTATGATTGGAAATACTTTTACTGTTATGCTATTGTGGGGAAATTTCAAGAACAAAAACAAAATACCTAGAATGTTTACTGATTATTAATAAACATTACACATATATGTATATCATCATAGAATGTAAATATAGACTGTTTGATTATTACATTTCTAAAGATATACATAATCCATATAATATGTAAGTCAATATGCTTTTATTAATTGATATTTCTATAGTATTCTGAAAGTTGTAAAATGTGGGTTTTACCCCATTACAAATTTGGGTCTGTCTTTGCTGTGTAGTACCTCTTTCTGTTAGTGTACTATCAAATGCCTAATTTCTATGCCCTTCCTTAGTTGGCTTTCTTCAAGAGCAAGTTCCTTAAGAAATTTTTCAAGAAGCTCAACCAAAAAAAGAAAAAAAAAATCACTTTAAAAAGTTGACTGTCCTATTAACACTTCTAAAAATATTTTCTTATTTAAAAGGTAGCCTTAAAATTTGCTTCAGTTATTTTACACATTTCATTATGATTTAGTTGTTTATTGTGTGGACTGAAGTTGAGTTCTCTGCCGTTTGAGGTATGCCCTGAACACTATATAGAGAGAAGCCCAAGTATAGCTATGCACCTGTTTAAAAAAAAAAGTTATAACGAAAACTGTCTCCACCTACAATTTATTAAACCTTGACATACTGCATTACTTAAGAGTTCTCAGAGAAAATTAAAACCCTTTTGACTGGGTTTTGCAATGCAGGGAAATTTTTAGTGACATTTAAAAGGTTTCTCTTGTGTTCCTCTAATGGGATAAATAAAAAAGGCTTGTTTTAGCCCAGCAAATGGGGGGACAATCCAATTTCCTTGATTCCATCAAGACACTCTTAAAGCATTAGCCTGTGCAGTAAAAAAATTCAGCTGACCCCCTTTGCCTGATGGCTTTGAAAAGTGTCCTGATGTGTAGGTATTTGCCCAACACAGCATACTTGGTTATTGCTCTTCCAACACATTTGTTGATGGAAAAATCTTATGTGAAGCTCCAATAAATGTCAGTTTATGTTATAGAACTATAAAAACAGTGCACCAGGCTATAGTGGTCTCTCTGATGAACAGCCATTCATCGAAAGATAAGAAGAAATCCTGTCAAATATGTTTAGATTTTTTTAAGAAAGAAAAATATAGATTGTTAAAAAACAATATTTCAGTAAACTTTTTTTATTTCTCTGCAGTTGATGTTTACTTCTACTTGTCCAAAAGATGGTGCTCATTCACAGAGTATATACTAATGGGGGGCAAGCGGTTCTCAGATGTTGGCTAACATTAGAATCACTGTGATTTGTTAAAACAAATTACTAGGCCCAGCAGGCAGTTTCTGATTCAGCAGGTCTGGGATAGAACTTTAAACAAGTTCTCAGCTGGGTGTTCCTAGGCTGGGCTCATACTTGGAAAACCACTGGCTCAGGAGATCTGAGAAAAGAAATACTTTTCACATCTCTGGATCAGTGATTCAAATTTTGAATCAAATCATTTAGTACCAAGGTCATTAACATCTGAGAGCGCTCTGATGTATGAAAAATGTGTTGATGGATATCAATATAGTCTTGAGTGGACAGGCATGTGTTTGACATTTGGCCTCCTCATCGACAGTCTTTAAAAACCATTCTAAGGGGGGCTGGGGGAAATGAAGCTAGAGCTTTCATCTTAGAAACAGCGCAGGAGAGAAAAGTATGAACCCCTATGTGTTATTTCAAAAAATAGAAACTGAGAATAAACCTTCCAAGACATTCTTTTAAACAAGAACAACTTCTGCCTTTATGTAAAAATCCAAAGTACCTTCTTAATCATTATTTTTTAAAGGATAGTTATATTTAACATTCTAGTTCTTTGAAAATTGATCATTTTTGTGTAAGGTATATATAAATTTCCCTCTAATATTCCCTCAGAATATTTCCCTCTAAGGGAATTGACAGTATTTCCTTTGCAATATTTAGAATTGGTGTATTAGCTTGCTTTCATTTAAGAGTCTAGTGAGTTAGACAGATAATATTTTTGTCACACGTCCTAAAAATATACCTGTGAAGTAAGTAGGAAACCAGAAAAATAACCATTATTCGACAAGAAAAAAATTACAGTAGAGGGATTTATTGACAGCCCAAAGTCACAGAAGCAAATTTTGAATAAAAAAGACATAGGAACCTCAAATGACTACCTATTTAAAGAAGGTAATCCAGCACCCAGTCTCATTGTCTTTTGGTGGAAGAATAAACCCATGTATATCTGTGCTTACAACGTCTAAATGCTTATAGTGCTTACAGTGTTCTGTTTCACACTCCATTTTCTATCAGTCCAGTAAATTCCAGCCTAACAAATCCTTTTCTTAAAATTATACACACACACAGCTTATATTTGCACAGCATTTTCTATATTTAAAGGATTCTGCATACATTGATTTCATGTCATCTTCAAAGCTACTGTTTCTGTTTTTCTCATGGTTTCCTTTTAAAATCATGGAACTAACCATTTAATATAGATACAGAAGGGCCCCCAAAATCTCTCTTACTGAAAGAACTACTGTAGCTATTCCTTTCTTTTTTTTTTTTTTTTTTTTCATTGAAACTGTCATCTTTTAAAATATTTGAATTTGTGGCTAGCCTTGAAGTAAAATAAATACTACCATACTATTTTTAAAGAGCTATCAGTTGCTTCCTCCTTCCTTTGGGAGTAAGAGTACTTTGCATTACTTAAAACTCAGCTTGAAAATAATTAAAGGTGACTTTAAAATTGCTATGGGTTAAATGAATGGAATCAGGTAATCAGCACTTTCCTGAGCCTTCTGCATTTCCCTAGGGTCTCCTGAGCCCTACATTTTGTAATATCCTTCTAGCACCAACTTCCTTGTTTTGCTTTGGTTTTTCCCTTACCTGAGTCAAATGCTAGTGCTCCAGACTGTACCAGGCATTATTCTGCTAACCTCCCCTACAGTGCCGAGTACTGAAGATGGAGTCCAGACAAGGCTGCACAGAGGAGGTCAGTGCAGAAGAGGTAGCAGTTAATCTCTTTGCTGCTCTGATATCCGACAGCTGGTCTCATATGGGCCTGGTGCCAGCAGTGTCTTTACAGGCTTTGTGGCAGAGATTATTTAAAGGAGATTAATCCCTCTAAACCCCTTATATTTTAATTATTTCTGTATGTATTTATAAAACCTGCAGTCTGCTTGTTTCAGGGCACAACTGTCCAAACCTTTTTCTTTAACCTGTCAGACTAGCATATCTGGCCACAAAGAATATATATTCAATTAGATTTTCCTTGTTTTCAAAATTATTTAATTTAATTTTGGTCTTTCTTCTTGTAACATTTCTGCAAAAAAAAAATTACTTTTTGAAAGGCTAACAAAGTTAATGTGACATTCTTTAGCTAAAATGCTGTTTTTGTATTACATTGATAGGAATCTAAAGTTGTAGGTATGTAAAATGTGAAAAACCTCTGTTTTTTCTTGGGGGGTTAGTGAACATGTCTAACACGGGTTCCAGGAGTCTTAGCTAACTTTATGTCTGATCCGGCGGGCATCAGGAGCAAAGATTTCTGCCTGCCCAATTTATGTTATTAAAGGCTATAAAATTTTCCTGAATTTCAGAGTTGACAAAGTGTGAAGGAACAAAGAATCAAGAGAGCTTGTGAAGTACTCTTTGTGGAATTAGAGTATCATGTCTGTGACCACCACGAAATTGCTTCCAAATCTTTAACACTTAAGGAAACAGTTCTGCTGCTTCATGTTCTCCACTGCCCCTTTCAAATTCTGAGAAAAGGAATTATTTGGGGCTTATCCTTCCTGAAGGTCTTTAAGCTTCACAAGTCATGTGACCTTAAACAAAATTACTTAACCTTTAATAGGAACTGTCTTGATTCAGAATGTGTTCATAATATTTTTTCTTCTTAACCTTATTTAAAATGTTTTATTTTAGTGTGAAATTATGGTATTTAGTTACTGAGGCTGTCTTTTCTCCTCTTAGTGGAATTTCTTCACACTTAACCGAATGAACATTAACAACGTACTTGGGAATGAAGGAGGATCTTAGCCAAAATAGTAGTAGCTAATATTTTATTATCTAAATTCTTTGGTAACTTTTGCTTGTGTTATAGAGTGGTAATTAGATGTGACACTTCAAAAGTCAGCCAGTTCTTTACTTATTTAATTTGTGTACCATTTCTTTATTTCATTTGTCCAGAGGACATAATTTAAGTCCTACTTCTACTGGGCTTACTGTATCATTCTGGGGAAGTCATTTAATCCTGATGAACTTCAGTTTCCTTCTTTATAAAACAGAGATACTGATCCTATCCTACTTAAGGATGTCAGTTTCAAATAAATTGGTAGGCCTGAATCTCTTTGTAAAAGGATATACATGTACATTTTTGTTTCCTTAAAAGTTTTCTTAAAATCTTTTTTTTTTTCTTAAAATAAGAAAATCTGTGAGAAGCTAGGTGTTAGTTGAGTTTTTCCTTGTCTCTTTCCGAAAATGTATTCTTCTCTTCCTTGTAATTATTTTTCAAAATGTCCTTTGACATAATGGTTATTATGGAAGCATTTATTACCATTAGGAACTAGATTATAATCTAATACCTAATAATATAAGCAGTCTATATTCATTATATAGTATTTTTCATATTTAAACTGATCTGAATTTCCATATATACAATTTTGTTTTTTTAAGGCCATGACTATATGCTGCATTGTAATAACAGCAGTTAGGAAATCCTTAGTTAGTAATTCATATTTGACTTGATAATTGGAATAGGCTTCAAAGTTTTAAATAGAAAAGTAGCATACATAAGACAATGCTTGTGAAAGCTTTAAGACACAAGATAAATGATTAGAGAGGCTCTTGTAGGAATTAGTGAATTCGGAGGTTAGGACCTTGAAAGGGTTTGTTATGGTGAAAAAAGAATCAGAAATACAATATAGAAGAATTTAATCAACCATACTTGATGAAAAAAATATACAAGAGATAAAGAAAAGACTTAGAAGTTAAATCTTTGGAGAAATGTTATAAAGAAAACAGAAAAGTCTGTACTGTTTGTGCAGTACAGATGTTTTCCCAAAGGAATAAGAACAGATTCTAAGAGAGGGCTAGGTCTTCATTTTAACACCTAATACTGCAAATTCTCCATATAAATATGACCACATACAGAGAAACCCATAAAACCCCAGTAGTAGTTAAGAGGATAAGCTTTGGAGTCAGAGACCCAATTTAAGTTCCTGCTCTGCCACTTACAAATCATGTGACCTTAGACAAAATTACTTAACCTAAACTTCAGTTTCTTCATTTGTGAAATGAAATGATTTAATACCTACTACCATCATTGTTTTTACTAACAAGTCACTGAAGTCAGTCTTCTAACATTGGCAGGTTGTAGGAAGAAAAGTGTATAAAATAAAGTAATTAAAACTGCTAACACTGCATCTTTGTCTGGTTTATTACTCTTAGAAGACATTGTACATATGTCTTTATTAGAATTCTAATTCATAGGTGACTTGAATGAAAACTTTTGTCCCTATTTTTAAACCTGTATTAATAAGACCTTTTTTTTGATTCTTGATTGTACCACCATATATAAAAATATTAAATTATAGTAGGGCTGAGAGGTAGAGGTGGAATAGGGGAATAAACTAAAGCTAACATTTATTGAGACTCTATTCCCCTTATTGCAATCATTCATTATCTTTAATAAAATCACTTACATCAAAAAAAGTAGCTCAAATGGTTTTAGACTTGAATGTATATAATTTTACTTTTCTTCCCATAAGCTGTATCCTATTTGATTGGGTCCCCAAAGAAAGCAGATTCTTCAGTATTTCCTTAGGAAACCCAGAAAAGATTTTAGGCAATAATAGTAATGCAAACCATAAAACCTGAAGTAAAAATCTTTTCTTGTTTTTAAGCATTTTTTTAAATTACCATAAAGGAGAGTGGAAGTATGTGGAGGATGATAAAACCACCAATTGATAATATTTTATAATATTTATAGGTAAATAGTTTTGAAGGAATTACAGTACTAAGAACTGAAATTGTAGTTTCTGGTAAAGAGAGGGTTAAATCTCTGAACTGTAGAAGCAGATTGTGTTTTCCTTTTGTGATCAGGGTTGACAAGACATCAGTATTCTATTCATCTGTTGGGAATTAGACTGTTAATCCAATCAATGACTCTTGAGTGAGCTGTGGCCTCCCTCCCCCACTGGGGAACAATCGGATCAAACTGCAGATTGTTTAAGAGCACAGTGCTGTCCTCATGTCAGGTGGAATTCTCAAATGTTCCCTGGTGGATTGGAGATAGGGAAAGCTGTCTTGACCCATTTATCCTGCTCCTTAAATAACCAGGTATCTGCCTCATCCATAGGAAAGCATTTGGCAATAGTGACAACAGGCATGCAATAGAAATCCATTAACTTTAACTCACAAAAGTGTAGGTGAAAGGAAGAAATGTTTTAAAACACCCCACAAAACAACTTATATGAAAGTTTTTTCACTTTATTCATATTTTCTTCCTACTTGACCCTAAATCATTTTCTGCCAGGCTTTATTTGGGGGAGGCTAGGAAGGTGTTATTAACTTTTATGTCACTGAATTGTGTTTACCACCAGAAGCTCTTTTCCTATATTTATCTGACCCTGCCTCTATCTTATAAGTCAGCAGAGTATAAATAAATTTTAATATAGATTATGGGAACACTAACACTAATTAAATAAAATTTTAATTTTAAAATATCTTTCTCTGAGGAATGCTAATTAAATAAAATTTTAATTTTTAAAATATCTTAGTCTGAGCATACATAATTTTGACATCTTTTGCAGCGTAGCAAAATTTGATTTCTAATTACTGATTTAATAGTCCATTAAGTACATTTGGAAATTATTATTGAACTGATTAGAGAAATGTTCAGAGTTGCAGTTACCTTCTATGAAATGCTGCCCCAATTTTTCCTTTTAAACAGTTAGGTAACATGAGCTACCATAGAGCAAAATATCCAAAGTAGAAAAGATAAATTATCAAAGAAAGTACTTACTATCCCATCAGTGAGAACAAGATTAAAAGATAATTGTATTGCTTGCCATTTACATTGTAAAAGAGTGTTCCCAAAAATCCCCTAAATCTGCCAAATTTATCTACTACATTCTGTGAATATTTAGAGTGTGCATTTTCTAAGATTAGATTAACACAGTGAACAAGACAGACACCTTTCACGTTCTTTGCAAACATGCATTCTAGTGGAGGAAACGTGAGAAACAAATAAGATAATGCTAAGAAATAAACAAGCAGATTGGTTACTTAAAACAATGATCAGGTAAGATAGTACTGTGGAGGTAATAGTTATATTAAGACTTAAATGGAGAAAAGGTCATACAAGTCATGCTAAAAATCCCTGAAATGGGAATGAGCTGGACATACCAAGAACAGATAGTTTATACGTACATTGTAGATTTCAGATTCAGCATCTGAATTTCTTTGGGAACTTTGTAAAAATAAAGGTATCTTAATTCTATCCCTAGAAATGCTGGTTAAGCAAGGCCAAGTGTGATAGAGCTTGAATAACAGTGCTGTGAACTGTGGTGAAAAAACTGTCTCTGACTGGTGTAGATGATTCTTTCCCTTGAGCACATCACATATTTAGCTGCTTCCTCCTGTTTTTGTTCATTTTTCCTTTGCTTGTAAAATGTTTACCTTTAACCTCTTATATGCCTCAATATGTCCATCTCCACCCTCTCAAATGTAGAGACAAACGTAAATTGACCATCTTCAAGGTTCCCTACCAGTAGGAAGTGCTAGGTATTTTTTGTGAAGTAGTTTGTTTTTCTTTTTTTAAAAAATCCAAAGTTTTTTTTTTATATATATTTATATATTGCATAGAAGAACTGGGATGTAGGCCAGAGGTACGGGAAGGGTGTGTGTAAGATTCAACAGAGACAGAGCGGGGAGCAGAACAGGCAGATGACCGAAGAGGTCTGCTTGAGCCATGTGGGTTAGCTCTTTGGCTGCAGGGGCGGTGGGGGGTGGGGGGGTGGGGGGGGGGAGTTGGTGGTTTTATATGTACCCTAGTGGCCATGGGACAGTGATGTGAATGACATCAAAACAAATTGACAGATCTGGACTGTGGGACATTCTGTTACACAACTGACTCTATAACAGGTCAGTTGGCATTTAAAAAAAAGTGGAGTCAACTGTAGGTGGAGAACTAGTTAAGAAATGTAACAATCAGGGTCTCCCTGGTGGCTCATTGGGTTAAGCAACATAGTATGAAACAAACTACAGCCACTGCAGCACAAGTTCAATCCCTGC
Source organism: Galemys pyrenaicus (assembly GCA_019455555.1). Lineage (NCBI taxonomy): Eukaryota > Metazoa > Chordata > Mammalia > Eulipotyphla > Talpidae > Galemys > Galemys pyrenaicus. The sequence goes on along the minus strand of JAGFMF010011659.1, from coordinate 3,323,710 downwards.
CCCAGCCAGGGAGGGGACCCACATGGCGCAGCAGAACTCTCCTGCCCCACCTGCTGCTCCCCTCAGCAGTGTGTTTCAGTCAGTCTGCCTGTTCTGCTCCCCACTCTGTCTCTGGTGAATCTTTTCACCCCCCACACCTCTGACCTGTACCCCAGATCTTGTTTGCATAAATAAATAAATCTCAAAAAAAAAAAGGGAAATCTAACAATCAAATGTAATATGTAAACCTTGTTTGGATCCTCATTCCACAAATAACTATGAAAACACATTTTAAAAACACAATCAGGAAAATTGTATATTGTGATTATATAAGTAAATTCCCATGTTTTTATATAGTTTCATATTCATTTATGTTGGGGGAAAATGGCAATATGTCTGGAATTTGCTTTAAATTGTTTAAGAAAATAGGAATAAATGAAGCAAACAGTAAGATTATTATTGTTGAATCTGGGAGATGGGTATATATGGAAGCTCATACTCTTTTGTGTATGTGTTAAGTTTTTCATATAGAATGTTTAAAGGGCCTGGTGTCTATGTTTATCTGAAGGACTATTACTAAAGATTGAGAAAAACAGTACCACACCATTTAGTCATACTAAACTGATATTAGTCACAGTGTACACAGTGTACAAAGATACTATTATCACTTTTTAGACCTTTTGGCTTAGATCAAGTCTAAAAAGATAGTGCTTAAAAGTCTTGCTCAATCAGTAATTCCCTTGGACATTTAGAGTATGATTTGACATTCACCTAACTTATCAGAACTAAATTTTTTCCGTAAAATGAGGCAACCTCTCTTCCCAGGACACTGTGTCACAGTTTTAAATGCTGTGTTCATTGAAGGGAGTCTTAATCATGAGAATTTCTTTAGCACGTAGAATAATCACATTTTCAGAAAAGTACTAGTTCTTAGGCCTCTTAATTCAATGTGTTTAAAGCAACTTTCACTTTAGTATTTAATGGAATGGGGAAAGTGTGTTTGTGTAGGGTAGGGATCAACCCAAGGTCTGTAAGGAAAAAAACTTTGGCCTGCTAGGAGGTGTAGAAGCAAAATTGCTACTGTACGTGTAAGTATAAATAACCTTAAAGTACATGGTATTATGTTTATAATAAAATCATTAGGGCTCAATAGATCTGGGTCTTAATGCCAAATATATATTACATGTAACTGTATATGTATGTGGGGGAAAAGGGCAGTGTCATTCTGGTAGAATCCATAAGGCCCATGAATGTAATTATTATTATAGTTACTAGTGAAACTTACTGTTACGCCAATGACTTGTTTACTGTTAAAGAGTCTTCTCCCTTCCCAATCATTCAACATCCGATGTTAATCTTGGAATATTGAACACTACTTTATAGCATTTCAAAACTATATTTAAAACAGGGCAAACCTGACCATGAAGGACCAGAATCAGAATCTGTTAGGTAAAAGACATTCATGAATGCTAAATAGTTAAAGAAAAGCTTCACATCTAGAAATTTGAATTGTCAGCCAGGGTCTAGGCTTCTGAGTCTAAAATAGGGACTCTGTGCTCTGTCCTTTTAATATCACCTCCTATGTTTAAATAGCCCTGAACCCACTTACTCAGTACACTTTTGAGCATCTGCTATAGCTTGACAGTCATCTAGACCAGGAAAGATAAGGACCTCCAGGTTTTTCTTATGTTCCTCACTACCTATCTACACGAAGAAGACATAGATAGCCCTTTGTTTTCTTGAAATCACCTTCATGCATCCTGACTCATTTCTTTGTTTTTTTCAGTGTCTGTTATCAGGAAAAAAACTGTTTATTGTGGTAAAATATACATAACAAAACTAATCATTTTAGTAGCAGTTCAGTAGCATTAAGTATATTGACACTGTTATGCAACCATCACCATCATCAATTTTTAGGATTTTTTCATCTTCCCTAGCTGAAATTCTGTTTAAATAATAATTCCTCGCATTCCCCTCTTCTAGCACCTGGCTACCACCATTTTACTTTCTGTCTCTATATTTGACAACCCTAGGCACCTCACCTACCTGTAATCATACCATAACTTTTCCTTCTGTGTCTGACATTTCATTTACCATAATATCTTTAAGCCTTTTATAAGATGTTTCATGTGCCAGAATTTCATTCCTTTTCAGGGATGAATAATATTCCACTGTATGTATCAACCACATTTTGTTTATCTGTTCACTTGTTGATGAACATTTAGGTTGTTTCCACTTCTGGGACACTGTGAATAATGTTTTATAAACATTGGTGTATGCGTACTGCTTTAGTGTGTGTATACATACTTATTACCTGCTTTCAGTTCTATATATACCCAGAAGTGAAAATGTTAGATCATGTAATTCTGTTTAATCTTTTGAGGAATTGCCATACTGTTTCCCTAGTGGCCATACTATTTTGCATTCCTACCAGCAGTGAAGAAGGGCTCCAATTCTCTACATCTTCACCAACACTTGTTATTTTCTGTTTTTGACAACAGCCATTGTAATGGGTATGAAGTGATATCTTTTTGTATTATCAGAAAATTTTTAATATTTACCAGATAATTCACAGAACACACAGCTTAAAGGGATAGCTAACAAATAATGTATGCCACAGAATGATATAAGGATAACTAGATTGAGAATAGCCCTATTCATCCTTTTCAGTTTTATATGAGAATAGGTACCTGTAACTCACTGATAATATATTTCATGGAATTGTTTATCATGGTCCAGAGAGTAATTACAATGGCCTATCATAGGTCTATCATAGGAATGGTCTATCATAGGAATAAAATAAACACTAAAAATATAAAACTAATAACCCTGAGATGTAAATTCAACTCAGATATTTTTACTAAATACTTTATGACCTGAATGCTACAGGCACTAAAGGGCACAAAAGAGTTGTAAGCCATGGTTCCTGCCCTCAGGTTGCTTACTATGGAGACACTAAGAAATGTATCAAATAATAGAGTATTTATGAGCCAAAATGTAATCAAGTGCCATAATGAGAGAGACACTGTAAGTGTTTTGGGAAAGGTAAAGGGGAAACGGGAAAGTCCTTTATGGACTACATAGTCAAATATTTATTCAAGAGGAAATTGCAGCTTGACAAAGAGCTATAAAGACTAGATGATATTTGATGGCCACTGAGGTAGGGGTAGGTATAAATAGCAGAAACAGCTCAATCTTGTGTGTTTGTAATGAACAATAATTGGATAAAGCAGAAGCAGGCCATGAGAGCTATGAATGCTCACCTTAAGGAACTACTCGTGTGTGTGTGTGTGTGTGTGTGTGTGTGTTTTAAAAGGAAGCAATGTTATGGATTTTTTTAGTGATTAATGAAGTGACAGTGCACTTTTATAAGGAGAGAGGAATACTAGTGAAGACAACATTGATTTAATTTAGATATGTAATTTAGATATATAAAGGATTTATATTTGGGTAATAGAAACAGAAAATATTAATTAATTTCCCAAATAGCAAAAGGAAAACTTGAGTTAGGGTCCCTTCACAGGTTGGGTTAAAGAGTGCTGGGAGGAAACATTAAATTTAGGTATCACTGAAGGGGATTGATGAAACAACTTTAGTTTCTCTATTACTATATAGTCCAGTTGATCATATCACAATTTTTTAGTGGGGAATGAGAACACAAATAGAGAGATACTTGATATGATTTTACAATAGTTTAAAAAAAACTTAAGGACTTCAAAAATAAAAGTCATTTTTACATTGACATTCATTTTCTTTTTTTTTTTTTAAGATTTATTTATTTATAGCTGGGGTACAGGCCAGAATCGCGGGAGGTGAGAGGATCCACCAGAGACAGAGTGGAGAGCAGAACAGGCAGATGGACTGAAACACTGCTGAGGGGAGCAGCGGGCGAGGCAGGAGGGGTCTGCCACGCCATGTGGGTCCCCTCCCTGGCCGGCAGCAGGGATCGAACTCGTGCTGCAGTGGCTGAGGTTTGCTTCATAGTGGTTGCTTAACCCACTGCGCCACCAGGGAGGCCCGACATTCATTTTCTTAAGAGAATTTGAAGATTAATAAAAATGTGTGAGGGATGGAAAGAGAAGCTAAAAAGAACAAAAAGTGGTTTATTTCAGGGACAAGTAAGTTGAAATAAATGAGTTTTGAGCCTTAAAATCCCCATCATTCACTGAAGAATTAAATCCATTTTAAAAAGCTAACTTCACATAAGAAGAAATTAACTAAAATTAGATAGACAATAGAAAATGAGTGGGAGTGACATTGTTCTTGCAATGTCCTAAAGCAAATAAAAAGTCAGGAAAATTTGTCTTTTCACTTATAAGTTGTATATGTAACATTCTCTTAGTGAATAATGATAATTTTCAAATATATTTTAATCCTGATATATTTTGTTATATTAATGTGAGAACTAATAAAATGAAAACTTAAAAGAGCAAAAAGAAAGCTTATTAGAATTTTATTTGTTGATATATTGTCCAATAAGTCTGTCAAATTTTGAGTTAAAGCAGTAGAAAAAATGTAGAAAGCAAATGTCTAGAAAGCTGTGGGATATAGCTGACGAGAATAAGCAACAATTTATATATCAAAAAGAATAAATTGCATGTTAAACAATTGATAGCTTTTTGGATTGAATGTTTTAATCAGTGAAAGAGGTGAGAACATGGCCTGTAGTCTCTATCCCAGTGTGTGTAATCTTAGGCGCTGGAACATTCTTGCTAAGACCTTCCAGTTTGGCTGCAGTTTGTGCAACCCCTCAACCCGGCAGCATCCATTTATATTCCATTTTGACTTACTTGTACACTAATACTTTGGACCTTGCTCCCTGTCAAGACCTCAAATTATGAAGTTTCTCTAGATCATTAGTTCTTAACATCTCCCTTTTCCTCAAATTTGATTCTATATTTCCTGCCTTAACATGCCTGCCAGTTCAAACATGAACCCCAGAATTAATCACCTGAGCTTATCTTATGGACCAAGAGCTGTGAGTGTGTTGACAAGACTCTTCATCCAGAGCTTTCTCTGTTTCCCTAGGTAGATTCATTTGCTAGAGAAAGACATAGTTCTTTCTCCTGAAGATAGCTGCTGCCTCCCTCATTACCAAGGTTTTTATTTTAATTTACCCAGAGGGAAACTTTAAAAAGATAACTAGATAATTATACCTTGCCATATTAATATCCTCATTTAACAGATACTTACTGGCTGCTGGTAATATCCAAGCACTGCAGATTTTTACACTATATTAGAGTACCTCTTTATTCACATACCGTACTTAATGATGCAAATGTCTAAGAAAGTCTTTAAAGGTTATTAATCAGGCCATCTAAAAATGCTTAGATTTCCTCTCTACTATGCTTATTAATTAGTCATCTTTCTAAGCTTGAAAACTTCCAGGGATAGGGAATTCAGTGAATATTAAAATTTGTTTTGCTTTTTTAGTTTGAGACATCTTTCTACTAGGAAATTAACTATATGGTTCTGTAATTTTGTGCATTCTTCCTGACTTTACCCTTGCAGCCATATAGTAGCAAACTTAATTCCTATGTTTAAGATATTTTCTCCTTGATTCCTAATATGATAGGATTAAAATTTACTCTGCTATCCACTAGAGCCTGTTTGCAGCTCTTTAATATATACCCGTCAGAGTTTCTTCCACCCAGATTCAGGACTACTAACACTGCAGGAATCATCTGACCCAAAACAGAGAATGGTACCATATTTGATGTTTATTGCTGCACAAAACATTATCACAATTCAACGGCTTCAACAACACACATTTGTGTTACTGCACAGTCTTCGTGGGTCAGGAATTGGGACGTAGCTTTTTGGAGTCTTCTGCTCAGGGTCTCTCCAGCTGCATTCACATTGCCAACCATGCTGTATTCTCTTCTGGAGCTTGATGATCCTCTTCCAGGTTTGCTCAGATATTGGCAGAATTCAGTTTCTTATAGTTTGTAGGACTGAAGTCCTGAGCTTCTAGAGACCTTCCTTCTTCACCTGCACTTCACAACAGGACCAACTTGTCTGTTTGCGTCTTTAAGATCGGTTATTTTCATTTCATCTCTACCCTCCATCATAGAAATGGGTATTCTGTCAAATTCTCAGTCTAACTCACACTCATGAGAAGGATTTTTATACAAAGGCATGGGTCATTGGAGGTCATTCTAGAATTCTGCCTGCCACAGAATTTCCCCATATCAACATTATACAACTATTATAAAAAAATTTTATTATAGTAACATTGATCTAACTGTATCTGATTCAGAAACACAGGATCCCACCCGCATCACACCACCAATTGTTTCTAAACTTTAGTTTTTTTGAATACTGCAGGCTCACTGAACACACCAAATCCCCCTGTGTCTTCTGTTTAGGCTTCTAAAAAGTGTGCTCCCTAATGTAGCTTGTGACTATTCCATCTGTACTACAGGGTCATATTTATCTCAGTTAAATTTTACATTGCTAGATTCAACTGAACTAGCTTATCAACATTTGATATCTGTTTCTCTCACCCAGTTTACTTACCATGTCTCTAAATTTCGAATGAATTTCTAGAATTTTAGCTTCAGAACTCCAAACTTCTAACATATAATGTTGGTTTTTACGGAGCTGGGACAGACTAGACTTTGCAGTATTGTAAAAAAACATAACTTTGAAAAATTCAAGATGCTTTACTTTTCATTAGTATCTACTTATAATAGAATCTTAGAATATATAGAAAAGTGGGGCCTCCCTGGTGGCACAGTGGGTTAAGCAACGCACTGTGAAGCAAACCTCAGCCACTACAGCACGAGTTCGATCCCTGCTACCGGCCAGGGAGGGGACCCACATGGAGCAGCAACCTCTCCTGCTGTGCCTGCTGCTCCTCTCAGCAGTGTACTTCCGTTGATCTGCCTGTTCTGCTCCCCGCTCTGTCTCTGGTGAATCCTCTCACCACCCCCCCAACTCTGGCCTGTACCCCAGTGCTTGTATGCATAAATAAATAAATCTTAAAAAATATATAGAGAGAAAAGTGAAAGAAAAAACTGCATACATACTTACACCTACTATTCACATTGTAATAGATATTTTATTCCTTTACTGTAAGATTTTTGTTTATTTTTTAATTTATTTTGCATAGAAGAACTGGAGTGTAGGTCAGAGGTGGGTGGAAGGGGAGAAGGTGAGAGGATTAACCAGAGACATAGTGGGGCTCAAAACTGGCAGATCTACTGAAATACACTGCAAAGGAGAGCAGCGGGTGAAAAAGGAGAAGTCTACTGTGCCATGTGGGTTAACTCCTTGGCCAGCCTTTTGTGGTGGGCCTTTGGGGTGCTAGTGCTGAGACTTAATCCATAAGTCACTAGGGAGGCCCTTGTAGAAGAATTTTGAAATGTTTTCAATATACAATGTTTCTGTTTCTTTGCTTGCTTTACCTTGTTGAGCTCTTTCTATGAAACCTTTTTTTATTCCTTCATATTCTACTAGTAATGTGATGATATTCTAAGTTATACTTTATGACCATTATTTAAAATTTCTACCTAATTATCCACTCAACTGACATATTAGCTTTTCCTATATTGTCAAACATTAAATTGTCTCCAATTTCTTGTTCTAGATAATACTAGAATGAACTTTTTTAAAAAATTTTTTTCAAAATATTTGAAACATTTTAAAAAATAGATTTAAGAATGCTAAACCACTCCTAGAGGCCATGAACTTTTCTGTTATACTTACATATGCTCCTACCAACAGCAAATCAAAGTACCTACCTTTTAACATCCTCTATGGATGGTAAACTGGCTGGTGGACCTAGCACCATAAAGATTTCCACTGTAGAAGTAAAGAATAAGAGTATAATGGGAAAAAACCATTTCTCTATTATATGTCTGATTACCATCATACAAGCGGATCGACTGAAATATACTGCTGAGGCGAGCAGTGGCAAGACAGGAGAGGTCTTCTGTGCCATGTAGGTCAGCTCCCTGGCTGGGGATCGAACTAGTACTGCTGTGGCTGCGGATAGCTTGATAGTGCTGAGACTTAACCCCTAGTGCCACCAGGGAAGCCTATACAGTCTGCTTTTTATTATTAGCTGTTTTTCTATAAAATACCTTTTCTACTTTATTGCTTTCTTCTTAAATAGTTACACTATACCATGGGTATTTATAGGCGGTTTGAAGCATAGGGCTAAAGCTTCCCTTTCTCTCTTGAGATTGCTGAAATCTACTGGTTGGCATGCAGCCCAGTCCTCTTTATGGCTAGCTGTTCTCAGTGGTCTCAAATGTCTACAACTTACCTCCTCTTTCACAGCTTCTAATTTTTGCTGGCTGCAATTATTTCTGCCCCTGTTCCTTCTTCTAATTATCATTTGGCTCTTAGCACTTCTGTTCTCTGTTCCTTGCTTTCCTTCACTTTTCACTTCCTATGCCTCTTCTGACTCCTGTTGTAGCTCATATGTTATAGGTGAAGGCTGACCTTTCAGTACTTTCCCAAACCAACTAGAAGAATTCTTCTGTACACTGAGCCCCTAGTCACACGTTTCATGCTCCATATCAGTGTCTTTTTCCCCTGTGCTCTGGATCTTAGTCCAGGTACGTGAGAAGGCCAGAAATCAAGTCCCTGGATTAGTAAAGTATAACTGTATATGGTTTTCCTACAAGTGGTTTATTTTTTAGTATTGTTTAACTTTTATGTACAGTTAGATACAAGGGAAGAAGGCTGCTTTTGATGGTAATTTTGAGTTCTAAAGGCAGAACAGAGGAAGAGGCCAGGTGCAAAGGAACTTACCATCTTAAAGGTGATGGTGAAAAACCTTTTGGGGGGTCATGGATACATTTTTCCTTTTTTTAATATGACAGTATTTAAAACTATATTTATCATTTATGTTCCTTATAAATTATTATTTTTTTAAATATTTATTTATTTATGCATACAAGCACTGGGATACAGGCCAGAGGTGTGGGGGGTGAGAGGATTCACCACAGAGAGCGGGGAACAGAACAGGCAGATCAACAGAAGCACACTGCTGAGGGGAGCAGCGGGCACAGCAGGAGAGGTCCGCCGCGCCATGTGGGGCCCCCCCCTGGCCGGCAGCAGGGACCGAACTCATGCTGCAGTGGCTGCGGTTTGCCCCACAGTGCGTTGCCCAACCCACTGCGCCACCAGGGAGGCCCTATGTTCCTTATAAATTATTATTATTTATTTGGAAACAAAAGATGTGGAAGTACAGGATGAGGGTGCATATTTTTATATTTTTGTGGTTTGAATTTTAATTATGGCTGAATTTTTCTCCATGTTAACTCTATCATATTATTTTGTTTATTTTTAATTCAACTGAGTATTTTTATTTTACCTAGCATATAAGCCCTTACCAAAGATTTCAAATGTAGGACCAATTTTAATTTATTAGAATTGTTTTTGCTGCTGTTTATAACAACTCTATATTTATTGAATTTGAGCATTTCTTTTAAGCTAAAACAGAAAGGGAAAGCATAAATAACTATGACAAACAACCCTCTTCTGGTGTGGTCATTTGAAATGAAACAACCAAAAAATTTAATCAACTTAAATTTAGAAAAATAAGCTGATATAAGTTGTAAACCAGATGAGTAAAAGCTTTCACTTACTCATTCTTGACATTCAATTCCATTTATTCTTTGTAATATATTTTAAAACAGAACGTTTATAAAGACTAAGGTTTGGGTTCCTATATCTTATATCTTATATCTTGAAGTTACCAAGAAAAAATGTTTGGAGTCATATTCCTGCTTTAATGCAAAGTCTGTTTTGACAAACAAATCAAACAGAGGTAAAGATTTGTAGATATGAGATGATGTACTTTACTTAAAGTATCAGAATCAGAATAATCAGAGTACTGTAATAGTAGTTGATTTAAAATAATTAGTAATAATGATTAAAAACTAGCCGTTATATGTGAGTCAATATCAATTCCTTTGTGCTAACATTCTTAAGTACTTATTATGCACTGGGCTTACCAGACATGAATAAAAAAAGAATTTACATTTGGGTCCCTAGAAAGGCTATAATTTGATTAGAGGGTAATTTAAAATAGTCATCCTCTTCTTTGTTTTCACCCAGATGCCTATAGTTTAGACATATCAAGGTGCTTAGACATGTCAACAACTGAGAACTGAGGAAAATCCCTCATGTGTTTTAAAGTGTGCTCCTTTTTTCTAGTGCTCTTGGAATACAATAGTATAAGTCCTGCTATCTTTCTGTTCCCCACTTGCCAATCAATTTTATGGTTGTAGTCATGGTTCTTATGTTCATTTCCCTGCTCTAATTGATTTCTAGGTAGACATGCTCTAAAATGAAAGATCACAAATCTCAGTATTTCACATTAAACACTAGAAAACTTCAGCCTACAGCATCTGAACTTAAAACACAAAATTAGGCATGGTGAGCTGAGAAACATATTAAATTGGAAATGGATGGGGGTAGGTATGAGGTACCCCTGTCAAGCTTATAATGGTAAATTGCCATTTAATAAGTAACCATGATTTTAATTGGCTTGATCAGTTTTTATTGGAAACAGCTAAGCATAGTTATAATCACTGAAATATAGGTTTGTAACTATTTAGAAAGTATTCAAATTCAGAGAGACTACAAATGAGTTGTGACTTTTTATTATAAAAGTAATATCTGTATATTATAGAAAATTTTACACAATACAAACAGTAAGTAAAAACAGATTTCAAGTCATCCATAATCTTACCCTTGAGATAAATCTATTATTATCACTTTTGATGCTTTCCTTATCTTTATTTTTACAGAGAAATAACATCTTATTTTTTTCTTCTGTTTTTTTTCCTTATTTATATATATTTGACATCAATTATAATCCCCATGTATTCCCCATCACCATTTCACCAGTGTACCATCACCTCAGTCCCTTGTGCTCGCTAGATAACATTTTAAAAACAAAAGTATACTCCTAGTTTTGTAACTTACTTTATTTACTTATTACTATCTTCTCATATCCATGGATATGAGATTCTATTTTATAATATATAAGCTAGACTAAACCTCATGATGGCAAAAACTGGTATATTTATTTTTTAAAAGATATTTGCTTGTTTGTTTTTGCATAGAAGAACTGGGGCATAGGCCAGCGTTCTGGGGGCGGGGGGGTGACAGGATTCACCAGAGACAGAGTGGGGAACAGAACAGGTGGATTTACTAAAATATAAAGCTGAGGGGAGCCACAGATGAGACAGGAGAGATGGGCTAGTTCCCTGGTGGGGCTCAAATTGAGGCTGCCACAATGGGCAATTGTTGTGATAGTGCTGAGACTTAACCTCTAGGCCACCGGGGTAGCCCCCCTAACTGGTTTATTTTTCACTGTGTTTTGGACATGTAATAAGCTTTCAGAAAATCAATATTTAAATAAATTCTACTCCTCTCCATTTTTTTCTTATTGAGCCTAGCTAGAGTTTTGTCTATTTTCTTTTTTTTTTGTCCTAAAACACCAACATTTGTTCTCACTGATCTTTTGAAATGTCATTTTGATTTCTATTTCCTTTATTTCTGCTCTCATTTTTATTTCCTTCTAGTGGATTTGGTTTCATTTTTTTTCTTCCTCTGATTCCTTAAGATATAAGATTAGATTATTTATTTGAGCTTGCTTCTTTACAGAGGCCTGTATTGCTATATATTTCCCTATTAGTTACTACTTTTGTTCCATCCCATAGATTCTGGTAGTTTGTATCTTCATTTTCACTTATTTCTAGGTTTTTTTTTTTTTTAGTTATTCAGTAGCATGTCCCCATATTTGAGATTTTTCCCACCATTTTCCTTTGTGATTGATTTCTAGTTTTATACCAGCATGATCATAGAAGATACTTGATATGATTTCAATTTTTATGAATTTATCAACACTTGTTTTGTGTCCCAACATGTGGTCTGTTCTCCAGAAAATTCCTTATAAAGCCAGTCTGACCTTATTCCTCATATAAGGCTGTTTTCCTTGCTGACCTTTTACTTAGTGTTAAAGGGATAAAAATAATGCTTCCTGTAATCAGTCCTGAGCAAAATACTTAATATTTTCCATCAATATCTCATTTGATAGAATAAAAAATATCTAATTCTTATCTTCAGTAGGGTTCTGAGTCTGGAGATAAAGAAAACTAAGTCCATAAAGAAAATAATTATTAATAAAGTAGAGGGGCCTCCCTGGTGGCACAGTGGGTTAAACAACGCACTATGAAGCAAACCGCAGTCACTGCAGCATGAGTTCGATCCCTGCCGCCAACTGGAGAAGTGACCCACATGGCACGGCAGATTTCTCCTGCCTCGCTCACTGCTCCCCTCAGCAGTGTATTTCAGTTAATCTGCCTGTTCTGCTCCCGCTATGTTTCTGGTGGATCCTCTCTCCCCCACACCTCTGGCTTGTACCCCATCTTTTGTATGCATAAATAAATAAATCTTTAAACAAATAAATAAAGTGGAGGCATGACCAAAAATAGCAAAGTAAGACGTAAAAATTCTAAAGAGAGTAACTTGTTCCATGCGCAGTTAGAAGGAAAAATAATCTAGAAATCAGATTGAATATAACAGTGATTTTGTACCTTGTTAACGGTAAGCTAAGTCTCCTGTTTATTATTTAGGCTCTCATTGGATTATTACATCTTTTAGTCTATGTTATATGAAGTATGTGGAAATAGGAAAACTTATTTTTATGTTCTAGTAAAAGAAGAAAACGGTAGGTTAAGAGATTAGTGAATAAACAAGAAAGATTAGAGAGTATAAGCATTCTTATTTCATAAATAAGCACATACTGAATGTAAGGCACTATGATGGGAACTGGGTGAAGAACTTATCTACAAAAGTTGCAGTCTTAGTAAAAGAGCTAGATGGGTATAGATAGTATATGCTATTCCATACTAGCTGAACAGCGGTAGTGGGAAGGTTTCCCAAAGAAGAACTGAGCCTTAAAATTTGAAGAGATCTCTTTTTCCTTCAAGATTCCTTACTAAATAAAATGGAAATTCTCATACCACAAAACACCCAGAAGTGCAGAATAAAATATAATAGGCGTCTCTTTAAATGATGTTGAAGGGCCCTCCCTGGTGGTGCAGCAGGTTAAACACCACACTATGAAGCAAACCGCAGCCATTGCAGCATGAGTTCAATCCCTGCCTCTGGCCGGGAAGGGGCCCCATATTGCACAGCAGACCTCTCCTGTCTCACCCCCTGGTCTCTGGTGATCCTCTCCCCTCCTGCACCTTTGACCTATACCCCAGTTCTTGTATACATAAGTAAATCTTAGGAAAAGTAAATAAGTAAATGATGTTGAAATTATGAAAAATTAATGTAACTTCATCAACTGAAGCATAGCTAAAAACAAAGTAGTGAATCTTAAAGTTTATAAAATTGGAAAGCTTAAAAAGAAAGTGGTAGTGTCCCCAAAAAGGGGGAAGTTCCAGAATGCTGGTTCCGCCCTAAGTGGGTGCTAAACTTTTACCCTCAAGGAGATGAGTAACTTTGAATGCTTAACTTAATAACTGTATTCTTTGTCCTTTCTGTATTATACCCTAATTGTGTTAAAAGTTCCTTTCCATTAAAGGTCTTATATGTTCATCTTAATGCAACAAATAACAAAACCCATTTAAAAAAAGCAAGTTTAGGGGTTTTAAAGTGCCCCTCTCCCTGCCCTGTAACAGTATGTTTAAATCAACACTGAGCAGATTTGCCAGACACAATACCCATTAATTAGAGATCTCAAAGAATACTAGCCATCATTGGAGAAAAGGAAATTTATGAGTCTGCCCAACACATCGTTGACAGACAGAACATTTGTCTTGGCCTGTACTCCAAGCTCAGGAGCCAGATTTGGGTTTGAGTAAAGGTTTGCCCCTTTAAAATTTACACTACTTTTAAGTGTTCCCCAGGCTAAGGAGTTAACATAGGAATCTCAGACTGATTTGGTGTCTGCAGAAACACAAAAAAAATGTCATCCTGGAAATACAGGTTCTCAATTCAGGGAACACAGCCTAGAATTTTTAACAGATAAGACACACTTAAAATGAATTTACAGTTCACACTTTTAAAAGCACACAAGAAGCAATCAACAATAAGCAGATCTCTTGCAGCATAGCAAATATCACATGTAGACTCGCACACTTAAATAAAATAAACTCAAATAAAAGAAATATAGACACTATAAAATATATCTCTTTAAAACACTAAAATATATCAAAGGCAGATTTTTAAAACTTGATAAGAGAGCAAGAAATATTTTTAAAAGATTGAAGAACAGTTTTAGAGTACAGTGTGTTTTTGGCAGTAAGAAGCCAGATATTGAGACTAACAGTCAAAATTTAGGAGGAGAAGAAATTAGGGAGATGAACAAGGCTGAGGGCATAATTGCCTTGCATTCTGTGTTAATGAGGACTCCTGTTTGCAAGTGACAAGAACAATTACATTTGTCCAGAGACTGTGATGTCATCTTTCACTTAACCCAGAAAGGCAAGGCTATGGTTAAAATGACAAGAACCAGAGACTCTCTCTGTCTCTCACCACTTCCTTTTTTCTTAGTGAATATTTCACTCTTTCCTGCTGCAGACTGGTTTTCTCCACAGTGGAGGCCATTGCCATTTGCAATTCTTGGCTTACACCTTTTGCCTTCTTTTTTAATTGTGGGAAAATATATGTAACATAAACTATTTTAACCACTTTTGAGTATGTGATTCAGTGACAATAAGTACAGACAATGTATGTTAGGTACATTATTTTGCAACCATCTCTACTCTTCAGCTCCAGAAAATTTTCACCATCCAAAAATTAAGTTCTGTTCACATTAGCAGCTACTCCCATTCTCCCCTCCCTCCAGCTCCTATAACCACTGTTCTACCCTCGGTGCTTCATCTAAGTGGAAGCACCATACACTATTTTCCTTTTGTGTCTGACTTATTTCACTACACCCAGTGCTTTTGATCAGAGAGGAAGGAACCTTCTTTATACATAGACTTCCACCCCTGGCTCCATTTTTTTTAAATCCTAAGAGAAAATGCTAATAGGTTTTCCTTACATAGTATACGACTTTTAGTCCAGGAGAGTGATGTGCACATTTGCTCACCTAGGGTTACCTGCTCCCTGAATCTTCTTCAGTTCTCTGTATAAACATACCTCTTCCACCTCATAATCTGTGTCTAAAACAGCACCCCACATCATGCTAGACTCTTTCTACTTTGTGTTTTTTTTTTTCAGAGTACTTAATACTCCCTGTTAAGTAATGAATTTATTTGCTCATTGCTTCCCTTATTTGAATATAAAATTTATAACGTCAGGGTCCTTCCCTTCTTGCTCATTGCTGTTTCTGGTACCTAAAACAATAGCTGCAACATAATACTTTATGTATTCAAGTAAATATTTTTTAATTAACTGGAAGTTGTGGTGGAGATACAAATTTAATATTCATTGGTAAAAGCGATTAATAGAAATTATGTTTCTACCTCCCTAATGAAGATAAACAATTAGAAATTAAAA
Source organism: Galemys pyrenaicus (assembly GCA_019455555.1). Classification (NCBI taxonomy): domain Eukaryota; kingdom Metazoa; phylum Chordata; class Mammalia; order Eulipotyphla; family Talpidae; genus Galemys; species Galemys pyrenaicus. The sequence continues at coordinate 3,308,248 of JAGFMF010011659.1, read as the reverse complement.
GAAACAGAGTGTGTGTGTGGGGGGGGGGGGGGAATAGAGTATATAAAAGCACAGTGATTAAACAAAGANTACCTCCCTAATGAAGATAAACAATTAGAAATTAAAAGAAACAGAGTGTGTGTGTGGGGGGGGGGGGGGAATAGAGTATATATAAGCACAGTGATTAAACAAAGAAGTTAATGTATAAGTAGCAAGAGAACCATACTCTTTAAACATGGATATTTGTGGAAATAAGACCTTTTCAATGAGGATAGTAAATAGAGTCCTAATGTTGCAATAGCTTGGGCCCTTTCTGAAATTACATTCCTGAATGTTTAAGCTATAAATGTGAATATATAAACTCATTAGTTGTTGTGTGTCTGCATATATTTACACACATATACATACATTTTATCATTGTATCAACATTGAAAAAAGGCAAAGTAGATATAAGTCTAAAGCTACAGTTTTTTCAAAATTGTCCTTAGGAAGTGATCATGCTTAGTGAAATAAACCAGGAGGAAAAAGAAAAATATCTAATGGTTTCACTTACAGGAGGAATGAATATAGGGGAACCAAACAAGGGATCAGGAAAAAAATAACAGTAATAAAAACAACAAAATTAGCAGGCAACTATAAATCAGAGATATTCTGCAAGGGAGGGGGAAGAAAAGGAATCAAAACAGGGTTTTGGTTCACAGGTGAATTGGTGTTGGAAATTTTACAGGGAATACACAATGATGTAAAGATGTAATTTTAAAAATTAATTAAGAAAAATTGTCCTTAACTAAAACCAGACATGATGGAACAGTCTGCCGCATAGATGCACGCTGCCCCTCAGGAGCATCACTGTAGTCTCTTCAGCTCTCTTACACCCTATCTTTCCTTAATCTTGAGGAAAGATCTTGAGGGCAGAGCAAAGCCAGAGAGAAACAGGCAACACAGTAGGGGTTTTGTATTGAAAAAGAAGAAATGGACAAAAAGTGCCTATTTCTAACTTCTTGGTGCTTTCAATCTTTTATTCCCCTTGGACTCTAGTATCCTTATGATGCTTAATGCACACCCCATACTTAGCCACTGTTGCACCTCAGTTAAGTGTACCGTATTCCAAGGATTCCTTAAAATAATTGATTTCATATCTCTACCCAACCACCAATACCTCACCTCAAAATCCTGTGAGCACTCCCATTCCCTCATAGGAAAAAATTTAATTAATCTATATTGGCTCAAGGTTATCCCCCTCACACACACCTCCCCCCACCCCAACCTCACCAGCTGTCCTCTCTGCCAAACCTCTCTAGTTACTAAAAAGCCCTTAAGACATGACTTTTCTTAGTATGTATCTGATCTAGAAAATAAGTTCACTGGGGCAGCTTTTTGCTTTTTTCCCTAGGGGATTAAGTAAAGAGAACCACAGCCAAAATGTTATGGGGACCAATTTCCACATTCAGCTTCTGGGCAATTCTGACATGACCAAAGATTTAAGAAATAATCCCACCCCACCTTCTCTCAGCTATTCATAGTGATGATTAAGCATTTATTCTTATTTACTATGCTTCTTAATGATCATACATACTGCTGAGTGCATATTAGATTAATTTCTAAATTCTGCTTTTCACGTGTGCTTAATCCTGATTGTTGCTCATGTAATGTGGTTACATGTTCTCAGTTTAAGAATAGCATTGTTAAGAGTAATTAATTGTATTATAATTAGTATATATAGTTAGAATATGTTGGTTTTCAAAGAATAAAAATTAACTGTTGGAGTTTTTTGAGTAATTTGTGGAAACTTTTGACTTTATTGAACTTCTGGGGTGTGCTTTGAAGATACATTTCTTTATATTTGATATAATTAGGAAGCCTAATGTTCTGAGCCTAGAATTAGTGAATCATGGTAAAGGGATTAAAATGTTACTGACTCTTAAATAAATCACAGACCTTTTAAACAAATTTGGGAGCAAGTATAGAATAAAACATACTAGTAGTTAAGATAAATTATATACAGCATCCATTTTTCTGCCACTTATTGGGCAATCAATCTGCTGCATTTTACAGGGTTCCCTTGGTTTACTATCTGTAGCTATTGTTATGTTCTCACTTTTCTGGTAGCTGATACAGTTTAGAAGTTGCCATTCTACTTTTCCTCTGTTCTCCAACAAAGTGAACTCTGTTGAAAATTACTGAGCACCTGAAAGAAATGACTTCTTTTCCTGTGTTTCATAAATGTTGAATTTTGGTCCATTGAGTGTGTTTACTGTAACTTAGTACTCTCCTACTACTTCAGTAGCTCAAACTTCTAAAATATATTATGTTTGTTTGTTTTTTTATAGGACAATGAAGGTCAAACAGCTCTACATTATGGTAAGATATTTCTAAATTATTAAGAAATGTATTTTAGACTTCTCTCTGTCAATTTTGTCCCGCCTTATGTAGTGCTTAGGAAAATGCCTGGCAGCAAGCAGAGACACAGTAACTTTTTGTTTAAAAAATAAATTGCTAACCTTTAAAGTTAAGAGATATAGTATAATTCTTATTGGCATATTCATTGTAAATTGAGCATTTCTATATAATCAACAGACATAAGGCTTCTCCAATTCCCCTTTGAAAATTCATTATTTCCTTCATGGTACTGTCAATGATTATTAAATCACTAGTCATTGTCACTATATGATCTAGAATCTCTCCTACTGTTTGATCTAGAATCACTTCCACAAGAAATACTTTTTTGATGATATTGAAGAAAAATAGCTTTGATTTTTTTTTTCATTTTCTTCAACTTTTATTAAACTAACATTCCATTTGTAATGTATAGGTGTCAGGTAAACATCATTAGAAATCAACATCACCTATAACATATTGTTTACCACCAAAAGCTTGATTCCATCCTCCATTATACAATTTACCCTTTTTACCAGATTAACCCATTCCCCATTGTTCTTCCCTTCTGGTAACCTAGTTTGGTCTTATAGTCTAAACATTTATTTTTGTTTTAGTCATTATTTTGTTTTGCTGCTTTATGTACCATATATGAGTGAAGATTTTTTTTTTTAACTCATTTCCCCTACTAAATGACTAGCCTAGTTAAGTAATCTTCACTTAGGTAATCTGTGGATCAGGGATAATCAGTAATATAGATACATGACTCTAAAAGAATACTGGGTAAGTTCAGTGAGATAAAATATTATTTGGTAAACCATAAAGTATAGTAAAAGTATTCTTACTTTTATTCCATTTGGGTGTGAATATGGTTGAACAAAAGATAGCCAGTGGTTTTTAAGCCAGATTAAGAATCAGCCACCTTCATATATTCTGGGAGGGAATATATTATACTATATTGCTGGTTTTGGCAATCCTAGACCACCATTCATGAATAAGTGGCCCAGATGCCCCTGGGCACTTTTGTTCACTGCTTAGCATTTGCTTGTATGTCAGGAATCCCACTGGGATTATATTTAAAAGGTATCTGGGATTGTGTCTAGGTGTCTGAAAGAATGAGCTGTTATGCTAACTATGTTTATCAGCCTGATAATGAATACTGAAATATCACCATATACGTGCCCCAAATCAGTATAACCTTGGTACCAAAAACCATGAAAATTGTGTCAATCTCACATTTGAACTGAGATAGAAAAATCCAAAATAAAATATTGGCAAATAAAATCCATCAATGTATTTTAAAAACAAAGATGTTATGATCAAGTTTATATGAGAAATTCAAAGATGATTTCACATTTTAAAAAATTGTTAATGTAATTCATTTACACATTAGCAAACCATTCAATAGGTTAAAAAAAAAAAAAAGCCACAACCATATAGTTCACTCAAATGCAGAGAAAAGACATTTGAGGAAATTCAACACTCATTCTAAGCAACAATATAAAAAAAATATTATGACTGAGGGTTCTTAAGTCAGAGATTTGATTTCATCTGATTTCAAATTCTAGTTCTGTTATAGAACAGGGACAGGTTATTTAACTTCATTGTATCTTTCTACTTATGATAATGGGAATAATAACCTCTGAGATTAGTTATGAGTATATAATGAGTTAATCCGATGTAAAGTGCTTAGAATAATGTCTGACACCTGGTCTATACGTGATAAATCTTAGCTAATATTATTAATGATCAAAATATTAATAAGCTAGAAATGGAAGGAAGCTTCCAATGCCTGATTGAAAACCTAGTATAAAATTATTATTAAAACTGGAATATTTGAAGTATTTCCTTTATAATCAGGAACAAGAAAATGATGCCTACCACAACTATTTCTCGTTAATAGTGTATTGGAATTCTATAACACATGAAAGAAAAGCTTAAGAAAGAAAAGGTACATGGGATAGATAAAAAGAAACAAAATCATTATTGTTCTCAAATACTGTAAATGGTTACACAGAAATCTAAGAGATCTACAAATTATTAAAGCTAGTAATATAGTTTACAGAGGATGCAAAATACAAAATCTGTTTTGTTTTTTTCATTCTTAAACGTTAGTATAAAAAAGCAGAACATAAAACATTTTAAAGGCTATTTAAAATATCAACAAAATCCTAGAATTTAGTCTCACAAAGACATACAAAACCTTCATGGAAAAAAATCCCACTTCTTTTAGAGACATTTTTTAGAGACCTAAAAGGAGAAATAGTCCATATTAATGAATAGGAAGATTCAGTACTGTAAAGATGGTTTCTTTCCAGCTAAACCTCAGAAAATTTGCATAGACTTTCAGCAAGGTTTTGTGTACTTTAACAAGCCTATTCTAAAATTCATATGGAAGAACAAAATACAAAGAATATCTAAGGCAATCTGAAGAAAAATAGGAAAAAGGAGCTTGTTCTTCCAAACAGCAAGATGTTATTTTAAAGCTATAATAATGAAGGCACAGGTTGACTTCTGCCAATGCGGGGAAACTACTTTCCTCTGTGAAACTAATGAAAATTATTTTTTAAAATATAGTCATTTAAGGGGGCCTCCCTGGTGGCGCAGTGGGTTAAGCAACACACTATGAAGCAAACCGCAGCCACTGCAGCACGAGTTCGATCCCTGCTGCTGGCCAAGGAGGGGACCCACATGGTGTGGCAGACCTCTCCCGCTGTGCCCGCTGCTCCCCTCAGCAGTGTGCTTCTGTTGATCTGCCTGTTCTGCTCCCTGCTCTCTGTGGTGAATCCTCTCACCACCCCCGCACCTCTGGCCTGTACCCCAGTGCTTGTATGCATAAATAAAATAAATCTTAAAAAAAAAAAAAAGAAAATTTGGCAAAAAGGCAAGAGTATGTGGTATTTGAAGTAATATCACTCCCTCTTCCCTTACCCCCTTTTCACCCCAATATAGCAGAGCAAAGATTCCACTCAGAGTGTTGTAGCCAAGAACACAGAGCTCCCTCTCCTCCCAGCTCCCAGTCAGGGCTTTCCTCCTGGAAGAAGCAAACCAGTATTTCTCATTCTGCCTCCAACTACTGCTAGAGCAAAGTTCTAGGCAAATACAATTGAAAGATGAGGGATACACTGAGAATACTTGGGCCCAGATCACCTGGCTTGTTTGGTGGTAGTTCCATACCGGGAGCAGCAAGCCAATAGGTATTCAGGATGTTTACCACCACCACCAAGCAACTCAGCTCCTAGGGCATGGGGATATTGCTCAGAGAGAAGCTTACCTATCTCCACACTCTCAGCACCAGAATTTGCTTAGGGATTTTCTCAGAGGCAAGGGGTAAGGAAGAAGCAGATCATGCAACAAATAACTCCTAGTCTCTTCCCAAAAAATTGCTGACTTCATTTGTAACAGAGCATGGAGAAGTTCAAGGTTAAAGGCCCTCTCAAACAACAGTGGAGAGAATGGAAGAATAAGACAACTGGGACAAGCCTTCCTAGGTCAGAACAAGTATCATGCACTGACCTTCAAAGAAGCCACAATTTCTTTGTTAGTGTATAGAGCAATTTATGTGCCAGTTGACAGCTTTTTTTTTTTCCTTTGAGCACTCTGAATATATTGTCCTACTGCTTTCTGACCTTGAATGTCTGTTTGTGGATATAGAAAGAATCTGTATCTAGCAAAGCTATCTTTCAAAGATGAAGCTAGAATAAAACCTTTACCAGATAAGCAAAAACTGAGAGAATTTGTTGCTAGCAGACACCTTACAGGGAATATTTAAGGAAACTATTCAGACTGAAAGCAAATGACCCTACATGATAATTCAAATCCTCATGAAAAAAGGAAAGAGCACCCATAAAGGTAATTACATAATTATAACAGACGTGTCTAAGTGCATACTTGTTCTCCTTTCTTAGCTTATTTTAAAAGTACTGCTTAAAATGTAATGTATATAATGTATCATTTGGCTTATAATGTATAGAAGTATAATATATTTGCCATTAACAGCAAAGAGGAGAGGGGTGAGAGCAATGTAGAATGGGCTAATAAGGAAATGACTACAGATGTTAAAGTAATTAAAACTGTTTCTGTTGGATTTTTTAGCATTAATAGATAAAATGGAATAGAGCTATAAGGGATTAATGTTTCTGTATATCACTGGAATTAAACTAAATCTAAAGGTGATTCTAATAACATTTAGTTGATAAACCCTAGACCAACCATTAAAAAAAGAGAAAACTCAGAATAGACAATTCAAAAATAGTTGAAGATTTCAGTACCCCACTCTCAGTAATGGATAGAACAACTAAACAGAAGATTAACAAGGAAATAGAAGATCTGACCAGCACTAGAAGGAAACTACACCCAATAGATATAAATAAAATACTTCATTCAATGAGGAGAAAATAGACATTCTTCTCAAGGACACATGGTGCATTCTTCAGATAGATAATATGTACACTCTAAACAACTCAACAAATTTAAAATAATGGAAATAATGCAAAGTATGTTCTCTAAACACTGTGGAATAAAATTAAATATCAAGAGTAGGGAAAAAAATTTTAACTCAAAAATAATAAGGAAACTAAACAACACATTCTTAACTAACCAATGGGGTCAAGGAAGAAATCAAAAGGAAATCAGAAAATTCTTTGAGATGAATGAAAATAATGAAACGTACCAAAACTTGTGGAGTACAGCTAAAGCAGTGTTTACAGGAAAATGTATAGTTCTAAACGCTTGTTAAGAAAAAAGAAAGATTTCAATCAATAACTTAACCTTTAACTTTAGGAAATTGGGAAAAGAATAGTAGACTAAGTCTCAGGAAAGCAGAAAGAAGAAATAATCAAGATTGGAGTTAGAAATAAGTGACATAGTGGGCCTCCCTGGTGGCGCAGTGGGTTAAGAAACGCACTATGAAGCAAACCTCAGCCACTGCAGCACGAGTTCGATCCCTGCTGCTGGCCAGGGAGGGGCCCCATATGGCGCGGCAGACCTCTCCTGTTGTGCCCGCTGCTCCCCTCAGCAGTGTACTTCCATTGATCTGCCTGTTCTGCTCCCCGCTCTCTTTGGTGAATCCTCTCACCCCCCAAACCTCTGGCCTGTATCCCAGTGCTTGTATGCATAAATAAATAAATCTTTAAAAAAAAAAAAAAGAAATAAGTGACATAGAGTATAGGTACACTATAGAGAAAATAAACAAAACCAAAAATTGGTTCTTTTAAGTAGGGGTCAACCCACAGAATTATGAAAAATAGCACATTGTTGCATTTAAGCCACTAGATTTCCTGTGGTTTGTTAAACAACCATAGATAGCCAAAACAAGTCGCCCACATATATAAATCATTTCAATTGACTGAATGCATAATAGGGAAGAGCAAAATTTTAAACTTTCAGGCAACTATATAGAGTAAAAATGATTTATTAACAAAAGAAAAAATACAAATCATAAATTAGAATTTGATTACATTAATGTTTTAAACTTCTGTGAAAAATTAGTATAAGCAAACTAGAAATGTAAACCACAGACAAAGAAGATCTTTAAAATGTAGTTAACTACGTATACATACCATATTTAATCAGTATTCAAAATACATCAAGAACATCAACAAGAGAGACAATTGAGTAAAAAAATGGGAAAGGCCAAATAACCAATAAACAACAAAAAAAGATGATTACCCTCATTAATAATTGTCAAGAAGTATGAATAGTCTAAGATTATACCCTGCTTGCAAGCTAACAGGTTAGCCTAACACAGATTCATGGATGATGGAGAAAGACATGAAACTTCAAGAGCAGAGACATGACTGTTCTTTACAACACAGCAAGCAGCATGAGCATCATGTTTATATCATTTCCTTTTGAGTCCTGTAAGAGCTATGCAGAAAAGTCAAGTGTGCATACTTAGTGTGCCATAATTTAGGCATCCTAAGCTTAGGGGCTCTAGGCTTTTATAATGACCTACAAGCAAACCCTCCCAATCTAGAGAGAATATATTATTATATTAGACAGGACACAAACCTGTCCTCTACTCTGCAAGGAGATACTACATATGTTGCCCAAGGCTGTTCACTATGCAAACATCCTTGAAGAGAAAGTTTGAATCAAAAGCTGTTCTTACCTCTTCTCTCAAGAGGTGTAGAAAAATAAAAGTTCTTGAAGAATTTTTTCCCTAAATAATAGGGAATGAAGATTAAACTTTTAGTCAGGTTGGCAACATGTAAACATGTACAGATATTAGTATTTGGATTTGGAGCAACAGGAACTCTCATACATTGTAAGAGCGTGAACTGTTGCAACCACTTTGAAGATCAGTTTGGCACAATCTAGTGAAGTTGAAGCTACACTCACGCACAACCCAGCAGTTCCGTTTTTGGATATATACCCTATAAATACTCCTAGACATGTATATAATGAGATGTGATTAAAAACATTTACTCAGGATTATTTGTAATAGCCAAGACTTTGTTTTACAAGTTTTTTTTGTATGCCATACTTAAATATTTGACATTACACACAAGTCATACATACAAACACTACCAAATAACTTTGAAACATATTTAAAATGTGCCATATACTATGTAGTATACAGGTAATCTCTAGACTCCTTTCTATAAACAACCCTCTAAAGAGTTGCGTTTTTCCCATTTTATAATGAAGAAATCCAAACTCAAAAAAAGGTGATGAACTTAGAAATACAGAAATTCGAAGCCATGTCCCCAGGAAAGGGAACAAAGCTGACCCATGCCTCCCTCCCCAGATTCACATTCTCACCCCTCAAACACGTCTATATGATCGTCCTGCATGTAGCTCCTCTAACATCACTGAGAACTAACAATTCTAAACCCTAATTTTTAACTCAGAAAAATAACTTTCCACAGCCACCTTCATGACTGTGATGGCAGTCAGTCAATCATAAGTCAGACAACCAAGTAATCAGAAAGGAAGAAGACACTCTTCAGAGTGATTTTTAGTCCTTAAGTACAAAATTCATGGCTGCCCTCTTTCCTAGCTTCAATAAACCACTTTCTTCTACTGTAAAGTATTTGCCATAAAGTATGGAGTTCACTGCTCTGCTTAGAAAGAGAGCCCCTGCTAGTGTATCCACACACTCAGTTCTGTTTCCATCCATTCATTCCTCTTTCATTCACTGATTCAGACATTGTTAGTGCCGTCTCTGTAGCATGTGTTGCATTTCCTTTTATTTCTCCACCCAGAAACTATAGAAACAGTTAAACTGGACTGTATGGGCCCTTGAAAATGTATCTGGGTCACTCTGCTATCCCTGGTTTAACCATTGGGGGTGAGTGCCTTTATGAATAGTGGACGGTATCTATTTAAGTTTGATACATAGAAAATGCTTTTCTGGTTAGCAACAAAGATGAGATTTTTCAAATGCCTTTGACTTCAAATAAGCTGTAATTTTTTTGGTATACTGATAAGGAAAAGTATTTAAAGTATACATGTTAAAGAGACTGTCAACATAGTCTGTGGTTTTCTTCCTTCCCCTGTCTGATCCCTCCCCCACCCCACCCCGCCTGCCTTCCCCTACTGAATGTCTTCAACTTATATTTTGACTGTTAGTTTTGTCTTTCTTTTTTCCTGATCCCTTGTTTGGTTCCCCTGTATGCCTCCTATAATTGAAACCATCCGATATTTTTCTTTTTCTGCTGACTTATTTCACAGAGCATAATCCCTTCTAGCTCCATTTATGCTGCAGCAAGTGGCATGAGTTTTGTTTATGGTGTTTTTTTTTTTGATTGCTGAATAGTATTCTATTCCATGTGTATGTATACCACATCTTCTTAATCCAATCATCTGGTTTTGGGCATTTAGTTTGTTTCCATATGTTATCTATTGTAAATAGTGCTACTGTAAGTATAGGAGTGCAGGTTTCCTTTTAAATTAATGTTTTTGTGACTTCTGGATATATTCTTAGGAGTGCAATTGCTGGATCATAGGGTAGCACCATTTTCAGTAGCTTAAGTTTCCTTCACAGATTTCCATAGTAGTTGGACCATTTTCATTCCCACCAGCAGTGTAATAGAGTTCCTTTTTCTCCACATCTTTGCCAGCATTTGTTGTTGCCAGTTTTTGTTTTTGTTTGTAGTATGTGCCAATCTCACTGTTGTGAGGTGGTATCTCACTGTGGTTTTGATTTGTGTTTCCCTGATTATAAGTGATATTGAATATTTTTTCATATGCCTATTGGCCATTTGCATTTCCTCTTAGGAAAAGTGTTTTTTGAGTTCTTCTGCCCATTTTTATGCTGGATTGTTTGCTTTGTTTTTTCAACAAATATTTTTGAGCACTGACAATTTGCTGGCTAAAATAGACCCAATACCCTTTTTAAGTTAAGGGATGTTCAGGCTTTTGGGTGTCCTTTACCACTCACCCAGTAAACAAGGATCTAATGACCATCGCAGTAAGTGTGTGCGCTAACACTATCTGGGAAAACTATAGGCTTGAATTTAATGTCAACAAATCTAAGAAATGATGTTTCTTGTGCACAAAATTCCTACAAAAGCCATGCTGAAAATGAGCTCAATCCAAAAGCACAAAATGTACTTTGGTGACCTTCAGCAGGCGTAGTAGACAGGATTAGGATTAGACATTGAGGCACTTCAGTAAAACTATTAAAAAGAAATTACTGGAATACGTATATAAAATCAAGGAATCAAAAACATAAGAACAATCCATAAAGGACAGGCACATTTGAAAGAGAATGAAATAGGATTTCAATAAATGAAATCTATAATTTACATAGATTCAAGTACATAATTGGAACAAGTAAGAATTGGTGAGCTGAAAGATAAAGTTCTAAGGAAATCACTAAAAAGATGGTACAGAAATAAAGATAGAAACAGAAAGGAGACATTGAGTCCTGCATTTTAAAATATGAGTTTCAGAAGGAAAAATTAGCAAAGAATCCTTATATTTACTGATAATTTCCATAATTGATAAGACATTAGAATCTTGACATTCAGGAAATGGGAAATCTACTCAGGATAAGGTGTAGTCATCTAATGGAATACTGCACAACAGTATGAGAAAAAAACTCAACAGTATGTTCAGTGGGTTATGGCTGGGTAATGGTTACTTTGGGGAAATGGGTAGATAACATCAGGGTGGAGTTAACAGGGCAGAGAGGCTCCTGAGGGTCTAATAATGATGTGATTCTCAATCTATGTGTAATGATAAGTTCATCTTAAGAAAGTGGATAGATGATGGATGGTTTTGGTGCTCTTTGGTATGTATCTTAAACTCTATTTAAAAATTTATGGGCCCCGCCTGGTGGCCTACAGGTTAAGTCTCAGCATTATCACTACTACAACCTGAGTTTGATCCACAATCAGGGAGCAAATCCACACAGCATAGCAGACCTCTGCTGTCTTACCTGCTACTCCCCTCAGCAGTGTATTACAGTAAATCTGCGTGTTCTGCTCCCCATTCTGTCTCTGGTGAATTCTCTCACACCCTATACCTCTGGTCTACACCCCATTTCTTCTACACAAATAAAATTTTAAAAAGGGGGACATCAGAAAAAATTACATACACTGAAGACCAAATCTGGACAGATAAAAGGTGGTGGTGTTACTGTTTTGGTGTATGTATACCCAGCCTTTCCAACGAGTGTCGACCGGGCCTGTTTTCCTACACCTGCAAATTGAAAAAAAAAAAAAAAGTTAAAGTGATGTTGACAACCTTCTCAAGGCTTAACCTTGGTAACAGTCAAGACAGCTCTCTAGACAACTTCCACTACTAGTGCTCTTTTAATAATTTCATAGTAATTACAGCCCTGGAATCCTTTTAAACTAGACATTATTTTGTAGAAGATAATCTTTTATAGGAATAAAGTAAATAAAAACTCTTTACCATCAATCACCTTAGTCAGTGAGTCAAGGCTATTTTTCAAAAGTGTACTTGTGAGTAAACACATATATCAACAGTTGTGTCCATCCTAGGTGTTCTTATATTCTTATATTTGTTTACTGAAAATTTAGGCTTTAATAAAAATTATTCCTGGTTCAGTCATCCTACTCAAAATTGATCCAGTAGAACCAACTCTCTCTCTGTTTCTCAGAAATCATATTATTCATAGTAGAAGGAACAAAATAAATACCATGTATATTATAGTTCACATAATTAAACACTAAAATAATATCACTAGTCAGAGGTTTTAGTATTACAAATGCATAAAACTAAAATATTCTGACAACTCAGAAATATTTCATGAAATTAACATTTTTAATTTAATCACTTATAGGAGAGTTTAATTTTTTTTTTACTAAGTCACAGACTTTTACCACTTTTTAAGGTTGTCAAAACAGATTTGAGATGTAATAATAATTACCATTTGTTAAGCACTTACTATATGCCAGAGAATCCATGTGGCATATATTATCCATTTATTGAAAAGTCAGTTAATTTTATTTAGCCTTTTTTACTTAATGGGTACTAAATGGTTATTTGTTGATTTGATTTGATTTTAGGACTTTAACCTAATGTTGGAACTTTTGTAAAACTGTAAATACACTTACATCCAGTGAGTGCAGACAATGTTGGGGTTGTCTTGGGGGTTTAGCTATTATTTTTTATGAGTTACAGTTTGGCTTGACAGCTGTCCTTGTGTTGACAGCTCTTCTGATTATAGCAGTTGTCAAACTCCATCCTTAAGCAGGTTGTAAATCCTGGCTTCTTCCGATTAAAACTGGGTCAGAGCCAATGGCAGGTTAACTAGAGGCCAGTATTCTGCTATATGTCCTTACTAGTTCATTCTAAATGGGCTTTGCATAACAGTATACTCAAGCCCTTATTTGCCTCTATTTTACTTTGGTGTTTTTGAATCTTCAGTTATTGGTCCTCCCGTTATTTTGTGATTAAACATGGTCCTTGCTGAGGAGTATATTAGTATAAATGTGGTCTTCCTTGTAAATGGCCTGTTACCCTTCCCCCTCCTCTCTCTCCACTGGGAATACTAATATCATTGCATCTCTGTCTCCCAGGGGAAATCAAGGCTTTTCCTTGCACGTGCGGTCATGTGATTTCAGAGTGGGCAGGCTTTGTATCCTCATGAGCCCTGGGTCTTCCACGTAAAGCACCATCTGTTCTGTTCCTTGCACACTGTTACAGGGCAGTGGGAGGAGGCATTAGAGTGAAAATAAATAAAATAAAAAGAGAAAGAAATTCATCATCAAAACCCTGAGGATTAATGGAGTCAGAAGGCTCACTGCTCTGAATGAAAATTCATCTTCACCTGTGCCAGTGTCAGGGCTGCCTCTATGGCACTTGACAAATAGAGGTTCCCAGGGTACCATAAATTCAGCAACTGTTCTAATCCCTACAGACTTGCTCAAGCTTTTCCGAGATGAGCTTAGGACTGTTTTTGTATTTCCCAGCACATTGTGGGGACCAATACATCCCCTCATTAATTTGGTAAAATGTTAGCACCCTTTTCTTCTCATTCCTCTCTCATCATCTTGCTTTTGTCCGTTTTGAGGGAGTGAGCAGCTCACACAGTTCTGAAAGAGAGCCCTTACCTTGTGATTGTGCTTCACAAAGATGCCAAAGGCAGAGAAATCAATTAACTAATGAATTTTGAGCAACTACTAAGTCCCCAGCACTGTGCTAGATGGAGAGGAGAATACAAAAGAGCATACAATCAAGTAGCTTACCATGTAATTGGGGGTACAAAACTCATAAGGGTACAAAATATATTTCTTTCAAAAACTATTTGTTGGGCACCTATACATGCCAGTAGGTTCTCTGTTCAACATAAGAGAAAGTCCAGAGGTACTCTAAGTACCTCCTTATACCAGGGTAAGATTCACCTGTGTGGTTTCCCCTTGTCCTTTAAATCGGCCTTTCTCTTCCTATTTTTCCTCTTTACTACAACTTCCTCAGTGTTTCTGCTGTCATATCAGTCTGTCTCTACATAAACCCCAGGCATTTGTTAATAAAACTCCTTTCTTTATGGATACCATATCCCTTACTCTGAAGTACTGTTTTTGCAACCCTTGTATTCCAAATTTAAATCTCACTTCATAGTGACACTTGAACTAAAATTTCATTCAACTCTGCTAGGGGATTGTTATATAGCTCAGTCAGCCTTTTCTTAGCTGATTGTCTATAATCCTATAGATGTGAAACTTAAAAATTTAAGCTCTATTCCTCATAAATTATATCATATCTCACCACTTCATCATGTAGCATATATGAAATTAATGCCCCTTTGTCTGAGATGGCCAGTGTAGCATCCGCAGCCAGAGTGCACCTCCTCTTAGCCTTGATCTTCGTGCTTAGCAGTCTCAAGTGTGATCTGACAGATCATGGCTGTTATTATCCTGTTTTACAGATTTATACACTGAGAAATTTATTCCTCTGATACTGCTCTAAAAGTTTCAGGTTTAAAACCTAACCAAGTGCTTCACATAGTAAGTTGAGACTGATAGCTGCAGCAAAAATGCTAAATGATTATTTCTTAAAATATAAACGTCGGGTAGCTAGTTCTAGTCAATGCAGGATAAATACCCTCTTCTGACAGCTACTCAATAGTAGGCAATGGATCTTTAACTTTGTTCTCTTTTGTAAGACACTGTCTTCCATCCGAACCTAACTGGGGGTACGGTGATTGTGGTAAAACCCTTCAGAAATGTAAACTAAAACTGTTCATTATATTATACATTCCATTGTCTGCTTGTACCAGAGTTTATTGGGTAGTCATAAAAGTCATGATGTATTTTTTCTGTTTTTATGCAAAAATGTGTCATGACTTTTATGACAACCCAATATTTAACCATTCACATATTCAAATTTTGGCTGCTTCCAGGTTTTAGCAATTATGAATAAAGTTGCTACAAACAGTGCAAGTTTTTGTGTGGACATAAGTTTTTAACTACTTCGTGTAAATACCAAGGAACATAACTGGATCTTATGATGCTCCAAAACTATCTTCCTAGTGACTGTACCATTTTGCATTTCTACTGGCACTGAGTGAGAGCTCCTAGTTAGTGCTCCTCATTCATCAACTTTTTTTCTTATTGAGTTTTATGAGTTCTTTGACTATTTTGGATAATAGTCTTTATCAACTGTGTCTTACAAATACTTTCTGCTAATTTGTGACTTGTCTTCTCATTGTCTTACACAAAGCAAAGGTTTTAATTGTAATGAAATCCATTTCTTTCATGGATCAGGCCTTTGGTGTTGTCTCTAAAAAATCATCACATATCCAAGGTCATCAAGGCTTTCTCCTATGTTATCCACAAGAAGTTTCATATTTTACGTTTAGGTCTATGATCCATAGAAGTTAATGTTTGTGATGGATGTAATGTCTATGTCTAGATTCATTTTTTTACACGTGAATGTCCAGTTGTCCATTTTTAAAGAGATGTTCTTTGTTCCATTGTATTACCTTTGTTCCCTTGTCAAAGATCACTTGACTCTGTGGGTATTGTTTTATTTCTGGTCTCACTGCTCTGTTGATCTAGTTGTTCTTTTGCCAATACCACACAGTTTTATTTGTTTTTCAATTGTGGTAACATTAATTTACAACATCCTTTAGATTCCAGGAGTGTATTTTCTCACCTCAGCAACTGCATTTGCATATCACCAAATATCTAGTCATCATCTACTCCTACTCATTCCCTCCTCCTCCCTTTCCTTTTGGTAATTATTTTGTTGTCAGAGTTTAAGGGTTTGTTTTTGTTTCATTCACTGGTTTACTTTTTTTTCCTTTATATTTCACAGAGCATAATTCCGACAGGGGCCATCCATCTTGTCACGAGTGGCAAGGTCTCATCTTTTTATAGCTGAGTAGTATTCCTTTGTGTACATCTTTATCCACTCATGTCATCGAGCACTTGTGTTCTTCCCTGTCTAGGCTATTGTGAACAGTGCTGCAGTGAACAAAGGAGTGCACATATCTTTTTGAATTAGCGTTTTCCTGTTCTTGGCTAAATACACAGAAGTGGGATGTAGTTCTAGTTTTAATTTTTTGAGGAACTCCAAACTGCTTTTCTGCCCCAATTTACAGTCCCACCAAAAGTGCATGAGGGTTACTTTTTCTCTACATTCCTGCTAATATTTATCCTTTATTGACCTTTAATGGCCATTCTAATTGGTGTAAGATTAATTCTTACTGTGGCTTTTATTTACATTTCACTAATGATAAGCAATATAGAATATATTTCCTATTTAGCTCTTCTACCTATTTTTTAACCTATTTTTTGTATGTTTTTTTGTTATTGTTGAGTTGTATGAGCTGTTTATGTATTTTGGACGTTAACCCCTTACCTGGTACATGGTTTGCAGATACCTCCTCCTATTCAGCAGGCTGCCTTTCCATTTTAGTAATGGTTTCTCTTACTGTTAGAGATGAATTCACAAAGACATCACTAAAACAAGTGTCAAAGAACTTATTACTTACATTTTTATATGTGTTTTATGGCTTCAGAACTTATTTTCAAGTATTTAACTCATTATGAATTAATCTTAGTATGTGATATAAGATAGTGGTCTAATTTCATTCTTCTGCCTTTGGCTGTCCAGTTTTTTTTTTTTTAAGATTTATTTATGCATACAAGAACTGGGATATAGGCCTGAGGTGTGGGGGGGGGGGGTTGAGAGGGGG
>JAGFMF010011659.1:3247023-3287016 GCA_019455555.1 Galemys pyrenaicus | reverse complement strand
TTGTTGTTGTTGTTCTTTCATATTCCTCCTAATAGTGAAGCCATCCTATATTTTTCTCTTGCCTTCTGACTTGTTTCACTGAGTATAATTCCTTCTAGTAAATGGGTGGCATTTTTTATTCTTTTGTCTTTTTTTTAGATTTTTCATCTTTTTGTTATTGACTTATTAAAGCTTTTATTGTTTGTCTTAAGTATGAGACTGTTTCCCCTTATCATGTACACAATTTGTGTATTGTAGCTGTTTTAAATTTTTGTGTTCCAGTTTAACAATTTTAGGTGTATGTGCATTTAAATTTATCAGTAATTTTCCTTATGGTGTCTGGTATGGTATAGGAGTACTCAGACTATTTACCCAAAAAGCATGAAATTACAGGCCTTGGCCTGTGAGCTTTTCAGAAACCTACACAAATTTGCAAACTGAAATAAAATAATTTTCGTTCCGGGCCTCCCTGGTGGCGCAGTGGGTTAAGCAACGCACTGTGAAGCAAACCGCAGCCATTGCAGCACGAGTTCGATCCCTGCTGCCAGCCAGGGAGGGGACCCACATGGCATAGCAGACCTCTCCTGCCTTGCCCGCTGCTCCTCTCAGCAGTGTGTTTCAGTCAGTCTGCCTGTTCTGTTCCCCACTCTGTCTGGTGATTCCTCTCACCTCCCGCGACTCTGGCTTGTACCCCAGCTCTTGTATGCATAAATAAATAAATCTTTAAAAAATAATAATAATAATTTTCGTTCCAGAAAAAGAGAATTTCAGACTATCATGAGATAGTTATTTGTTAATAAATAATAACATTATATTAACTTCACTCAGTATTAAATTTAGTATTTATAAAAATTAAGAAAAAACACAGCCAGTACCTTACTATTTAGATTTCAGTGGCTCTTTTATTTAAGCCCTTCTTTAAATTCCTGCTGACAGTGACTTATGTCAACCCCCTAAAGTACTAATTGGTCTACTTGCCAAAAATTTCTAAGTTCTCCAAGTCACTATAGAGTTATCATCCTAACACAGCATCCAAATTATGCCGCTGTCCTCCCTCATCAGTGCCAAACTTCTTGGGCATTCAAGCTTGCCTTAAATCCTGCCTTTCTGCTTCTGGCTGGTTTGCATCTCTGCCCTGTGGAGAGTTGTTTCCACATTCAGTGCCTTTGTGTAGTCATGTTTTCTCACTCCCGAGTCTTTCCTTCTCAGCTCACCTGGAATTTTGTGCTTCATAGCTCAACTTACACAGTACCTACTTGTGGTATTTTCCCTGATCTCTCTGCTTCCTCCTCCCCTCCTGCCTCTCTGTGGGTGCACGTGTGTTTGTGTGCGTGTGTATGTGTCTACCACAGTGCTTATTCCTTCTTTTGTGTTAAAATCACCGATTTACATGTTAGTCTTCCTGCTGTTTTATGATCAGATTCCCATGATAGGAATCCTCCCTTTAACCTTGATAGGATTGGTGTGGTATGTACTCAATAAAATGCCATTGGATCAAACCTTGCCAATATCTTTAAACCCCCATTTGTGCCAGTCTAAGCTTATGCCCTTCCCTACCGCCCCCATGAATGCCACCGTCCCAAATTTTTACTAGTGAATTACCTTATTGTTTCATTATATATTTTTATCTCTAAACCATGTTGTGTAGTTCTGTTTCTTTTTTAATTTTATTTAAATGTATTCTCACTTTCTTTTCTTCCTTTGACATGTTTTGGTGATAAACACATGTAGTGTGGTTACTTTGTTTATTTGTTTTCACTGTTGTATGAAATTTCATTGTGTAAGTAAACAATATTTTGCATTTTTTTAAACAAAATTCACATTTTATTACGGCATTTGAACTACTTACATTTGGGGTCGCTTACAAACAGTGCTGCTATATACATTCTTGCATATAAAAACCTCTTGGAGAACATATGCACGTGCAAAAATTCCTATAGAACATGTAACTGTGGAGAAATTGCTGGGTCAGAGGTTGTACCTGTGTTCAAGAGAGAATGTCATATTGGTGTCCAGAGCGACTGCATGCAGCAAGGAGTTTTCCTTCTCCAGATCTCCTCAGTGCTTGGTATTGTCCAAGTTTTTAATTTTCATCTATCTAGTGGAATAAAATATCTCATTCTTTAATTTTAATTTCCCTAATTACTAATGTGGTTACTCATCTTTTCATGTTTATTGGCATCAATGTTTCATCTTATGCAAAATGCCTATTTTGCCTTTAGTCCAGTTGTCTCAGCACCATTTAATTAATGGATTGATCTGTGATGCCAGCATTGTCATAAATCAAGTTTCTGTATAGGTGCAAAAGAATGGATGGCTCCTTGTTTTAGCCCTTTGGTCCACTGTCCATGCTTGGCGCGGGTCAGTACCTCACTTTCTTCACAAGAAGTCTTGGAATCTATAGGTCTCTCCACCTTCCTTTGCTATGGACTTTTCAGGGATCCCCACTGATGCTATTCCTTCTTTCTGAAAGGTCCTGTAAAGGATGGTCTGATCACATAACTGAATTTTTTTTATTTTACTTACAAATTTTAAAGTTAATTACTTAATCTCTTTAAAGAAAAAATCTTTTTGACATTTACACTATATTTAGCCTTTGACACATCATCTGCTAACCCATTCTGATAAAAATAAAATACTAAAACACTTATTTTTATTCTTTCCCTTATTTTGGCCTATCCCATCCTTAAGAAGAGAATCCAAGAACCTTACAGTTTTGAAAAACGTATTTGTTTGCTTCCAGACAACCCACACTTAAATTTGATTTTCCTAACACTGGCCTCTCACTACAACACACAGTTCAGTTATGAGGCTGATACCCTGCAGCTGCTCGGTCCTTCTCACTGTCCATTCTCATTGCTCAGGGTCCCTTGCTGCTCAGCACTCCCTTTCCTGCAGGTAGGGTAGTTTCTTTGTCTCCTGGTAACCTTGTCTCCCTATTTGTCCATTTTCCTGTCAGCTGCTGCTTGTGAGTTCTTGGACATTGTGGAGCTGCTGCTCCAGTCTGGTGCGGACCCCGCTCTCCGAGACCAGGACGGCTGCCTGCCGGAGGAGGTGACAGGCTGCAAGGCAGTGGCACTGGTGTTGCAGAAGCACACGACTGGCAAGACTTAATCAAAGGCCAGAAAACCACAGCTATAACAACATAGGGCTTCGATGATGAAAGAAACTTAGAAATAATACTCCTTTTAACACCCATCTTTGGTATACATTGGCTAATAAAATCAGTTCTGAGGAACTGGGATTCTGAAGTCTCAGCAATTCATTCTACTTGCATGCATTGCAGCGAGTACAGTTTTGGTGATGAACATGTGTACTGTGCATAATACAATCCAATTCTGCTGAGCGTGCTCTGAAATTTATCACTGTTCTGGAGGGTGGGGAGAGGAGGAGACAGATCGTATTTCACAACAGTAAACATGGCTGCTCTTTAAAAAAAACCTCCAGAGGCAAAATATGACTGACAGCACCACACTGACAATTAAGGAGAATTTCATGATATCCCAATATGGTGGAGATTAAATGATTTTATGGTATTTTGTATGGGTGGTCACAGTAGGCAGATATAATGTCTATTATTTGGCAGTCAAAATTGGGAAGATAGGAAAAAAGGAATGTTTTTAAAAAAGAAAGCAAGCGAGGAAAAGGGATATTACAATGCAGAGGAATAACCAGATTTACTGAAAATCCTAAAACCCAGCCATTTTAGAGTTAGTTAGCAACTGCACACTTGAAACACACATTCTGGAGAATTCATTGTTGACATGAGGATCCCTTTACCTCACTTTACAAAGCAGGACTTTCCCTTGTGCCTCTTTAATTGTTCTCATGTCCCCGAGTATGGCAGCAGTGTCCATCTCCCAGCTCACACCTAAAGTGTGGCCTATTGAGGTCTCATGTGACCCCAATGTAATAGCCATAAGACCCTAGTACCTAGGTGTGAGTGAAGTTATTTGTGGACATTAGGAGAGCCTCTGGTTTTTATTAAAAACATAGGCAAGTGACTCACTGATTTTATTTAAAGGATAGAGAAATGTGCCATTGTTGAAGTTGGATCCCTCCATTTTCCCCTTTGAACCTTAAGATTCCACCTGGGGAATTCCTTGACATCTTTTATAATATAAGAAAAGTAGCTAGCTGTCATAGGAAGAGAAATGAAGAAGAAACAAGTTGAGATGCAAAGATGACCATTTAAAAGATCACTTTTCTAGCATGTCTTTATTAAGATAGCAAGATATAAGCTGGTATAGCCCTCAACAGTGGACAGGATTTTCTTTAGCTCAAGCTAAGCTGTCCTTCTGGAACAGCCCCTCCAGGGCAGAAATGAGGCATATATTAATGCTGCTTATTCTGTAATTTTTCTTAGTTCTTATTTTCTGAGATGTAAGCCAAAATCACTCACCAAGACTATTCATTTTTTAAATGACTTCTTAATTATCTGTGAAGGTCATAGGCATGTGAGTACATATTGAAATGTTACTGCCATTCTAGTAAAGCTTTCTCTTCACTATCTGTTCTTTCCCTACAATCTCAGCTACACTGCAACCTACTATTTAGCTAAAGTTTAATGTTCCACATTAATTGAATGTGTTAAGAAACATTATTCATTAGTTACAGTAAAAATGACCAAGCTATTGCATGCAGCTTTTAATTGATTGTATTTTGTGCATTTTTAGGACATTAGTTAAGTCAAAAGTGTTTATTCATTTTCAGATTTACGGGATAGTCATCTGAGCAAGAAGCTGTCAAAGACCTTTTTCATCTTTCTTTTGTAATTTGACCTTGACATTTCTTACACAAACTTTTTATGCACATCTAATACCATATAAGTTTTTTAAAGCAACTTTATAATAAGTTTTATGTTTATTTTAAAGGTTTCAAATTTATATTCAAAGCTGTCTCTAAAAGCAATCATCAACTTAACATGTTCAAGTATATTCTAAAATCAGTTTCCAAAATCTATTCTTTTCTCACCATTATCTGAGTTTTTAAGATCTTATTCTAACATTTAACAGTCTATGGGTCATCTCTCCATGCCTTAGGGGAGATTTGATCCATAAATGTCAGAGAAAACTGGATCTAGGTGTTTTCATTCCCCTTCAAATATGTAGTATTTATATTTTAGCCAGCTCATGAGTTCCTTTGCCAAAAATGGCCAGTAGTTCCCACCAAACAAAGAGCACAAATTTACTGCAGCCAAAAACCAGTTAAGTTCCCCAAATACATGGCAAATCAAGTTTCATATAGTTCAGCAGGACAAAACTAGGACATACTTTGTTTGCTTCAGCAATGCGTAGACCCCGCCCCCCTGACCTCAGAAAAATTAGTAATGTTCAAGTTAATTAGAATATTAAAATATCATGGAAAATCTTTTTTTTCTGAAGGTAGCTTTTGGTCATGAGTCACCAAGAACTTCAAGATAACTGTTTGTTCAGCCTCTTTTTTAATGTTGAAAGACCTGACATTCAGTTTCCCTCATCCTTGACTAAGACTCTCCTGATTCTTTGTTTTCATTGTACGTAAGTACTTTAAACATTGATTCACCTGTTCTCTATAACTGCACAGGAAACTAGTTCATGGCGGACAGCTGAAGATATTCGTCAGACTCAGGAGCCACTTGCTCTTTGCCACTTGACTCTTTTGTTAGTGTATTGCCTGCCCGCTCATACTCGATCCCCAATTCTACATTTATTTCATTGTCTTGTCCTCCAGCCACCTCTGTAGATATGTTTCAACACATGAAAACATATTTAGGTCCCTTTTCCCATGCCCTTAAAGCAAAAAAGGAAATGTGTTGCTTTTTCTTTTTCTTCCCTGAAGATACTTTGATCAGAACAACACTAATGACTGTATTTAATATTTATTCATGACTGTCATTCACTTTGCCCTCTACCAACTGATCTGATTGCCTTCTCTGTAATCTTGATACACACAGGTGAAAAATGAAGACGAAAAAAGAGAATCATGTAAACAAACATTAAAAAGGAGGCAAAGGAAAGGCCCTCAACTTTTGAATCAAGTTCTGTTACCTTCATATGCTTGCTTGAGTAGACCAAATTCCTGTTCTTAACTCGGAGAGGTACAGGTCACTTTGAGAAACAATGACCTCCCCCTCCCCCTAGAACAGTGTTGTTCTAGCATTAAATTTTGAGGCACTTACAGACCTTCTAAGGCCCATTCTTGGACTACTGAGGCTGAGTCCCATTTAGAACCCCATTTCTTGTGCCTTGTCATGGTATTTCAAGATTGAGAAATCTTGTTGGCTAACTCAATTTGCATAGGTTTTTAAGTGCTCCAACCAAATCCTATATAATATGTTGCCGTTCCTGTCTAAAAAAAAAAATGGGAGAAGCACTTAACCATCGTCCAGTATTTCCTTGATATATATAGAGAGAGACTGTAAATTTATTACTGATCATCACATAGAAAATCTTTTTGAGACACTGGCAAAAAGTTGTACCCAACCTTTGACCTTTGATTCTGTCACAGGCCAGAAATGAGACCACCTTTTCAAATCTTTGTGACTAATAGTGCCTTTTTATATGTGTTTCATTTTTTAAACTTTTCAGAATGTTTGCACAGGCGTTATTTAACCTATCCTCCCTCTATAGTAACCCTATAAATGTAATTGAGGCCCAAATGTAATTGAGGCCGCTTAAAACAAGGACGCATCTGAGACACAAGCAGTTTAGTTAAATTGCCAAGATCAGAGTAGTGGAGGGGCCACAAAGAGGATGAAGGCTACTGAACCTCAGTTCTTTCCATAGACCCTAAAAATCATGTGAGGTTTTAAAGTTCTTCCTTCATTCAACCCACAAATAATGTCTTGAGAACCTATTAAATGACAGGCACTATTCTAGGTATCTGTCTCATTCCCTTCTCTCATTATCATGGATATTTTAAATTATTTAAGATATTTCATGATATTTGTTTAAAAGTCTCAATAGAAATGCATAAATTACCATAAATGCAAAAATCAAAAACTAACTCAATCTTTTAAGCCTACTATGTTTCTAATAAAACTGTATGAAGACAGCCAGCTGGCCACATATTGTTATCTTATGCTTGTCAGGGAGAAGGGTAACAACCAAGGTGTAATATTAGGAATTGTATCTATTATATCGTTTTTTAAATGTTTCAGCATTTTCCATCGAAAAGGTTGCTATAATCCAGTGAACCTTTCTATTAAATAGGTACTTCTTCGCTTCCTGCCAGGTTTAACTACTTGGCTAAGGGTTATTATTCCATGTACAGTGCAGCATCTCTGAGGATTAATGAACAAGGTGAGTGACGGTGGCAGAGCAGAGCTTGGTTTGCAGAGGGCTTTACAGCCCCGGCATATCCTACATGCTTCAGCTGAACACAAAGACTTCAGGTGTTGAATTAACATTTAACAATTGAAACTTGAAGACTTTCATCAGACTTCAAGTCCCTAAAAGATCCTGTTATCAATCAGTGTTTCTCCAAAAATATAATTCACCAGCCACAATTTAGTGATGAATATTTTGGGTTTTTACTATTTACAATTTCAAAGCCCAATTTCTAAGGCATTTGGAGTCACATGTTCTAATTGTAGTTAGGTTACTGTAGTTGCTCAATTTTAAGGCATACATTTTTTCACATTTTAGCATATCCAGAATTGAATGTCTTAAGAACAATGGTATGTCAATTGAGTTGGCAGCATTTTTTTTAATCAAATATAAACTAATATAGCTTACAATCAATACATCTTCCTTTAGTGGTGTAACAATAACTATTCCTTACTTTTGTTTTTGTTGTTGTTACTGTTGTTTTTTATTTTACTTTATTTAGTTGTTTCTTACAATGTTTGCTTTCTCCTCTCAGGTGTAGTCCCCATAGAATTCCCACCACCAATTCACCCATGCACCGTCACCATAGTCCCTTGTGCTCTTCCTATCCCTGCCTTAATCCCAATCCCTCCCTCTTCCCTGCAGAATGTCTCTGTTTTGTAGTTGTCTTGTTTATTTTTGTTTTGTTGTGGGTTCTTTGTTGTTGTTGATGATGTTACTTTTTTTTCCTTGATCTCCTATATTCCTCCTATAAGTGAAACCATCCGATATATTTCTTTTTCCTTCTGACTTATTTCACTGAGCATAATCCCTTCAAACTCCATCCATGTTTCTATAAATGGCTCTAGTTTGTCTCTTTGATTGCTGAATAATATTCCATTGTGTATATAAACCACATCTTCTTGATTCAGTAGTCTATTTTGCGGCATTTGTGTTGATTTCAAGTCTTACCTATTATAAAAATTACTACAATAAACATAGGTGTACATGTATTCTTTTGAATTAATGTTTTTGTGTCCTTTGGGTAAATCTCTAGGAGTGGGATTGCTAGGTCATATGGTAGCTCCATTTTTAGTAGACTGAAGTACCTCCATATGTAACAGGGTCCTCCTCAGGAAAGGGGGACGTTCCAGAATCCCAGTTCCGCCCTAAGTGGGTGGAGCTGAGCAGGGAAGGAAGATTCTGCAGAGAGAGGACAGAAGGAAGGTAGAAGGAAGCAGGATGGAGAGCAGCAAGGAGACCTGGAGGAGGCACGTGGAGCAGAGGGACATGTGAAGAAACTGCCCTTGCTTTTTGGTCTTGGACTGGTTGGAACAGATGTGGGTGAGAGACCCGTGGGGAGCTTAATAATGGCTTGATTTTGATTTTGCTCTTTTCCTCCCAGATTTGTCTGACTCTTTCTGACCCTTTTCTAGGGGTCTCTATCGAAAGGTTCTTTAGACATGTGGCAGGCTTTTGGGCCTTACTTTGGACCAATCCTATTTGGGTGGACTTTTACCCTCAAGGAGATGGGTAACTTTGGATGCTTAACTTAGTAACTATGTTCTTTGTCCTTTCTGTATTGTACCCTAATTGTATTACAGTTCCTTTCCATTAAAGGCCTTACATGTTTGTCTTAATGCGGTGGATGGCAAAACCCATTCAGAAAGGGGAGGTTTTAGGGTTCTGGGGTGCTCCTCTCCCTGCCCTGTAACACATACAGCTTTCCATAGAGGTTGGGCCAGTTTACATTCCCACCAACAGTGTAGGAAAGTTCCTTTTTCACCACATCATCACCAACATTTATAGTTGGTAATTTTTTTAACATGCCATTCGTACAGGTATAAGGTGGTACCTCATTGTAGTTTTGATTTGTATTTCCTTGGTTACAAATGATGTTGAGCATTATTTTCATATGCCTGTTGGCCATTTGCATTTCTTCTTTGGAAAAGTGTCTTTTTAGCTCTTCCCATTTTTTAACTGTTGTTTACTTTGTTTTTGTTGAGCCTTGTTAGCTCTTTGTACATCTTTGTGATCAGTCCCTTATCATTAGTATTGTGTGCAAAAATTTTCTTCCAATCAGTGGGGTGTCTCTTTGTTTTGGTTGTCTCCTTTGCTATACAGAAGCTTTTTAATTTGATGTAGTCCCAGCTGTTATTCTTTACTTCTGTACAGAACTTTATATATAAGCATCTTAGTTGACTATCAGGATAATTGTAAAAGTAGAAATATTTGGTATTTGGTAGAAATTATTTGGTATCTACAAATGAGGAAATTGACACTAACTTATGAAAATTGTCTAAGGTTCTGCAAACAGGAACAGTAAAAATGCTCATTTTCATGTACCTTTATTTTATATAAAACACTTCACTATATACAATCTTATTTATTCAGAGTCAGGCTGATTATGTAAGCCTTGTGATCCTAAGTTCAAAAGGTTTTCCAGCACCATGTTGTCAGAATAAGCTAAAATAAATACGGAAGTCACCACACTCAAAAAGTTACCATCGGCCTTCACACACACACACACACACACACACACACACAAACCCTAGGCCACCAGGGAGACCTCTAGAGACAGTATTTTTTCAGCAGCAGAAAGTCTCCAGCCTTAAAAACCTTATCACGAGAGCTGAGGTGGTGTTACTTTATGCTCAGGACAGATTCTTCCTTGTAGATAGGATGTGATATTCTTCCTGCCTATCTTAGAAGGAATGAACAAAAGACTGTGGTGCAGTGTTCTGTTGTCATTGGAGCTTTACCTTGAATATCTTAATTATTTCAGTGGCCACAATTCCTTCAGAGGTTTTGGGTAAAGATATAGAGATTATTAGCTTAAAGGGGATTTCTATACTTATCACCTTATGCACCAAGTATGACCAATTTTTCCAACATACTCAAATTAGCATTACACTAAAGGATTGAACAGGAAAAGCTTTTTAACCTCATCTTTATTCACATCCTTGTAATATTGTCATGCTCCTTCCTGAAAAGCAGAATTGAATGACTTGATCCTGTGTGGAGCACCATAGTTATTGGGAGTTCATGAATTTTCCTACCTTACTATTTTTACTTCTATGTAAATTCTTCACAATTTTATTTATTATCTTTTATTTATTACCTTTTTTTTGGCACACTTATTAAAAGTCATTTTACATTTTTTACTCTTCTTTGGGGATGCATGCACTAGACTCTTGGGGACAGTATATTTTTCAAGATTTATTTTTATTTATGTATACAAGATCTGGGGTGTAGGCCAGAGGAGCAGGGGTGAGAGGATTCACCAGAGACAGAGTGGGGAGCAGAACAGGCAGATTAACTGAAATACACTACTGAGGGGAGCAGTGGGCAAGGCAGGAGAGTTCTGCTGTCCATGCAGCTCCATGGCCAGGGATCAAACTCAGGCAGCAGCTGTGACAGCCTTAAGACTAAACCCTAGGCCACCAGGGAGACCTCTAGAGACAGTATTTTTTCAGCAGCAGAAAGTCTCCAGCCTTAAAAACCTTATCACGAGAGCTGAGGTGGTGTTACTTTATGCTCAGGACAGATTCTTCCTTGTAGATAGGATGTGATATTCTTCCTGCCTATCTTAGAAGGAATGAACATGAGTTTGCAATAGAACACTGAGGTGAAAAACTAGATGGGAGACTCCCAAGTTGCTGTCCCCCTCCATGACATGCATTTGCTCACGGTGAAACGTCAGGCACTCGGAGGGGCCTCTCTTATAGGTGGTAAATGACCATTTGAACCTGAAACTACTGAATGTGGTAGCCGCACTTGAGGGCCAAGGAAACCATTAAGGCATAAAGGTGACTTGCATGGACTGCCCTAGGCAGCAGCAACAAATCGTCACCCACCCTGCAGCCAGGATTTATTTTCCCTCTCACTTGTGTAGCAATCTTGGTTTCCATTTTAATATTTAGAAGGTAAGTTCAGTTGATGGACACTTTGTGTAATAAAAAGCTCTTTTAAAGTACGCGCACACGTACACACACAGGATAAAAAGTGGCACCGCCAGTGCCAGTGGCTTTCATGGAGTACATTTGTAGAGCCCAAAGCTTAGTCCTGGATATGTTTATAGCACTTTAGCTCTGTTTGTGAGTTTGGAACCCTTCCAAAAAAAGAAGAGAAAGACATATATTATTGTTTATAATCTGCTTTATCCCGCCAAACCTTGACTGAACAGACTTGTGGATTGCTGTTTAAATCCCTCAGTGCCTTTAACTACAGATACAGAAAGTGGTTAATGCGCATTCTAAACGAAGCTTGGCATCCACTCCAGGAAATCACTTTAATGAGAAGCATTAAATGTTAAAATGATTCTAAAAAAATAATAAAACCCGCACACATATTGAGTATAAAAGTCCTGGCCCATCAGTAATACGGGGTGGTGGATGGCGTTCCTCTAGCCTGGCGAGCCCTAAGCCCTGCATTGACAGGTGTGGAAATGTGACTTTCAATTCCCTAGGTCACTCTCTGCAAGCAGCCATTCGGCTGGAGCTAGCAGGCAGCCTCCAAAGGCTCCACCTCAGAGGAGGGGAGAGAGCTGTCAACTTTATAGAT
Organism: Galemys pyrenaicus; assembly: GCA_019455555.1. Lineage (NCBI taxonomy): Eukaryota > Metazoa > Chordata > Mammalia > Eulipotyphla > Talpidae > Galemys > Galemys pyrenaicus. The sequence continues at coordinate 3,275,185 of JAGFMF010011659.1, read as the reverse complement.
GTTTGTTTTTCTGGAATAATACCCTATTCCTAAGTGACTAAAATATGAGATTTAACCCCAAAGTCCTTGCCTGTGTTTTCCATTGCTGTGCTGAAGCCATCTGTTGAAACCTATTTACCATTTTGATGGCCTTTTTTTTAAAAATTGCTTATTTCCAACTCCAAGAGTATGCCAAGATCACTTTTTGGGGTCTGTATTTTATCTTTCAGGAAGCAATTCCTAGCCTTTCCAAGATCTCTAAGCCCCTCCTAATATATAAAAGATCCCATGTACAGAGTTGGCAAGCAAGTGAAAGAGAAATCCTTGAAAAACAAAAGCTCTTCCTCCCTACCCCCAGCTCATGCTACCCACCCCACCCCCCAACTCCCACCAACACCTACCACTCCTAGGCTTTAGAGAAGCCCAGCCTGTAGTGACCTTGAAAGTTCTGGCCAGTTCAGTGGTTTGCTGGACAACCCAAAGCAAGTAAGCTAGGTGGAAACTTTTCTCTCCTGGGAGCCCCACTGCATGAAATAACTGTTGGGACAACGTGCTCATTTCATCACAAAATAACAGCGGTTTAGTAACGTACGTAGACTCCATTTTTGTGTTCACCAAGGGAGATGGTCAAAGGAAAATTCACCGGAAGAAAGGATTGTAAAGGAAAATCCTGAAGCCACATTGGGCAAAGAAAAGATGAATGAAAAGGTCACAGAGACAAGTATTCCTTCCATGCAGAAAGTATGAGCCCTGATCGTGTACAAGATCTTTATTCATTTGGCTGTTTTGGTTTTTTTTATTTAACTCCTTTTAGAAGTAAGATAATAAAAGTATCCCCATTCGTAATGATTTGACCCCATTTTATCACCATTGGGTGTCTTTCTCCCTCTTTAAGAGTATTTCCCCAGCAGCAGCAGGGGATGAGGAAAGGCACTTAGAAATTCCTGTGATAAAATTGAAATAACCTTCCCCTTAGGAGTGTGACAAGGGATGCAGTAATTTTCCTTTTAGATGGGAAAGGACAATCTTTAAATTGTCTCAATCATCAAATCTAAGGAAATGCATTCAGATATGTTGAGGGTCACCCCTCTGATTTTATTTCCAGTTTGGTCATCAGTGAAAATGTACACACAGTTGAGTTGCCTCTGATCCCTTTATCCTGTTCTGATGGTGGCTGAGTTCTGGGTGGGAGAAGGGAAGACAGGACAGTAACGGCAGCACAGCTGTCTGAGTTTGTGTCTCACTCCTTTCTGCCAGTGATTTTCTTTTATTCCTCTGTACGCAGCTGTCCCTTTGTAAAGCTACTGTCTATAAGGTCAGCAGCAGATAGAAAAAAGCCAAGAAACAGGAGTAAGAAGGAAAGAAGGAATTTGTTACACCTCCGGGTGAACTTCACAGACCCCAAGCAGGGGTCTGGGAAAGACGCACCCAGCATACAGATCAGGGGTCTTTTAAATGCCCCCTCTCTGCCAGGCCTGAGTGGAAAAGTACCAGTGAGTCACATGTTGCCCTGCAGTTAGGGGTACCAGTGAGTCACATGTCATCCGGCAGTTAGGCAGTTAGGGGTCATTGTTTTGCTCCGGGCCACTGCTTATCTTATTACTGGGGGCTACTGCTTTTTGACACACACCCCTTCTTGGAACCTTCGCCCTGGGTGAGGGGTTTCACTGCGTGAAACCTGTGTGACCTTTCACTGCCCAAAAAAGATTGACACTTATCAGGGGCTGGTCTCTATTGACTAAAAAAAAAAAGGACCAGATCCTGTCCTGCCTTTGTAAGCTGAGAACATGTTTTATGATACCAGAAAGTTACTGGATTAGTAAGAACTTTTGGGGGACCGTGCACCAGGGAATAGGAGGTAGAAATGACCCCATGACTCAGCCCGATACACAAGCCACCTGTCACCCCTGGTCACTCAATATTATGCGTGTGAGGGGCCCAACTTTGAGTTTTATTTCATATTAATTGAAGTATAAATAACCACCTGTAGCTAGTAACCTCCCTATTGAACAGGGCGCCCTGTGTGGATCTCACCAACCGGACGAGAAGAATCACTAGTGGGAAAGGTATTCGCTAGTGTTTCCTAGAGGGCACCCCCATCTTCAAAGAAATGCTCTGACTATATTTTTTATTTTTATTTTATTTCGGATGATGAGTCTCTGGCTCTTTGCATCCCAGTTAAACTTCAGGCCCAGCACACCAATAAATCCTACTTCAGAGAGACCCTGAGGGGATTTTTTTTCCTAGAAAACCTTGTCTGGGAGCTTGAGTGACTATGTGACTCTCTCTGCCTGTCACCCAGATATCAATATTTGCCAGGCTTTCTCTAGAGGTTAAATAAGCATGAACACAGCAAGACAAACAGTAAATGACACTCCTGTGGCAGCAGTTTTCTCTGCTCATTTCCCAAGTGTGTGGGTAAGGGGTTGGACCCCAGAAAATTGTTGTTAGAAAAATCAGCAGACTTCCCTTAAAGCCATACTTCTTTGCATAGCTCGGTTATTTGAGGGTTGTGAGTAGCTCTGATTTTCAGAGGTGTATTTTGGGGTGTCCTGGTGAGGAAAAGTAGGCAGTTCAGCTTTTTATTCTGTTTCTGCCAAAAGGAAAAAACATCCAGAGAACCAAACAAAACGCAAAACACACCACCTTCTAAAGAATTTCCGTATTTATTTGACATAGTTGTACCATACACGTCTCATGCCAACACACAGGAGGCAGATACAAACAAACGCACCAGCTTCTGCGGTCCACAGTCACATGGCAATAAATAAGAGGATGGTTTTTTTTTTTTTTCTTTTTCTTTTTTTTTCCCAGGAAATGAGACTCCATTTCTTTTTAACTGTACAAAATTTACACTGCGAAGGATGAGGGCAACAATCCAGAGCTTAGGGTGCCTGGGGGCTTTGAGGTCTGAATGCAAGGTCAGAGCCCTTCTGGGATCCCTGTGGCCCTGCCCCGCAGGCCTGTCAGAGCTCGACCTCAGGGGCACGCAGGCGTGACTCTTGTCTCTTGTCTCTCGGTGGGCTCGAGGAGCTGTGCTGTCCTCTCCACCTGTGCTCTGCTCCCTAAGCAAAGGAATGCTTGGCGCACCTCCCAGCCCTGCAGCTGTCTCCTCTCCGGAGCTAGCAGCGTGCAAGTGTGCTTTCGTGCGGTCCTACCAAGCGGTGTGTGGATGGGATGACGCTGCGCGCTCTCTCTTTTTGGCTCCAGTCACCGTGTTAGAGCAGTTGGAGCAATGACTGCAAAAAGGGCCAACGGACCAATCCAAGAAAGAGAGAGCCAGTGATGTGCTTTTTATTTAGCTTTCAGCATGCCCAGAGCCCTTCAGCAGCAGGCAATAAAACAAAACTCATTTCCGCTTAATTGAATTTTTCTTCATCTCACGGTTTCCAATTTTTAAAGTGCAGTGTTTAAAAATGAGCCTCCTCGGTCCTTCCAGGCCCTGCTGGCCGAAAAGGTATGGTCATTATTTCCATGGTGATAACCAAGTTGTCAGTAGTGGCGGTAGGAGGCGCGAGCAGGTGCCAGAGGGTGGCCTGCCCACGACTCTACGCTTTGCACCAGTGTTTGCTGCTAAGCTGGTGCCCGAAAGCCCCTCCTGCCAGGAGGCAGTTATTTCAAAATGCCCAGCTTGCGCTTCAGAGATGGTCATGTCTTTTGTCCCACAAACGCATTACAATTCTTGCAAAGTGAACTTAATGATGAAGCGCTGGTGATTCCCGATGATCTCACTAGATTTCATGTTTCATATTGGGAGGAAGAAAGAAAAACCCTTTGAAAGACACTACTAAATGCTTTTAAGTTTTAATTCTGTCCCCTTTCCCTGATCTTTGGCTGTATTCACTTGCAGGAATAATGTTATCGCTTTACATTGTATTCATAACGACCAGCTGAGGCAAAAAGAGAAAGCACAGAGATGGAAAGGAGTTTCCTCGGGTTGCACAGCAAGTCCCGCAAGAGCCGGGAGCCAGGCTTCTCGACAGCTGACTCACTCAGAGGGCCAGCTCAGCCCTGGGAATTGCTACTATTTCCTCTGTGATTTTATGACATTCCAGCAAAAGTAAATTCTTCTATAGTCCCTCCACTCCCCTTTTTTGCTTATGCCAGTTACCGGTGGAAACTTGGTGGTGGTTTTTTTAATTATTAAATTGCTTCTGGAGTCAGAAACCTCCAACTCTAAGGTCTACAGCCAGGCACCGCACAAAGTGGTTGCTAGTTAATTGCCCTCTGAGAGCCAAAAATAGGTCCAAATATTGTAAATGGCTCTGGAAGGTCTCGTTTCAATTTTAAAATTCATATATGTCATTTAAGCCAGGGATAAACAACTCCACACAGCATCTCAGGCCTCAGTGACTGAGGTGCAGGGGTGTCCATGAGGGAAACTCAAGTTGTCCGTCTTTTTTCTCCATCTCGAGCCACAGAACAGCCAAGGAACAGCCTGTGCATTGGCGCCCTACTGCCACTGACCCTTGGTAACGCCAGCCTCACTGCAAGGAGGCCCCCTTCAGATCTGAGAGCCATTCGGGCTGTGCTTCTAAATGGGACACCAGTGTTTCTGGGGAGGTGGCTCCGGGGAGGAGAGGTGACTCTGAGGAACTTATATCAAGCTCTCCTGATTTTCTGGCCAGAGCTGCCAGCCAGCCAACCCCACCAAACCAGCCCCACTCACTGAGTTTCCCAGGAGAGTTCTGAGATTAGTGTGAGCGAGGAGGGTCTCCCATCCTCCAGCTGCTGCAGAGGGAGTAACTCACATATGAAAATAAAAAACAGCCCATTTCAGCTCATCTTTAAAAAACGGTACGACACAGGGTGAGGTGGGCTTTAAGGAGCCTGCTGCCCCCGCCCCACTATACTCACCAAAAATACCAAGTGCCTCTGAGCTCCCATGAGATACTCTGCCAAGTAATGGAGCCAAGACTGGGGTCTGGGGAGGAGGGAGTTTAACCGATGCGTCACCAGCACGGCCGTGTATTGTGAGCAGCCTGCTGTCAGAGCCATGGAATTAGGACTGTGTCCTCCAAAGTGACTGCGGCATCTCCTCCGCTTCACATGGCTTGTCTCCATCCCCATCCCTCACGTTTCCAGTGGCACAGAATGGGATGGGGGCTCAACCCACTATCATCCTTGCATCTGGGACCTCAACAAGAGGTGTGCAGGGTCCCCTCCCCAGCAAAAATCTCAACAATTGTGGCACATCGAAAAATAAGGGTGCACTGCAAAATTAACAAAGAAAAGGTGGTCTAAAGATTGATCCCAGGAATTTACTATGTATTTTAACTGGCCTTACTTTATTCCTGAAAGGAGTTTGCAAAAGAGGAATTTATTTCTTCCTCAAACCTGTCTTTAGGACCACCTAGGTCTTTGCAGTGGTCAAGAGGTGAAGAAGCATTCACAAAGGTTACGATCCTTAGGGCCTCTGGTCCCATCACCTCTTGTGAAAAAGGAGCCACCCCTTCTCATCCCTTCCTGCTCTGCTGGTCTTGCTTAAGAGGCTGGGAGGCCCGAAACAGCGAATCGCCGTTTCTCAGTAAATTCCACCTGGCTAGACTCCGCGGTGCACAGGAGAACTCCTGGTAGACAGATGTGTGTGCGTGCACCTGGTGGGGGAGGAGCAGCACCGCTCAGGTCCTTTTCGCCCACAGAAGTGTGTCGGCTGGTAAAGCAGGGGTCAGCCTGGCCCTGGCCTCAGTCTTCGTAATGTGCTACTACTGCAAGCCGCGCCGAGCACCCGGCACTGCCATTGCCGGAGAGCCCTGCTTTCTAAGCACAGGGCAGGAGCTCTGCAGGCCCAGGGGTGAGTCCAGCCAGCAACCCAGAGAGATGCAGCCTAATCCTTTGGACAGTGTTAGGGCTGTTCCCCAAATGATTCCTCCCAGCAAGAAAGGCCAAAAAGCACTGTTCATCCTTGGACGAGACCAAGAGTGGCCTCCAACTGAGTCAGCTGGCGCTGCAGAGAAAGCTCGCTTTTAAAGGGCTGGGAGGGCAGTTGCAGGTGGGAGTGGGCTTGCAAGCTCCTCTACATCAACTCCCTGCAAACAGACTCGTGTCACTGCACCCTACAGGATGGGGTCCCGGGGAGAGCGGCATCTGCCGATCTGGCTAAACAGCACGTTTGGAATCCAAATGCGGCTACAAATGTTCGTCCTGATTGTCGTTCTGTTCTCTCCATATTTTAGTGTTGGTCATTTTGCAACCTGCAGCCTACTTTGTGGAATAAATGACACAAGCAAATTAAAAAGGCACATCGTGCACAGAGGAGCCGCACAGGGCGGTGACTGCGATGGTCCATCCAGGCCACGGGGCTATGGCCTCAGCGATCGCCGACATTTCCTGCCATCAGGGACTCAGTGAGATGGACGGGCGTTCCAAAAAAGCAAAATGACAAAACCTTTCTCTGCTGGTACTTTCAGTACGGAAGAAGCCATATTTTCACAGCAAAAAATAAAAATTAAAATTTAAAAAAAAATGGGGCATGTTTTCAGTATCACGCTGTGGTCATCAGAGTTTTCACTCACCTTTAATAGTGACTTTTTTACTTGGAAAGCTGGAGTGTGATAAGGGTGTCTGGAACTCACTTGTATCATACTCAAGGGCCACGATTTGCCTGGGGACCTGGGTCCTGGTGAGAGCGGTGGTTCAGGAGGCGACTCGAGACACACTCAGAGCAGAGCTCCCAAAGGCCGAGGGGGCATGACAGAGTCACCTCGTTCTCCCCAAGCTCTGAGCGGCCAAAGCCTGTAAGTAGGTGGGGGGCAGGGGGAGGCAACCAAAAAGCCAGCAGCCTAGAGCGAGGCTCTGCGCCCCTGTGCTGTGTTCCTGAAGGAGCCTGCTCTCCCCCACTTCCCCAGGAAAACGACCCCAGTGTGGTCTCAGACCTCCTGGGACCACCTGGAGGACTTCCATTGAAAATAATGGAAATTCACCTTGGCGCACTTTGATCCTTAAAAGGCAAGTCTCTTTTGATCCGTGAAGGTATTTTCTCAAGCCGGAAGGAGGGGAAAAGTGGGGGGGACTGATGTCTAAAAAGGAGGATGATCCATTTCATCGAGCCAGGAGGCTGGGCTCGTTGGGAAGTCGGGGTAGCCCACACTGCTTCCTGTGGAGATGTCAGAGGTGGGTCCCCCAGCCATGGCTCTCAGTGTCTGGCTCACTCCCTGGCCGGCATGAGCAACGATGCCCAGATTACTGTCCACCGTGTAATCCAGCCCGTTGAGCAGAGGAGCGTGGGATGGCAGGGACGAGATGGAGGATGGAGACTGGGGGATTCCATAGGGGCTTCCATCCCTCAAGTCCTGATAGGATTGTCCTGTCCCATCCATGGAGAAGCTTCCATTCATTAACTGTCCACCTGTAACGTCCCCCACGTTGCCATAAATCCTGTTGGTGTGGCCAAGTTCTGAGAGAATCTGATCCTCTGTGGACAGAAGAACGGAGATTTATTGTCAGCTGCCAGGACGCGGTGGTCCCGCTTTCACAACCTAGGAACACCCACACCCAGGAGAGGCTCCGAGCAGGGCGGCCACCTGTCTGCACGCAGCAGTCAGAAACCAACACGTCAGCCGGCATCCAGAGACAGAGGGGCACAGGAGGAGCACCCACACTCCCAGAGAGCTCCCTGGTCACGTGGCTCCTGCCATAAGGTGTGAGAGTGCCCTAGGCGGGGACAGGGAGGGGGACACCCGCATGGCAACGGAAACCTCGTGCTGACAAGACTAATGGGAAAGCTTTCACGCTGAGAAAGGAGAAACAAGCAGGCCAAGGGCGAGGGTCACTGAAGGCCTCTCCTAGACGTAATCTACCTAGAATCTTTGGGTCTACCTGGAAGTGACATTCAATGTCAAAGACCTGGTTTCCCTCCTTCTCAAATAAACTCTTTAGGGACAAAGTATTGGCTTGATTAAAGCAAATGGGCCTCCTTGTTTCTTGTAGAATTTCATGAAGGGGCACTAATGGGATCTTTGACATCTGGAAGAAGCCCTCTCTCCAACACAGGTGAGCAGTTTTCATCTTCAGGAGTAAAGAATCATAGAACTACCTAGCGAGTTCAAGAGTATGTCAATCTGGGAGCCCTCTGCGCCCCAGAGAACTTAGCTACCAAATAATACTGAGCAGTTCTCTGTCCTAGACACTGACTTCAGCAGCTCGAATGAGCAAAGTGGCTTCCATGAGCCTGGCCCAGCCCCCCAGAGCTGACCTCCAGGCTGAGCCTGGGGCTGCCCTCTCCCGGGTCCTGCTCTTCTGGGCAGCTTGTTTTAGCCTCTAACCCACAACCCTCTGTCCCAGTCCCACCTGGGCTTATGCATCGATTCTGTCAACAAGACTTACACACCCAGTCCTCTGACAGCCTTCCTGTGGCCAGCCCCTGTCCCTCCAATAAAAATGCAAAAGGTGGAGGGAGCTTGTGACCCTGAAAGGGGGCAGAAGATGAAGGCACAGCTCCCCGGTGGAATGGCCATATGGCCATCGTTTGGCCTTCTGCCTCTACCATCCCACACGACAGCCTTCTGTGGGAGCCGCAGACGTCCTGTCGGGACAGTTATGTCTTCCAAAGGAAAAAATGTGCCGAGCCTTCCCCAAACACATTGGTAGTTGGTGTTGATCCCCAAAACATTGTGAGATGGCCAGGGATGTGGTTATCCCCCATTTACAGATGGGGAAACTGAGGCTCAGAACAAGGGAGTCAATTTGACTGAGCCAGACAGGAGACTTGAGTCCCAGCCCCTACGCTTCCTTCCTCCACAGCAGAAGACTTTCCTTCCACATTTAAGGGCTCAGTAAATGGGAACAGTTATGGCTACTTGCAAACACCCTCAAGATTCAAACCATGCACTCATTTGCACATTTTGCTGATGCACACAGTTGAATACAGCACATGCTGCGAAGCAGATGAAGTGAGCAGCAGGGGGAGGGGATTTCAGAAATAAGGCCAGTCCTATCTCTCATGCACTCACAGCAGTGATTCTCCGGGGAAAGGACCTGTTGAACATGTCCTCCCCACCCCCAGAGAGGTGCTAGGGGCCACCCAGGGGAGCATGGGAGGGAGGCCACTGCCCCCGCAGAGGGGAGACACACAGGAGAGGGGCTAGAGGCACAGACAGAGACCCAGCTATGTGTCCACAGCTGCATGGGCTGGTGAGGGAGCCCCAGTCAGCAGGAAAGGAGGGGAGGCCTTAGGGCACACAGTCCTGGTTCCCAGGAACCTAGCTTCCAAACCTCTCCTCCTTGTCCATCATAAAGGGCCACTACACATTATCCCCCACACTTTACTGCAAGTCGCAGGAACCCTGTGCAGGAGAGCGTTGTCAAGACCTCCAGAAAGATCCCTCCTGTTTCCCAGGGGCCTTTCCTAAGGCCTCGGCCTCACCCCTCCAGCCCTGCTCACCTCGGAAGCTCAGCTCACTGTCACTAACCCCACAGTCCTCTGCAGAGCTCTCCTTCTCCTGCTTGCTGCCTCCCCGGCTCCTCTTGACGCTTTTATAGAACTGCCCCCAGCGATGCCGCCCAGCGTCCTTCTTCAGTCTCTTCTCCTTGGCCCTTCTGTTCTGAAACCAGACCTGCCACACAAGCACAAGGACATGCTCGGGGTGTCCACCATGCACCCAACGCCCCAGGGCCCTGAGGCAGGTGGCTGACAGGGCCTGCAGCCTCAGGAAGTTCAGGGCCTCCATGCCCTCTGTCTGGGCCGTAGAAATCTGCCTGATTCTGGCAAATTTCCCAAGATCGTGGTCTGAGGCCCAAGTCCGAAGGAGATCAGTGACCACTGAGGAAGGGACATCGTGAGAGCGCCCTAGGCTTCCCTCATGTAGAGGGGGGCACACCACCCACTCAGGACACCCTCACCCCCCGGCCCTTCAGGAAGTGCCTCCAGGATCAGGCAGAGGCCTCCTGGGGGCTGGTAGCGGATGTCTCACCTGTACGACCCTCATGTCCAGGCCTGTCTCTGAGGACAGCTGCTCCCTCACGTGCCGGGCGGGCTTGGGGGAGTTCTTGTAGGCGTTCTTCAGCGTCTCCAGCTGCTTCGCGGTGATGGTAGTCCGGGGCCGCTTGGCTCCAGCCTCTGAGTCATCTGCAAGGAAAGCCACTTCCTGTTGGGCCCGTGGACCTGAAGCAATGGGCCTCCTCCCTTGCCCTCTTATCCTCAAGCAACCATACCCACTACGTCAGAGGCGTGGCAAGCACTGGTGACGTCAGCGTGGAGCAGCCCCGCCCCGCCCCTCAGAGCCTGCTCCCACGCGGCAGCCCCCGCCTCTCCCTGTCCCTGCCAGCCCAGCTGCGCAGGCCCAGTCGTCAGACCCAGGTCTCCCTGCCCATGTCGTGACAAAAGGCTCCTGTTGGACAGCCTCGTGAGTCACGCAGGGCTGTGAGTGAGGGCTGTTCTGAGGTGCCCCTGACATCCCTCCCTTCCTCCCACAGCACAGCCCCCACACTCATAGATGGGGGGGTCACCTGCACATTCACTAGTCATCTGCCCAATGTCCATGAGCTAGTGGGTCAGAACCCATTAGCGGGTTGCAAGGTCAAATCAGTTGATCAAAAACTAAAAGAAGGGGCCTCCCTGGTGTTGCAAGGGGTTAAGCACCTCATTATGAATCATTCACAGCCACTGCAGCACGAGTTGGATTCCCTACCAGGGAGCGGACCCACATGGCGCAGCAGACCTCTCCTGTCTCTCCCGCTCCTCCCCTCAGCAGTGTATTTCAGTTGATCCACCTGTTCTGCTCCCCACTTTGTCTCTGTGAATCCTCTCACCTCCCACACCTCTGGCCTGTACCCCAGTTCTTGTATGCATAAATGAATAAATCTTTGGGGCCTCCCTGTTGGCGCAGTGGGTTAAGCAACGCACTATGAAGCAGACCGCAGCCACTGCAGCACGATTTTGATCCCTGCTGCCGGCCAGGGAGGGGACCCACATGGCGAGGCAGACCTCTCCTTCTGTGCCCGCTGCTCCCCTCAGCAGTGTACTTCCGTTGATCTGCCTGTTCTGCTCCCTGCTCTGTCTCTGGTGGATTCTCTCACCCTCCACACCTCTGGCCTGTACCCCAGTGCTTGTATGCATAAATAAATAAATCTTTAAAAAAATAAATCTTTAATAAAGAACTTAAAGGAAATAAGATGGATGGGATGGGGTGGGGTGGGGTGAGATGGGATGGAACAGAACAGGACAGGGTAGAATAGAAGAAGTTTTCTGAAAGTTTTTAGTGAATGAAACGTCTGTACTGAATTGAGATGTAAAATGCATTTCTTACTGTGGACACAGAACTGTTTGGAAATCATCCCTGGATTCACCAGACACCCCTCAAGTTTCTATTAGTCAAAGGCTGGTTTGTTCTCAGAACCAGTGCGAGTGAGGCACCTGCACTGCTGAGAACTAGCTCACAGTCAAGTGCAAAATGTTTATTTCCTCTCCCTGCACTTACACTTATTCCCATTCTCCGCACAGCACCCATGGGGTCCACAGAGAGTAAGTCAGCTGCAGGGTCCCTGGCTCTCTCCCTCCCCTGTGTCCTTCAGAGTGTCTCTGCTACAGTCCTAACTTCACCCTCTCTTCTCACCTTCCTTTCCATTCAAGAAAACACTCTTGGGAACCAGCAACAACAGCCAACATTCATTAAGTGGCTACTGTGGGCTTAGTGTTGGTCCAAGAGCTTAACGTGCGAACGCTCTTCCAGGCAATTCTAAGAGGTTTCCTTGGAGTTGGAAGACCTGGGCTCAGCATTTCTGTTGAGTGACATAAGCAAGCCACCTCACCCCTAAAGCCTGCCTATGGGGTGGCAAATCTCCTCTTGTTGCACCCTGAGTCCCCACAGCCCTTGTGCTTGCAGAGGAGGTAAGACGAGGCCCCAAGTCTTCTCTTCTCCCTGGCCGTTTCCATCTCCAGCAGAGACACTACCGTGCTAAGTAAGCACCTGCACCCCCATTCCTCCCTGGTGTCCTGAACCCACGAAGGAAGGACTCCAAAGCCACTGTGGGTGGCACAGACAAACAGAACTTCCCAAGCTCTTTAGTCTCCCTTCACCCACATTTATGGAGATGACGGCGTTTGAGGCAAACGGGAAATCCTGCACTTCGAACAAGGAAAGAGTCTTATGCGTAAAATCTGAAAGAAAGACCCCAAAATTTTAATTCAAGACTCACTTAATTTCAAAATAGGTCAGCCTTGTGACTTAGCGGTTGTTCCCCACAGCTGCTCGCGGGGTCACCCCGTTGGTGGCCCCCTGCTGCCACCACGCTCAGGACTTCCTTCTCATGATTATGAGGACTATTATGCTGTTATTTTAACATTCACTGTTATTATAATTTAAAATCTTTTTTATACCCTATAACAATGTCATCCAAGTATTAATTAAGTAGCGGTGGCAAAGCTCGTGCTGAAAAATGTACCCAAAAATCAATAGCTTTGGGACGGAAGCTAAATGTGATAAAAATGCTCTGAGGAGGCCAAGCGAGACGGTGCTACCCTGGGCTGTTAATTTAGGAGAGAGCATCCTGCAAGCTGTGAGAGAGAGTGCTGAGAAAATAAAAAGTAGCATTAAGGCAAAGATACACTTCACCGGTTATGGATTTATGTGCTCCCAGAACACATCCCCCCTCTACTTTTTACATTAACTCCTATGGGAAAATTAGTCTTAAAATATGTTCATCTTGAATTATGCAGGGTCTTCTCACAATTGTCCTCACATAAAATGCAACCTCATTATATTGAAAATGCAAATATCAGGGAGATGTAATAAACGAACAAAACCACGCACAGGATGGGACAAGCAGGTCCTTTGTCTAGCACAGAAAGAACGGCAAGCCTAAGAAAGGGTTTCGTTGAGCACGGAAGAATGAAAGAGCAAATGTCCCACAGCAGGTAGTGCCCCTGCTGTGCAAGGATCACCCCAATTTTCCTGACAGAGGCGGGGGACACATCAGAAACGGGCTGTGACTCCCAGCTCCTTGAAGGCCAGTGTAGACCTCGTGTTCCTGCTCGCACGTCCACACGCTGGCACCCCACAGTCAACACCCCATCAGAAGCTGCCACTAGACTAATCCCACGGCTTATGAAGGGACCCCCACATTAGTGAATGGCCTTGGAGAGAAGCCCACGGGCCTGGGATGCCCAACCCCGTACCTTTCCATTGTCCTGCAGAGGCCCGCAAGAGCACAAGCATCCCACCGTAAAAGCATTAGCCTTGTTATGCCATTCTTGCCTCTTCAGCTGGACGCCCCTTTGTCTTGAGCGCCCCCTCAAACCAGAGCCAGAAGCACTCAGGGCTAACCGAGGAGGCCTCTGGCAAGAAGCAGCAGGGGGTGCAGGAGGCTGTGGTCTCTGGGGAGGGAGTTGCAGGTTGGGATCTTGAGTCTGTCTGCTTTGATGTTTTACTCCTGACAGGACGCCCTAATCTTCTGTGACACCATAATTGACTCCAAGCAAAGGCATCGATGAGTTTTAAGGAAACCCAGCAGATTACGACATTAAGACAAAGCCTCAGAATGGCCTTTCAGAGACCAGGAAAGAGATGGAAGGAAGGAAGGTCTGTGTATCCTGAAAGGCCAGAGTTGTGGGCATGGGGGCAAAAGGGAAAGGAAACCCCCAAAGACAGTACCCCTGAATCCTTCCCCCTCTCACCAAAGCCAAGCTCATCCCAGCAGCCTCACCAAAGGGCTCTATGAATTACCTGCCTCCTCAACGTCCCAAACCCTTTATTTTAAAACGTATTTATTAAGAGAAAAACAAATTTCTCCATGTATTGATCAGATCCTATAACATATGTGTGTGAATCCAGGAAAGATCTGGAAGGAGATTCATGAAATTACTGTTGCTTTATTTTCTCATCAAGCCCAGAGCTGTCAATGAGTCGCTTCTCCAAGAACACCTTGAGTTGCTATCAATTCTAGCCAAAGGCAAAAGGCCTTGATGTAACCTGAGTCTGCATCTGAGATTCCCAGGTGGAGTCTGGCCAAATGACAGAGCTAAGGTGGAGGGGGCGCCAGCTGTAGGTACAACTGTGAGTGAAGAGGCAGAGGTTGGGGCCTCCCTGGTGGCGCAGTGGGTTAAGCAACGCACTATGAAGCAGACCACAGCCACTGCAACACAAGTTCGATCCCTGCCACCAGCCACATGGTGCAGCAGACCTCTCCTGTGTGTTTCAGTCAGTCTGGTGAATTCTCTCACCTCCCTGGACGCTGGCCTGTACCCCAGCTCTTGTCTGCATAAACAAATAAATCTTAAAAAAAAAAAAAAAAAAGAGGCAGAGCTACAGGAGGGGGAGTTGGGCTTGGCTTTCCCATAGGAGCTGAGCAGGATCTGAGAAAGCATGGGGTCTGCATCCTGCCAGCTGAGAGACCTGGGCTTCTCCCAGGACATGGCATTGGGGGGTCATATGGTGCCAGGCTGTGCAAGTGACGGACGGTTTTCTGGGTGTCTTGGGTGTGACCGCTGTAGGCAGGAACCTGACGTCAGCTCAACTGGACAGTGAGTCTCTGTCGGACTGTGGACAGTGGGTCTAGGGTGGGTTGGGATTTTCAGGAGCTGGAGTGTCCCTGAGTGTGGGACGGAGCAAGCCCTGCCTGCAGCATCAGAGCTCGGGACACACGGGCATCTCTGTCCCTAAGTCCCTGCTCTGGAGAAGGCTGACCTACAGTGAGTAAGGGAAACAACATGATTAATCTAACACCCCCTCAAAGGGCAACTTCAGCCAAAGCTAGGGCTCTGACTGACTGAAGCCTTTGGTTGTGGGGGACTGAGGAACTATGCACCCCAATGCACAAGACTAGGGAGTAACCCAACGGTCCTCTGGAGACTGGGCACTCGCCCAGCCTCGTCAAGAAGCCCGGAAGACTCCTGAGCCGCCAGCTGGTGTGGGGAGCAGGCACGCGCTCAGCCCCCATAGCGTGAGCAACGCTTCAGTGAATGCGGCCTGTGCCCAAGGACCCAGGGGTGCGGAGAACCAGCCCTCCCCCTGGAGATCCGGACAGCTTCTCAGCAGGGGCAGGGTGGGCTCAGGCCCCGAGGGCTGCCCTGGCAGAGGCATGGCCTGAGCAAGGGCCTGGGGAGGGACCGTGCAGGGCAGCGCCAGGTACCGTTCTGCTTGGCTGTCTCGTAGTCCTCCTTGCACACCAGCCGCCCGTCCTCCATGAGGTAGAACTCGTCCCCCGTGGCCAGCTGCCGGTTACAGATGATGCAGGCAAAGCAGTGCAGGTGGTAGACGAAGTCCTGGGCCTTGCGGACCACCTGGGTTGGGGGGATGCCCTGCTGGCAGGCCGTGCATTTTGTGCCGAAGCGCCTGTCGGAACAGCATGAAAGGGTTAGAGTGCAGAGGGGTGTCTGGCTCCCCCCATCCCTCCACTCTGGGACATCGTGGGCATCAGCGCCTGGCCTCCCAGCACTCACTGTGTGGCCCTCCCTGCCCCAGCCAGCCTCGTTGCTCTGTGCCCCACAAAATGAGTTTGCATCTCCAGCACCTCTCCCGAGGCTGACATCCCTGACTCCAGACTGGTCCATTAATATTCCCTCAGTTTACGTGAATATTGGAGGTTCTAAGTCCCAACGGGGAGTGAACTCTTCCATCTCCACCTCCTGGGCTTTCCAACTCTATGGTGAGGCCTCGGGGACAGGCCTCCAGGGACTGCACTGATGTCCAGAAAGCTCCCGGCAAAATGCCTCCTTAGGCACCATCCCCACTGGGAAGCCAGGAGAAAGCACGGCCTAGGGGCCACGCTGGAGCTCAGAGAAGCCACATTCGGGCAGCAGAGTGGGGGTCCCACAGACTATATCTCTCCTCTCCCAGCCAGCACTGAGGTCAGCCTCCATCCCCTTCCCTTGCACAGCCCCTGGGGCGTGGGAGCCTAGGGTGGGCCCAGGGATTTATATTTTCAAGCCTGTCATCACTTGAGGCAGAGTCTGGAGACCTCAGTTTAATGATTGCTGCTTCAGATGCTCCCTGGCCAACACCTTTCAGGGTAGCACCTTGGCTAGAGGAAGTCACCTGCTACCGCCCCAGGCCAAGCTTGGGAGGGGGAGAAGCAGCCACATCGAAATATAGTCCAGTGGACTCATTTAAGCCCCTTTCCCCTTTCTGGCCATCGATGCGAAGGTCACCGGTGGAAGAGGCCGGATGGGAATCAGGAGGCCAGAGTAGACATGAGCCGTGTCTCCCTGAAGGGGTGTGGGGGAGCAGACACCACTGCAGGTGCGCCTTCCCCACTTGAAGAGGGAGGCGGGAGGGGCTGGGGAGGCAGGGGCAGAGTTTAAAACAGCAATCAACCTAATTATTCATGACATTTCACACAGCAGAACTTTATCTTCTTCAGGATGAAAGACTTCGCCTAATGGATCTGGAGAAGGTTTGATTTTAATGGTCCTTTTAACTAATGCTTATAGGCAGCCTGATTTCCCCTGAAAGGACAGTACATATTTCATCCACATTAATACCAAATAAATTAATTATGATCACGGCTATCATGATGAATCCCAGATTAATGCAGAATGATGGGTCTCTTATGCGGTAATGATACCTGCTGGGGGGCTGTGGGCCTGGAGCGGGCGTGGCCAGCTACAGCTTCAGAAGCCCCCTTCCCAGCGACATGCTATCCAGAGCAACAAGGGGGCTCTCTAAGGCTGGCTGGGTGACCTGGAAAGAACCAGAAGCATGGCCCAGGGGGCTGCTCTTCGTAGGCAAGACCCCAGAAGCATCTGAGGGGCTCAGCCTTTAGTTATGAGGACCCCGGGCTTCTGATGTCTTGCTTTTGGGGGGAAGTTGTGTGCAGGGAGCAGGTATTCTCAGCCTGAGGCTCAGGACTGGCTCTGTAAGCCACCCTCCGAGATATTCCAAACCCAGAGGAGCCCGGGCTTTCATTCGCTTTTCAAGGGGGCTCAGGACCCACATTTATTTGTTGAATAAATAGATCAGTGATTAAAGAACCAGGTTTTTAAAGGATGTGGGTAGAGACAGCTGAATGTGAGGCTGGAGGACAAAAAACTCCCAGAAGCTCAGCACCTGGGGGCTACCCCTCGGCCCGCACCAAAGAGGAAGCTTGTGTTTGGGGACAGAGAGAAAGGAAGCCTGGATATGTGTTACTAAATGCCTATCGTGGGCCCTCCCTGGTGGTGCAAGGAGTTAAGGTGCAGCACTAGGAAGCTGTCCGCAGCCACTGCAGCACGAGTTCAATTCCTGGCCAGGGAGGGGACCCACATGGCGCAGCAGACCTCTCCTGCCTCGCCCACTGCTCCCCTCAGCAGTGTATTTCAGTCTTTGTGCCTGTTCTGTTCCCCACTCTCTCTGGGGAAGGCTCTCACCCCCCGCACTTCTGTCCTGTACCCCAGTTCTTGTATGCATAAATAAATCTTTTTTTTTAAAGCCTGTCATTTGCAGGTCACTTCACACAACGGGTATTGAAAACAAAGCAGTGCCTTCCTCGTGCCCTCCGCAAAGCTTCCCAAATAAGCCGCCCCGAATCCAGTGTCCAAATCCTGGGCTGCAAACACTGGAGCGGAAGCAGCTCCACGGAAGAATGGGGTTTTTCTGACCACTACCTTAGGGGTCCGAACAGAGGGGTGGAGGCTGAGGGGGACTCCAGAGCCAGGCCAAGTCCCCCCAGAGCCCTCTTGCGTGGAGAGGGTCACATCTCTCACCGCTAAAAAGCAGGCAGTGGCTTCAGTAACCAGAAACCCAGTTGACACCAGAGCCCCGGAGACATGAAAGATAACGGGGGTATAAATTTAATCTATGTCCCGACAGTGATTCATGCGTGAGGGTGGCAAGTGCACAAGAAAAATGAAAAATAAATGGACTTTCCCACCAGCGTTTTTTAGCAATTGAAGCAATTTTCCTGATTGTGGGATTTATACCGATGGTAAGCGGGAGCTGCTCCTTACTACCTTTTTTTCCCTGGATCATAGCCAGCTGCATCCACATTGGGGAGACCACATGGCTCCCTTAGGCCACAGGGCTCCCTCAGCATGGCGACTCCCCCCCTTTCCTGGTCAGAGTCAGTGGACCCTGAATACGATGCTGTCCTGTGGGGTGTACGTGGCAAAGATACTGCCCTGAAGAATCCAGGCAGTCATGAGAACGCCACAGCCCGGAGGGGCATCACGATGCGCTCTGTGACAGGCAACAGCGAGACAGCTGCGGCCAAAATGTGACCTTTACTGCTATCTAACCAGCCGGACCAAAGCTGGAGATGCTGGGAGGGAATGAAGCTGGAAACAGATCAAAGGAGAGGCTTCTGGCACTGTCTAGGCAGTACCCCCTTCTTTCTATTACTGAGCACCTACTGTGTGCAGGGCGCTATCACTGGGGTGCCTGCGGCACTGGCCCCTATCACCAGGACAAACCATGTGATCAGTCCCCTGGGGAAAGTATCTGAAGCTGACCCAAAAAAGACAAAGGAAATGCAAGGAAGGACTTGCCAATGGCTTGTGTTACTTTCCTCCTCAGGCCACACCACTGGATTCTCTTATCCCTGCCCAGCATATAGTAGGCCAGCAGCAGAGTCCCGGTGAATGAATGAGCGCATGGATGGATGCACTAGGAGTGACTGCAGGAACCACTCCAGAAAATCTGTGTAAAGCTAAGGGGGTAAGAGGGGCCTCCCTGGTAGCGCAGTGGGTTAAGCAACGCACTATGAAGCAAACTGCAGCCACTGCAGCACAAGTTCAATCCATGCCGCCGGCCAGGGAGGGGACACACATAGCGAGGCAGACCTCTCCTGCCTCACCCACTGCTTCCCTTGGCAGTGTGTTTTAGTTAATCTGCCTGTTCTACTTCCCACTCTGTCTCTGGTGGATCCTCTCACCCCCCACACCTCTGGCCTGTGCCCCAGTTCTTGTATGCATAAATAAATAAATATCTTTTGAAAAAATAAATAAAACTAAGGGAGTTGAACCTCTGGCTGAAACAAGGTCCATGGTTTACTAACACAGGACATTCTCCAGCCTGCTTTGCTGTCTCTGGCACGCCAGTCTGTCAGGTGGGTATTAGGATGACCTCTAACAGATGAGAAACGAAGGCTCAGATTGGCAAGGGACCAGCCCGGTTCACACAGGCAGAGTGAGAGCACCAGGGTTTGAACTCAGTGCTTCTGGAACATGGTGGTTATCAAAGGCAGCAACCTCCACTGAGACGCAGCTGTGGTGCCCATAGGCTGGGCCTTCGGTGGAGGGGCCCTGTCCTCCAGCATCCCCAAGCTGCTCAGACCCACTGAGCATGAGGTTCCCAGGCCTGCAAAGCAGGGTGGCCCTGGGAGCCTCTGCCTGGGGTGTCTTCTCTGTTCACCACCTCCATGCTCCCACAGCTGGTCTGGCATGAGGAGCCCGGGGCTGTTGCCCCGGAAATGCACCAAACATCACTACTGACATTCAGGGTGGCCCTGACCCAGGAGGGTGCCAGGCCTGCGTCCTAGGTCTCCACCCTGTGCTCCCCAACTACTCCACAGCAATTCCTCCGTCCACCCCACTGTTGATGACACGCGCCATCGTCAGACCACACTCGGACCAGGGTATCCCAGTGCTGCAGCCACCAGACAAAGGCCGGCCCTGCAGGCACCACTGCTTCTAGAAACAGGAGCTCACAGATCCTACACCCCAGATGTTCGGCGCTTTCCTGATTTTAAGCTCTGTCCTACAATCAACCAGGGGCCACGCTGCGGCCATGAAGCATGACTAATAGCAACACCCCCTTACCAAACACCTGCTGTGGTCCATGCTACAGATCTCTCTCCCTCTCTCCCCGGCACCTCCCACCCCTCCAGGAATTTGGCTCCTGGCTCACCATCTCTCTCCTGCCGTCTCTCTCTGCAACCTCAGCATCCACGCAGACATCCTTCCTGCCCCATCTTCTCCATGCTTTGACCTCTGCTCCTGAAGGTCACGGCCCCCACTAGGGCCCCCCTCAGTCGCTCCCATGGTCTACCCCAGACCTTGCCATTATCAGGAACAGGGTGGGGGGATTCCAGGAACAGCCTTCGGTCACTGAAATCCCCCCAGTAACACCCCAAGTCCCACCATCCTGCAACCCCGACAGGGACTTGAATCCTTATCACCGTCCCTCACTCCCCTCGCGGCCTTGCATCCCTCCCTCCGTGCTCATATGCTCAACTCCCTGCACATCCTCACCCCTCCGCCTTCACCCAGCACCGGGTGTCTGAACAGAGCAGGGAAAATCACAGCACCGCACAGACTCAGGAGGGTCAGGAAGCACCGTGCACACCCCGCGGATCACCCCCACGCTTCTGACGCCTCTGTCAAGACCCCTCCTCAGTGCCGTGGCTTCGCCTCCTATTCTCCGAGTTCTCAGCAAAGACCTGCACTGCTGTGCCCTGTGTGCTTCCCTGACCCCCAAACCCAACCCCTGCCCACGTTTCTCTCACTTCCTGCAGCTGGACCCTTAGCTCCTGGGCAAGGCCAATTCTCCATCTGCGCGAGTCCAGTCCTTCCCGCCTAATAATACTGTCCTTCCAACAACTGCCCCTTCACCTCCCACAGTCACTGTCCTCCCCTGCTAGCGCCTGCCCGTCAGCACACAACATGTCATTGCTTCTGCCGCTCTTAACTTCACATCTCCCTCCACCTACCATCCATCTCGCTACTCCTTTTTTTTTTTTTAAAGATTTATTTATTTGTGCATACAAGAGCTGGGGTACAGGCCAGAGTCCAGGGAGGTGAGAGGATTCACCAGAGACAGAGTGGGGAGCAGAACAGGCAGACTGACTGAAACACACTGCTGAGGGGAGCAGCGGGCGAGGCAGGAGAGGTCTGCCGCACCATGTGGGTCCCCTCCCTGGCCGGCAGCAGGGATCGAACTCGTGCTGCAGTGGTTGCGGTCCGCCTCATAGTGCGTTGCTTAACCCGCTGCGCCACCAGGGAGGCCCTCGCTACTCCTTTTAAAGCAAAGCTCCTCAAAAGGGGTTTTCTACACAGTTTCAAGAGTCTATTGCATCTGCTCCCACTCTTCTCTTGAATCCACACTGCTGGTTAATTTTATGTGTCAGCCTGACTGGGTCGCCCAGATAGTTCGTCAGACATCACTTTGTGAGATGTTTCTAGATGCGGTAAACATGCGACTCGGTAGGCAAAGTAAAGCAGGTCAGTGGGCCTTATCCAATCAGTTGGAGG
This sequence comes from Galemys pyrenaicus, assembly GCA_019455555.1. Lineage (NCBI taxonomy): Eukaryota > Metazoa > Chordata > Mammalia > Eulipotyphla > Talpidae > Galemys > Galemys pyrenaicus. Next base: position 3,254,106 of record JAGFMF010011659.1, on the reverse strand, counting down.
GTCCAAAGAGAACAAGAGAAAGAGGGAACACCTCCTATTGGACCACCTTGAGCTGGGACACCTGTCTTTTCCTGGCTTAAAACTCAAACTGAAACTTCAACTCTTCTTGTGTCTGGAGACTGCCACCAGCTTCTGGAGCAGAACTTCCATCATGGGCTCTCCTGGGCCAACTGCAGATCTTGGGACTTCTCAGCCTCCGGAATCGCATGGGCCAATCCTTATAATAAATCTCTTTACAGGGCCTCCCTGGTGGCACAGGGGTTAAAGTCTTAGTGCTATCAAGCTGTCACCAGCCACTGTGGCATGAATTGGATCCCAGGCCAGGGAGCTGACCCACATGGCTCAGCAGACCTCTCCTGTCTCGCCCGCTGCTCCCCTCAGCAGTGTATTTCAGTAATCTGTCTGTTTTGCTCTCCACTGTGTCTCTGGTGAATCCTCTTACCCCTGCACTTCTGGCCTGTACCCCAGTTTTGTATGCATAAATAAATAAAAATAAACTTTAAAAAATTTTTTAAATAAATCTCTTCACACACACACACACACACACTCTGTTGGCTCTGAATCTCTGGAGAACTCTGACTAATACACACCCCAATTAGGGACTCTTTCACCAATCAACTCAAACCACATTTGAGGTCTTCCCTGCCCCCAGCGTGGCTGAGTCCTGCACTGCTGGTCTCTCTTCCCTGCCCTCCCGGCACTGGTTGACTCCCTCCCTCTCTCCCAACTGCCCTCAGGGCCAGTCATCCATATTCTGCTCCTCCAGGCTGGCAATCTCCCCTCTGCCTCCCATGCCTCACCCCTATCCTCCTGGGGGCTTCACTTCCATCCTAGCTCAGACCTCCGTCCTCACCGCACATGGCACAGCCTCCAGCCTCCTCACCTCTGCATGGATGTCCAGAACCAAACTCCCCATCTGCCCCAGGCCTCCCGTTGGTCTTTCTCATGCCAGAATGATGAATTCCTTCTTCCAGACCTGGACACCACATCCCCCCTTCACCCATCCCTACCACATACACATCTTTATTGGGCAGCAAATTCTGTTGGCTCCACCCAAAATTCTATCAATAATTGTACCGACCTCTGACCATCACCACCAGTGCTTTCCTCTTTCAGGCCACCGTCACCCCTCACCAACCGCTGTGTCCTGAGGGGTCTCCTGGTCTCAACCTTGGCCCCACCCAGGAGCCACAGCAACCCCAAGCGAAACCTTCTCAGCCCCCTGTTGCAAGCCTTCTAGCAGCCCCCCTCTTGCTCAAAATAAAAGCCAACATCCCTTTGCTGGCTGGGACCCTCCTCCCAGTAGCTCCCCATTACTCCTTAGCATACCCTGTTCGCTCTCAGCCCCACTGCACCCTGGTCCCTGCATGGCGACCTCCTGTGTGGCTCATTCTGCAGTTTCCACAGGTGTCCCCTCACAGGTGGTGTGTATTAATACACACCCTCCATTTATAGATGCGGAAACGGAAATTCAGAGAGGGTGGGTAACATACCAGAGCCACACAGCTGGTGGAGCTGGGATTTGAACTCAGGACTCTTCCTTCATCAGGACCACAGCGAGGCCATTATGGGGACAGCCCAGGCCCATGCCAACTCCTGTGTGCAAGAGCTGCCATAGCACAGCAACACCAGAGGAAACAAAATACTGCATAACTTAATTTTATGCTTTAATTGCTTGGTGGTGATTTACTGCAGGCCGTATATTTTTTTCCCAGCTGACACTTCCCTACGTGTATTTCTTTTATCTATCACCACACTTGACAGGTAAGTTGCTGATATTTACTGTTACTGTATGTACCAATATTTCCAACATATATCACCACCACAGCCATGTCACGGGCACATAAAGTTCTCCCCAAGAATGGTCAGCCTCTCCAGACACAAGCAGCAGCCTGACACCAGAGGATGCTAGAGCACTGGGGAGTAGGGATCCAGCCCCCCATCCCATGCAAGCACTCACACATACACTTCCCAGGCCACCCGATTGCCCGCACAGTTCTCTGCAGTTCATTTGGGGTTCTTATTGTGATATTTTTCTTTTTATTTTTTTTACTTATTTATTTTTAAAGATTTATTTATGTATGCATACAAGAGCTGGGGTGCAGGCCAGAGTCCAGGGCGGTGAGAGGATTCACCAGAGACAGAGTGGGGAGCAGAACAGGCAGAAGGACTGAAATACACTGCTGAGGGGAGCAGCAGGTAAGACAGGAGAGGTCTGCTGTGCCATGTGGGTCAGCTCCCTGGCTGGGAATCAAACTCTTGCTGCAGTGGATGCTCCATAGTGTTGTGACTTAACCCCTTGTGCCAACAGGGAGGCCCCTATTTTTCTTTTTAAAGAGCAGCCAATATTATTATTTTGAGATGAATGCTACTGGAAAAGCTTTAGAAACAACTTCAGGGCCTCCCTGGTGGCGCAGTGGGTTAAGCAACGCACTATGAAGCAAACTGCAGCTACTGCAGCACGAGTTCGATCCCTGCTGCCGGCCAGGGAGGGGACCCACATGGTGCAGCAGACCTCTCCTGCTTCGCCCGCTGCTCCCCTCAGCAGTGTGTTTCAGTCAGTCTGCCTGTTCTGCTCCCCACTCTGTCTCTGGTGGATCCTCTCACCTCCCTGCACTCTGGCCTGTACCCCAGCTCTTGTGTGCATAAATAAATAAAATCTTATAAAAAAATTTAAAAAAAAGAAACAATTTCATTCAATACAGAAGGAAATTGGCATCCAGAGAGGGATAGCAATTCACTAAGACCACACAGCTCAGTTAGTGACAGAATTCTTTTTTCCCCAGCCTCCTCCCTTTACTTTTGGGAGTAGATTTGCTTCCCAGGAAGCAGTGGGACATGCAGGAGCTGACCTTCTTCTACAAGAGCCTGGCTTTGGGAAACACGCCTCAAGCGTGCACAAGCACCAGCCACCTTCACGTGCGGGTTCTCGTTTGAGCTGCATGCCAGCCCTTCCAGGTAGCTGCTGCTATTCTCTCATCACAGATGGGGACAGGCTGGGAGCAGTCGGCTGGCTGGCCCAATGCCTGTCTCCTTCCCACTCCTTTCCTCCAAGCACCTAATCTGCCCTCCTTACTCCAGGTTAATTCTTTTTTTTTTTTTAAGATTTATTTATTTATGCATACAAGAGCTGGGGTACAGGCCAGAGTCGCTGGGGGTAAGAGGATTCACCAGAGACAGAGTGGGGAGCAGAACAGGCAGACTGAACTGAAACACACTGCTGAGGGGAGCAGCGGGCCAGGCAGGAGAGGTCTGCTGCACCATGTGGGTCCCCTCCCTGGCCAGGGATCAAACTCGCACTGCTGTGCTGCAGATGCTTCACAGTGCGGAGCTCAATCTGCTGCGCCACCAGGGAGGCCCCAGGTTAATTCTTTTCTGGCAAAGTATCAGCTCAGTTATTACCGAACTACCCTGCACAGAAGACCCACCTGGGGTGCTCGCTTAAAAGCAGGAAAGCCTCTGACTCCTGAATGTGGGCACAGAATCCACACTCTTTAACAAGGCCCGGGGGGGGGACACTGCATGGACCACCCATGAAGGCACCTTGAGTGCCTTCCGGTCTTGGCCCTCCCCAGGCACCTGCAGACTGTGGTTGACTCCTGAGCTTCCTGAGACCTAAGGACTCATTCTCCAGGGCTGGTGTGGTTGAGGCTCGGACTGGGGGACCAAGAGGAGAGAAAAGCCCAAAGTTTTAGACAGGCACCCCCGCTGGAGTGGCCGCCACCTTCCGAAGCCCCTCCCAAGCAGGCAGGCATGAGCCCTGGTGGCCTGGGCCACAGCTTGAGGGTCTCCACGTGCCCCCCTGGAATGTCCTTGGAGGCTGTGCTTTTCACCTTAAACATGTGTAGAATGAATCCTTCTCTTGGAGTCTATAGCTATATTTGTTGTCATATTATAATAATCACTGATTTGTTTCCCAAATCCTCATGTAAATCAACATGGCCTCTCTCTCTCTGTGGTTTATCCCTGGCATACTGCCTGGTGCCCTCCCCACTCTGCCCCCACGAGTTGCTCTAGGTCATCAGAAGCCACACCAGGGCCTCCCTGGTGGCACAAGGGTGGCACAGGAACAGGGCCCTCGCCTGACCCCTCACGTCACACCGCTGGCTGGCCCCTGCGCTTACCCAAAATGCTGCCTCAGAGCCCTATTCTGGCCTGGGGCTCCAGGGGCACAGACGGGTCCCAGAGTCAGAGAGTCTGGCTCTCTCAGGACCTCCCCGGGACCTCAGCCAGAGGATCAGCGGGAAACGCGGTGGAGGAAGATCACAGGTCCCTGAGAGCAGGACTCAGGCGTTCAGGAGGCGTGGGACAGTGAGGCAGGACATGAGGCCAGACCCGGGCCTGGCAGTCCGTCTGAGGGGGAAGGGAAGGACGAGGATGGCTGATCAGAAAAGCTCCCAGCCAAGCGGAGGTGCCGTGACAGGAGCGACAGATGCCATGGGAATGGACAGAGGGCACTTTGAAGGTGGAAGCCCGTGACTGGTACCTGAACAGGCAGGGTGGGTGGTGATGAGAGGAGGAGGCTAAGTCTCAGCGATGGAGAGAGTGAGGGCTTCTGCTACTAGATGAGGTATTCTTTTCTGGGGTAAAGAAATCTCTTGCAGGGCCCTCCCTGGTGGCGCAGTGGGTTAAGCAACGCAGTATGAAGCAATCCTCAGCCACTGCAGCACGAGTTCGATCCCTGCCGCCGGCCGGAGAGGGGACCCACATGGCACAGCAGACTTCTCCTGCCTTGCCCCTCAGCAGTGCATTTCTGTTGATCTGCCTGTTCTGCTCCCCACTCTGGCTCTGGTGAATGCTCTCACCTCCCTGGACTCTGGCCTGTATCCCAGCTCTTATATGCATAAATAAATAAATCTTTAAAAAAAAAAAAGAAATCTCTTGCAGGTCCCACTCCCACATCCGCCAGCTCCCTTTCCTCTTGGGGACAGTTGTTTCCACAGTCACTTGTTTCTGCAGTCCAGAGGCTGTCTGGCCCCAAGTCTAATTTGCATCATTCGGTTCCAAACAGATTCCTCCAGGCTAGATAAGTCCCTGAAATGTGGGTTCCACAGATGTCAGGAGGCCTTCACCCCAGGCTGGGCTCGGGGAGGGTGGGCGGACAGCTGAAGCAGAGCTCCTGGGGCGGGCAGACAGATAATCTGAGGACTCATCACCGCCTGATATACGGCCTCGGGTCCCGGGGGAAGCTGCTCAGCTAAGTAATTGCTTCTGCCTTGATTACAGGCCTTTGCAAATGACTGTGGGCCCGGTCCCACCAGTGTGTTTGAATCTTACAAATGTCCACATGCACAGCCACTATCTAGACCATCTGATCGTTACCTTAAAAGGTTTAATTTGCTTAGCGAGGGAATTAGACTATAAACTATTCAGAAATTATGGAAAGTCACACGTCAAAGAGACCCTCCCTCTGTGAGTTCCTTGAGCACATTTTACTACAGCAGGTATGTGTGTGTGTCTGTGTGTGTGTGTGTGTGTGTGTGTTCTAGCAGGTGGGTGATTATCAGAAATAAGATAACAAGTGACTGAACAAGAAGCTGGCCCTAGTTTGGACATATAGCCAACATCAGAACTGAAGTGACCTCTTTCTGGAGCAGCAAAGGACAAGCTTGCATGTGTGGCCACATACATAAGGGCCAGGCTCTTCTGCCAACACAGGGAACTCAGTCATTTCAGCTCAGTGAAATGATGGCTGAGGGCCACAGAGACAGCCCCAGAGCTCTGGGCCACACGGGGAGGAATGGCATCTGGTGAGGAAAAGTCATGAAGTCTCCCCACCCCACGCCTGGAGCTGGGCGATTATTCCATGCCCCTGACCCACCACTGCCCACCTCCCACTCTACACGCTATCTGGCCCAAGACCCTTTACAGCCACATCACTCATAACCTTTTACATAGATGTGCCAAACAACCTTAATAAGAGGGGAGGAGGAGGGTTGAGGGAGGATGGGAACACGAGGGACTGAGGTGATGGTGCACTGGTGAGATGGTGATGGGGAATACATGGGGATTACAATTAATGGCAAGTATATGTAAATTTTAAAATATTTTAATAAAAAAAAAGACATCCAGAAAAAAAAAAAATAAATAAATAAATAAAAACAACCTTAATAAGAACAATTACTAATAATGATAGCTACTAAGCACGTCTTTCATCTTGCTCAATCCTCACAGTAACTCAAAAGGTAGATATTTCGGTATTTTTGTTTTTATTTATTTTCTTACACTGTTGTTTGTTTTTGTACAGCAGCTGATCTCTCCCCTCAGGTGCCGTCCTGTAGTTCTCCCACCACCGCAACACCTGTGACCCATCACCACACTCCCCTGTGCTCTTCCCTCCCCTGTTCTGATGCCCTCTTCTGCCCCACCCTGCACCCCACCCCATGCTTCATGTCTATCATCTGCCTGCAAGTTTTGTCTTCAAAATGCGATATTTGTGTTCCCATTTTGGAGATGAGAAAATGAGGCTCAGAGAGGTTTCATTTCCCAAATTCATACTCCGCCTGCACTCACATCCCTCTGAGAAGTCCACTGTGCAAAGACATTAAAGGGCCTTTCCCCATATTATCCGAAGTCCTGTGGGTATCTGCCCAACTGAGGGGTGGGGCCTGCTTGCTGGAATGACTGGGCCAAGGTCAGCAGTGGAGACCAGGTTGAAGCTGCAAAACCACCCGCCCCGGCTAGATGCAGAGCTTGAGAAGCTGAAACAGGCTGTTCTTGACTGCGGGGATAAATCAGCAGCTCCCAGGCTCCCAAGGACGCAGCTCACCTGCCCTTGGCTGACAGCCGGGCTGACTGCTGGAGATTGACTGGCTGGGGGAAGGGGCACCGGCAGAGCTGCCAAACTGCCTGGCTTGGGGGGGGAGCGCCCACACTCCCCCAGCAATGCAGAGACATGGGACCTTCCATCCCAAGGGGTCCCCATGCAGTGCCCATCTCTGCCAAGCTGGGTGAGGATCTGGGGGACTGAGAGGAGATAAAAGTCCAAAGTTTTAGACAGGCACCCCCGCTGGAGTGGCCGCCACCTTCCGAAGCCCCTCCCAAGCAGGCAGGCATGAGCCCTGGTGGCCTGGGCCACAGCTT
>JAGFMF010011659.1:3209409-3246609 GCA_019455555.1 Galemys pyrenaicus | reverse complement strand
TCAGTCAGTCTGCCTGTTCTGCTCCCCACTCTGTCTGGTGAATCCTCTCACCTCCCTGGACTCTGGCCTGTACCCCAGCTCTTATATGCATAAATAAATCAATTTTTTAAAAAAAGTCACTTCAAAAAGTTCTCAAAGCTGGGGTAACCAATGATGAGAGGGGTGGCCAGGAGAAACCGGGTAGGACAGCCCTGAGGGAGAACTCTGTGGGCCGGGCTGTGGGTTAAGTGACCTGGGTCACGAGGCTCTTAAGAGTCTAGCATCACTGGCCACATTTGCACCTCTCTTTTTCCCATTGCCCAGCAACATTGTGAGCCTCTTAACAGATAAGGAGGTGAGGTTCAGAAAGGTCTCCTCACTTGTTTGCTGAGGAGTGCAAGGAATGCCACTGAGCTCCACTGGGGTTCACCAAACTACTCTAGTCAAAGCTCCCTTTGAAATGCTGCTGTGAATCAGGTCTTCTAAGCTGGCACTATTAACATTCCCTTTTCCCTAAAGCTACCCTGAGGCTCAGAAACAGCAGAGAGCTTGTCTCAGGCACCCAGCTAGTGAGAGAGAGTCAGCACTTGAACCCATTCCCATAACCAAGACCCTGTCTAATGTCCTCATTGTGCTCTAAAGGATAGCCTGCCAGGCTCCTCCTGGGACACGGTGACCATGGGGGGACCCAGAGCCCTCCTCCCTGACCCCTGCTGCCCACAGATCCTGGTTCCTTTGCAAACAGACAAAACCTACAGTAGGCTGAGGTACAGGCCAGGTGGGACCTGCTTAGGAAGTGTTTTACAAGGACCTGACAGTCTCTCAGCTTACAACTTAAGTTGTTTAATAGGCCTTGAAATGTCCTCTGCATGTGACAGCAGCTCTCCTGAAGCCACCACTGGACTCCAAATGAATTGCAGCTCCACCAAGGGGCAGAGTCAAATCAATGTCTCTCTTTTCCAGCTTCAAAATTTTCTTTCCTTTGCAAAAAAGTGGAACCAAGGACCCAAGAGGCAAAAAGTAAACAACAAAAAAGTGAAAATCAACCAATGTTACTGTAAAGTCAGAATTCAACAGCTGGGAAAGAAAAATGCAACAACCACAGAGTACAACCTTCCAACAATACTTCTTTCTTCCGCTGTGTACATACCAACATCGCCCTCTGCTGCTAGTCACCAGTATTGCCACATCTCACTGGCAAAGACGGACCTTAACCTCCGGCCGCAGCTAAGGTAAGATCCACCTCCAGGGGGCGCTCATCACTTTACTGTCTTGATTGGAAAAACTTCACGTGGAATATGTACAGGATGCCCCCTAGAGATGTGTAGAGTAGCGGCCCCGCCCCTAGTTATGGACAAAGAGATTTAAAATATTGATCCTGGGTCTTAGAAGCAGTGCTGATCGTTGAGGCCAGTGGATCCTGACCTCTGAGAAGAGTTAGGCAGCTTCCAAATCCCACAGCTGAGAGCACTCTGAGGTTTCACCCGGCATTCAAGCACATGGCAGCTGCCACCCCCTCACAAAGCACAAGAGCAGAGAGGGACTAGGATTGCAGGGACGGCTCTGCCCCGTTCTGCCCCCTTCATTTCTCTCTGCTTGCTCTACCGGGGCTCAGGTGCCCCATGTGTCATTTGAAAGCAGATGTCTGGTGAAGAAGGAACAGAGACTACCTGATTCTGTGGCTCAGTCATAACCTGACCCCCAAGTGGGCAGCAGACCCAAGACCCCTGGGGATGGCAAGTGAAACCACTCTGGCCCTGCACGACTCCCTCCCCCTACCCCTCCCTGCCCTCACCCAGGACCCACTATGCCAAACTACCTATGCCTTCCTGACCAAACATGCAAGGTGCCCAGGAAGTGGATAGAGACCAAGTGCTTGTGCATTCAAGTGTCCTCCCCAGGGGTTCAGAGCTGACTCTCCATCAGCCGTTGGGAGAGTCACATCAGCTCTGAATTTCTCTGCACATAGTTCTCCCACCACAGTTAATGACCTAGATTCGGCACTGAATCTGTGGCCAGCCCCTATGCAACCCTAATAGCAGATCATTTTCCGAAGCGGGGCAGTCGGTGGAACAAGGAGAATCACTGTCTGTGGAAGTCACGGTGGGGTGGGGGAGGTGGGGAAGGGTTGTGCAGTGCAGAAGAAACCAGTCATCTATACATTATAAATCTGTGGTGTGATTTACTCTCTGTTGCATCCAGTAAAGGTCTATGAGTAAGGCCTGAGGCCAGGTGCATAAGCAAAGAACAGAAAAATGAATGAGTAATAAGTTTTTCCCACAAGGAAGATCAAACAGGTAAATGGGGATGGAGCACCCCCAGGCAGCTGTGCTGATTTCCCAGGTAGAGAGAGGGGGCAGAGTGACTGAGCCTCTTCCAGGCTCCCACCACTGAGGAGCTGGACTCGGGACCACGAAGCATGGGCAGACCTGGAGAAGATGGTGTTGTCTCTGGAGGATGAAATTCCCTGGACCAGGGTGTGGAGGTAGGAAAAGGTAGAGCATGCCTGGGCAAGGGGCCATCTCATGTGAGGGTCCTGGGGACCCCCGAGGAGAGCAGAGAGCCAGGACAGAAGGGATCTGGACACAGACAGTCTCTGAGGTCACAGCGTACCTGGCATACGTGGCGTGTTCTGTAGGCACAGGGGTGCTGCGGCAGGAGCTGGGGCTGGGATGGAGCAGAGAGCCTGCGCTGGGAGGCAGGATGCTGCCTGGTGGGGAGGCAGGTGGCCTAGAGGGGTACAGGCACCACATAGGAGGTTTCTGCTAGGCTAGGCCTTGGAAGGTCCACCTGAGGGCCATGGAGTGGGGCGGCCACTCCATGGAGTATGGGTCAAGAGCACCGGTCTGGCTGAGAAACTCGTGATTTTTGGTTTTGGGCTTATGACTAGGAAGACTGTTCTAACCCCTCTCTAGGATCCTCCTGGTCAGAAAGGATCCTCTTTCCTTATGACTGCTTCTCCCAATCCCCAAACCTACACCCACGGTTTGCTGCTAGTTCCCTTTCTCAAATCTGGAGCCCTAGGACCTAGAAAATGCTAGGGTTCCGGGCCTCCCTGGTGGCGCAGTGGGTTAAGCAACGCACTATGAAGCAAACCGCAGCCACTGCAGCACGAGTTCAATCCCTGCTGCCGGCCAGAGAGGGGACCCACATGGCGCGGCAGACCTCTCCTGCTGTGCCCACTGCTCCCCTCAGCAGTGTGCTTCAGTTGATCTGCCTGTTCTGCTCCCCGCTTTCTGTGGTGAATCCTCTCACCACCCCCCCCACACCTCTGGCCTGTACCCCAGTGCTTGTATGCATAAATAAATAAATCTTTAAAAAAAAAAAGAAAATGCTAGGGTTCCAAGGTGCTTCTTCTTTGGTGACAGAACCTGAAGTCCATGGGCTTTGTCTGCACCCCACAGGCTGCCCTGACATGCAGGACTGGACCATCCAGGATCCCCACGGGCCCCAGGGCATCTCACACTCACGCCTTCGGCAGGTGGACAAGAAGAGGACTGACCTCTTACTTCACTGTTGGCGCTCACCTGGGCTTCCCAAAGGTATAAGGGCAAACTGGAGGGTGGTGTCCTAACTCTGGAAGCAGGGACAGCTCACCCCACCCCGAAGGGCATCACTGAGGAAGGACGGGAGAGGCAACCTCTTGTTGCTCTGAGAAATGATGTGGGTAGAGGGAATGCGACTCTGGAAATACCAGAACAAAAGAAAAAGGTGCAAAGAGAACGAAGATGAGGAGAAAGGGGAGCAGTTCACAGAAGAGGCTTAGAAGGAGGACCAAAGGCCCGCCCCTCAACTAGAGCGTGGAGAGCTTCCGGGTCTGCTTGTGTTAGCACCACCCCTGCCCTCAGAAAGCGTGTGTGCACGCAGAGACTGCATGCACGAATGCAGCCGCCAGGAGGGCCCGGCACACACTGGACAGTAGCACAGGGCGGTGGTGACTACGGCCTTCTGCAGATAAGCCAGAGGCAGCCACAGCTGAAACCAAGATCCTCTTTGACATGTTTTCAACTCATGGGGGACTAAAGAAACAAGAAAAACGAGAAACTCAGAACCCCAACTCACCTGTTTCCCACAGTTAAACTCCCGGGAGGAATCGGGAGAACTCCTGTTCTGTGCCTGGTCTGGTACTGTTCTATGGCACAAAGGAAACTTGAACTCCAGGACTAACAAGAAGCAAGTTTAGTACACCGGTGCTGACTCAGTGGGTTCACATCCCAAGGCTAAGGCCCCTTTGTGGGAAGTCAGGCTTATATACTCTCAGTTTCTACAGTGTTCTGGGTGGGTTTGCACTGGCAGCAGGACACGGTCAGATATGACGTGGCTACACACCGAGAGGTGAGCCGTATAATTGCGCACCAAGGAGTGAGCAAAAGGGTCAGTGGTCATGGGCCCCCGAGGTCCGTTCTGCCTCATGGCGGTACATGGTCTAACATGAAGCAAGATTCATACGAGGAATTAAGTTGCGCACCAGGAACTGAGCAAAAGGTTGTGACCAAGGTCCCAGGCTGCTTATCTCGGGTCACCATGCTTCAGTACTTCTCCCCATTTCTCCTCCAGGTCCCCAGAACATACCGCGTCTGAAGGATGGGCATCCCCTCTTGGGCTTCTCAGTCCTGCCCTGTGTTCCCAGGCTTTGATGACCCTTCCCAGCAACACACTGTACTCTGCCCACCCCGTGGGCACCCAAACTGGGGTCGGGGTCACCAACCAACAGCCCAACTCCTGTCCTTGGCTTCGCTGTTGCCAATAGGTCCATATCCATTGAGGTACCAGCCTCAGTACCTGGGATAATAGATTCTGGGGGGAAACCTCAGACTAAATGCCACAGAAAATAAATTCTATAAGATCCCCTCATCCTGACCCAAAACTCTAACAGTTTTTTTTTTTTCTGCTGGACCCAACCCAGAATGAAAAGTCAATGTAACATTCAGATGATAGGCACGGTCCTGAGGTTTTTATACATATTAACTCATTTGAAGTTGGTAACAACCCCATGGGGGAGGAACTGTTATTATCAGCCCCATTTTACAGGTACGTGAACCAAGACACAGAGAAGTTAAGTCACTTGCCCCAAAGCACACAGGTAATAAGTGGGCTCCAACCCAGGCTGGGTCTTAATCATCAGGTACAACTACTTCTTAGGCAGGTTTCCACTGAAACTATCTGGGGCCAAGGCCACCCTGACTGCTATCAGGAACAAGTCTTCCAGGCATAGCCTGGGGGAAATACCTCCTCAGTGACCCCCTAGATCTGCAGGAGCCTCACCTGCTCTACAGGAATACTACAGCCAAGTGGCTAGAGGCACCAACTCAGCAGAAGAGACAGAGCCAATTCCATTGGGACTGGCAGAAATCCTGTGGGGAAGTAGGGCTCAGGCCCTGCTGGAGCTCCTCCCTTGTTCCTTGTGGGAGCTCCCAAGAGACCAAGATTCTAGGCCTCAGGTAATGGAGGGGCAGGTGATCAAAAAGGGGATCTCAAGGGGTTGAGCACTGCACTGTGGGGTTTCCACAGCCACTGCAGCACGAATTCAATCCTGGGCCAGGGAGGGGACCCACATGGCACAGCAGACCTCTCCTGCCTCGCCCACTGCTACCCTCGGCAGTGTATTTCAGTCCATCTACCTGTTCTGCTCCCCACTCTGTCTCTGGTGAAATCTCTCACTTCCATCACCTCCAGCCTGTACTCCAACTCTTGAATGCATAAATAAATAAATCTTTTAAAAAGGGGGGATCTCAGTGGAGAGCAGCTCTAGATCCTCCCCCTTCCCCACCCTGCTCCCCTACAAAGCTTTTCTCTCCCTTCACTGGGAGTGGCAGAGTCAGGCCAGGGCAGGGGAGGGAGGCTGCCCTGAAGTTCTCACTTACTTGAAGAAGTCCTCCTTGCAGTAGACGCTCCCAGCCCTGGAGAAGCACCTGTCAGCCAGCTGCATCTGGCAGTCTGCACACTTGAGGCAGGAACTGTGCCAGTGTCTGTCCAGGACCTTCAGGATGAACTTGTCCAGAATGTGCTGGTTGCAGCCAGCACACTGGGGGATCTCTGTGGGGAGAGGAGAGAGGCAGTGTCAGCCTCATGCACAGCACTGCTAGCCAGTTGAGGCCACCCCCACCTCCTAATGTGGATGCCTTCCCATTCTGCCTGTAGTGGAAATGAACATAACCCAACTCCCAAGACTGTCACATAAAGATGTGCAAGTTGCACACTGCACAAAAGGGCTGCTTAAGGGGACAAGTGGGGGGCCTCCCTGGTGGTGCAGTGGGTTAAGCAACGCACTATGAAGCAAACCACAGCCACTGCAGCACAAGTTTGATCCCTATTGCTCCCAGGGAGGGGACCCACATGGCATAGCAGACCTCTCCTACTTCGCCCACTGCTGCCCTCAACAGTGTGTTTCAGTCAGTCTGCCTGTTCTGCTCCCCACTCTGTTTGGTGAATCCTCTCACCTCCCATGCCTCTGGCCTGACCCCAGCTCTTCTATGCATAAATAAATAAATCTTAAAAAAAGGGGGGGCAAGTGGGTACTGAAATCCTATCCATGGCCCAGACCTGAAGACAGAGTGTTCCTGAAGACAGAGTCTCGGTGTTTTTTTGAGAGAATCGCAATATTTTAATGAACCACAACAGATTCCATAGATCGGCTCCAACAACATGCCCTCCTAAAGTGCCATCCTATACTCAGACAAGGAGACTAGAAACTTCTTTTCCAGATTCCTTTGCAGCTTGGGTTCTGAATCTGATTTAGAGTCTGCCAATCCAATGCACGTAGGGAAGACCTGAATTCAGAACTGGGTTGAATGAAGGTGTTTTGTAGTCACCATAGACACAACAAAACTCTGTAGGCCAGGAGTTAATTCAGCTGCCCAGAGCTAGCTCCATTGTGTTGGAAGTCCCCCAATACCTCGTAATAGATCACTGTCCACTTTAACAATGAATGTAGATTTTGCTGTCAGTAACTAAACCTTAATCAATGCCCTACCCTGCTCTTGTCCTGGGTGACGCCCTGGTTCTTTGCTAGCCCATCTTTTCCAAGGGATTGTTTTAGAGGAGTTAACAGTGTTTTTAGTCACTGAATTAGTTCCAAAACTTAATGAGTGACCATTTTTCCATGGTTGGATAAACAGTGTTAAATAGCATCTCTAGCAATTTTCTCTATACCCCCACCCCAGACAAAAAAAGAAAGGAAGATGACAAATATTAAGAATAAAAATATAAGCATGCAAGCATTTGGTTTCCTATAGTAGCTTCCTGATATATCAACTCCAAGGATGTAATGCATCCTTAGCAACTGGGGAGCGGGAATTTCTCACTTCTAGTATAAATAGAACTTTTGCTGATTGTTTGTTTATACACTGTCTTTCCCATTGGAAGATGGACTCCTCAAGGGGCAGGATTTCTCAATTTTGTTTTGTCACTGCCTAGCACAGTGCCTGGAACACAACAGTAACACCACAGATATTTACCACTGAACAAATAATTGATCATCTCCTAAGCAGCTCACCTTGAAGCAGTTTTCATTAAAGTCTCTTGTACACCCCCAAAATGTCAGCCAAAGCATTAAAATCAAACCTCTTGTGAATCGTATATGTTTCCCCATTCATATGTTTGTTGGCTGTGATATAATTTTCTTTTTTTTTTTAAAGATTTATTTATTTATGCATACAAGCACTGGGGTACAGGCCAGAGGTGTGGGAGGTGAGAGGATTCACCACAGACAGAACAGGAGCATAACAGGCAGATCAATGGAAGTACACTGCTGAGGAGAGCAGTGGGCACAGCAGGAGAGGTCTGCTGCTCCATGTGGGTCCCCTCCCTGGCCGGCAGCAGGGATTGAACTCGTGCTACAGTGGCTGCGGTTTGCTTCATAGTGTGTTGCTTAACCCACTGCGCCACCAAGGAGGCCCAGCTGTGATATAATTTTCAAGTAATATAGTTTTCAGCATAGGGAATTGGTCTCAAAGCATTGAGGGGAAAAGGAGGCGCATGGTAGGTAGGGGTAAGGACCGAACATATTTATACCTAGGCAAAGAGAAAGGTTTCCCAAGTATTAAGATGTGTATCTAAAACTTGTAGACAGGCTACCAGGACACTTAGTAAATGTCATCACTAACCTTGAGACAGTGTTAATCTTAAACACAATTACATCCCAACCACAGATTGTTTCTTATATGACCTTAGCAGCCACCTACATTTGTGTGAACATCAGACCCATTAGAAGTCTTGCCCTTTGATGCCATCCTCAAAGCAAAATGCCCTGCAGAAACTACCAGGTATAGATGGTTGTAGGTCTGGACACTTGCTGCCTGTCCGAGCTTACGTGGGATTTTTTTTTTCTTTCCCATAGTTTTCCTTCTTGACAAAGAAATTTAGTTCTAAATGTATCCAGCGAGTGATAAGTACATGATGGCTGCAAGAAGGTCTCTCAGAGGAGAGGAGGTAGATAGGACAAAGGCAAAACCATGGGCTCTAGAGCCAGACTGCCTGGGCTGGAACCCTAGTTCAGTTTTAGCTGAACCAATTTCTGCCTCTCTCTGTCCTCTGTTTTTTGTTTTTTCATCTATAAAAGGATGCTGGGCCTCCCTGGTGGCGCAGTGGGTTAAGCAGCGCACTATGAAGCAAACCGCAGCCACTGCAGCACGAGTTATACCCCTGCCACTGGCCAGGGAGGGGACCGACATGGCGCAGCAGACCTCTCCTGCCTTGCCTGCTGCTCCCCTCAGCAGTGTGTTTCAGTTAATCTGGCTATTCTGTCCCCCCATTCTGTCTCTGGTTTATCCTCTCTCTCTCTCTCTCTCTCTCTCTCTCTCTCTCTCTCTCTCTCTCTCTCTCTCTCTCTCTCTCACACACACACACACACACACCTCCACCTCTGGCCTGTATCCCAGTTCTTGTATGCATAAATAAATAAATGTTTTTAAGAAGGGGGGAGGTGATGAATCCTAACAGATCATCATCAGTATACAGTTGGTGTTCAATACAAGTTTGCTGTTACTGTTAGTCGATTGCAGTAACTAGGTGTTAGATGAGGTTCTGCTGTGACCGTGGGAAAGTTAGGGACCCAGCCTCTAACTCTCACTCAGCATTTGTGTATAAATGCCCACGACACAGAGTAAGGAGCTAAAGAAGGACCTCTGGGCGCAGGGAGTGCCTGTGTACCTCCCATGTAGGTGCCCAATGACTCACACCCTGCCTCTCTCCAAGGAACAATCAAGGACTGACATCCCCAAGCAACCAGGGACGGTTTCCACGCCCCAGCTCAAAGGTTTGGGCACAAAAGTGAGACTGTGAAGAGGACATCATAGGGGCCACCCTGGTGGTGCAGTGACCACAGTCACTACAGCACCAGTTGGATCCCTGCTGCTGCCCAGGGAGGTGACCCACATGGCACAGCAGACCTCTCCTGCCTCGCAGGCTGCTGCCTTCAGCAGTGTATTTCAGTTAATCTGCCTGTTCTGCTCCCCACTCTGTCTCTGGTGACTCCTCTCACCCCCCACACCTCTGGCCTGTACCCCAGTTCTTCTATGCATAAATAAATCTTTAAAAAAAAAAGAAGCACATCATGAAAGGCAAAGGGGTGCGAGTTGGGGCGGAGGCAGAAAAATAGGTATCCTGGAAGGTTTAGCATCTTTTGTAGGGAAAGGGAAGGAAAGATCTAGCGAGAAGCCCTCCACGCTCAGGGAAGTGTTTTGGGGACGGGACACAGAGCTTCGCGAACCTTTGTACTTCACCCGTGTGCTCCACGGCCCAGGCAAGCACAACGCCCAGCGGCTTTGCAAGAACAAAATTCTGAGCGAGCAGTCGGACACCGGCCCAGGGGAGGCAATTAACCCCTGGAGAACCTGTCTCCAGCGCTGGCCACGCGGCGGCGGGCAGCCGCTCCCTCCCGCTCTGTGCCCGGCTCGGGCTCCGGGGCCAGAGGGCCGCCCATTCCCACCTAATTGTTACTTGGCCTTGCCTCCCCGCAAGGATACGGCTGTATTTCTCTTCTCGGCCACCCATGCACCGGGATGCGGGCGAGGATGTATGCCCATAAAATTTATTTCGAGCAAGGTATCTTCCGGGAGCCTAAATATGATGAGTATTCAAGAGAGAACGCATTAAAGGTAATGTATGCAGGGAAGGGCGAGCCGGGAGTTTCAGAGGCTTGGAAGCCGAGACAACACCGCGTTCAGGAACAGCACTAAAAGCAGACACACAGTCATTTCGCCTCCAGCTCGGAGGACGATGACGGGTGGGATGCTTCCCGCTGGGTCAGGCTGAGCCACCAAAGTAGAGGTTTTTAAAAGCCTGAGGACCAAACTGGGATCCAACCGTCTATGCAACGATGGAAGAAGGGACATACTCAGGGTGCTTATAACCTAAAAAGCCAAAGCCTTTCCTACTGTAGTCTAGACGTTGAGAAAGAACGTTATTTTAATGCAGAAATGGTTTAAAAGATCATTAATATACCATTAATGATGTCGGTATATAATAAACAATATGGAATAATGATATATAATAAAACTAGGTATCAAGAGCCTGTTATATATTATTATTCCCATGTTACAGATGAGGAAACTGAGCCTCTGGCAGAAAAGGCCCTCAGTGGGGAGCTAGGACTTGAACCCACAGCATGGGCTGAAGGTGGACTAGCAGGTCCTAAGAGCTGGAGGCACATGCCCCACCAGGCTGGGTCTATGCTGTCATCTGGGAGACAGGAAGGCAAAGAGATGGTTCCAGAGCTACCCTGTGTGTAGTGACAGGTTGTAGATGAGTCATGGACCTCTCTCGCTACCCAACAACTAGGCAAAGGGAAGCATCCGAGACACAGATTTGGTTCCTCTAGGCAGTGTGTGCATGTGCTATGGGACTTAATCTTAGGGGAGGGCAGAAGCAGGCACCCATGCCTCTCTGACCCTCTACTTAGATGCAAGGTACTAGATTGTTGATAATGTCTGTTAAGTTCAAATCCATCCTTGTCTGTGAACTCAGACCCTACACTTCAAGTTACAGCACTCCAGGTAATTATTGAAATTAGTATGAAATAGAAACTATCTAGAAAATTTTCAAAGGGCAATAACCTAAGCTTTTCTCTTTTTTTACCTAGAATAAATAAGAATAATTACTATTATTATTCACAATTTGGAAAGCCTGAACTGGACAGAGATTATATAGGTCCACTAGAAATAAAGTTGTAATTTATATTTCCAAGGAACAAGAGCATTTCCCAAGCCCTAGTAATCTCAACTCATTTCATGCTGTATTTGATATCACAAAATTCCACCTTAAAACCTGGAATTTAAGCAGACCCTTGGAATCTCTAAAACAGAATTTGATCAGAAAACATAGGTCCCAAAATGAGGCATTTCATTTATAATGAAAATTTTTATTATATCTGTATACCAATGTTTTCTGCTGGGGGGACTCTGCAAGGGTAAATTGGGGCATAAAAAGACAGGGCACTCCAAGAGCAGTCAAAGAATCTGCAGATGCTGGGCCACCAACTCTAAGGCATTCCCCGTGGCAGAGTCCATATTCTAAAAGCTTTCCTCTGTCTCAAACCTAATCCCACAGGAAGAATTGCTGCATGTGCACCATCAGATATACCTGTTACCCACACAATCAGCACAGTACTCACAGAGTTACACACACACATATTCACACACACTAACAATATACACAAAGACAGATACACACGCAACCATATAGAGAAACATGCACTGTCACAAATAAACAAAAATATATCCTGCTCTCCACACATACCACATTCACAGAGACACAGATAGGTACATGCACACATGTACCCTCAGACACTCACACATGTGTACATGAACACATGCACATGCCACAGATACTTCCACATGCACACACACAGTCACATGAGCACACACGTCCTGACACACAGGCTGAAGCACAAACATTCAAAAAAGTCAATTCTTGTGAGTCACCTTTTCTATGGAAAAGAAGGCATCCTTGAACAAGGATGCTGTTCAACCCTGGAGCAGTGGGGAAAGTGGGCTGGGAGCACTATAGAAATATCTCAAAGGGGAGGAAGAAACATTTTGTTCAAACATTGTTTTGGAAAACTGTTGGGTTTGAATTAGAACTTTCTGGTTAGAGTTTAAATCTTTAGGTCTGCCCAGTTGTCTATAATAAACCCCAGATTGAAGACTGATAGACCTGGGTTCAGATCCTGATTCTACCCTTATATGATCTTAGACAGCATACTTACCTATTTTCACCTAAGTTTCCTTATCTGTAAAGTGGGGAGAATAAGGGTGCCCCAGCGTTGCTGCATGGACCATTAGCTAATGAACATAAACCCCCTAGCCCCGTAATACCGTAATACCGTTGTCCAAGCTCAAGGGTCAGCCCCTTCGTCCTCTCTCATGACCAGTCACCAAAATGAATTTGTGTATTTAGAGTACATCAAAAATTACATCACATTTCATTATTTCTCTATATACCTCTTTTCTCCCCCTCACCTCCCACCCCCACTAAATATTCACAACTCTCTGTCCCCTTTGTTCCATAGCAGCTGGAAGATAACCACCCTCTTGGATCAGCATATTTCCTGAGTATGAACAGCAGATTATGCAACCTTAGAAAAACTCAGTTTTTGGAATCAGAAAATATTCTTCCCTTTACAGAATAAGAACAAATTTGCCATGAGTTCACTCCCCACATCTGAATGGTGAGGACATGGGAGATGAGTTTACCAACTCTCTGACCTCAGTTCACTTCTGCTGCAACATCTTCAGGCAAGAGTGGGTTAGGTTCCAATTAATATTCGATTAATAGTATTTTTCTTGGAGACATCTAAATGCCCAAAGGGAAAGTGACTATTTCTTATTTGATAGTGGCTAAAGATTTTTTTGCCTGTAGTTTAATGTACTTGGTCATCAAGGAAGCTTATAAAACCCAAACAGAACACCCCCACCCTCCAAGAACCTGAGGTACCCAAGCTTATTTTTCTGAGTCACTCATCAGAAAATGGTTTCCAGTTTAAGTCCCTAAATTTCTCCATCGGTGAAGTTTCAGAAAGCTGGAAAGTAGAAAAGATCAAAAGGTCAGATGTGATCTGTGGTAATCAAATTGCCCACTTCCCTCTGGTGATATATAATAAATATTGTGTATTTTTATTCTCCACTCACGTTTCTTCATTTCCAAGAAACTGCTCTCAAGGAATCAGGGGCCACCGTGAAACATTTCAGAGACGGTTTGTGTTTGTTTGATCGATTTTAATTCTTTGAAAAATGATGTTTTCTATCTCTTTGGCCACAGAAGATCAACAGGGTGAGGGACATTTTTTCCACCAGAGACTAAAACTAGAACCAATGCACTTGACAATGACTTCTGAAATATATTTAAGAAGGTGCACCTTTGTGGAGAAATGAATTCGAATTTCAGATATTTCCATTGGATTCATAATATTGATAGCTACTTAAATATTTTTAAACTAAATTATTCTGTGCTAGTAGGAACAATGCTCGTTTAACTATGCTCTGAAATAAGACTAATATTTTATAAAGTTGGGGCTTTGTATACAACCTTGCTTTTTTTTTTTTTTTTTTTTTTTTGTCCTGGGTAAAGAGAATTTCTGTGTTTTCAAACATTGACTTTAAAGCTTAATGCCCAGGTAAGATTTTCTTGTTTCCTTCTTGGGAGTCTGGCTCTGTGAAAGGCAGTCCCAAGGCTCCCTTTTTGCAAACCCACAACATCCTTTTGGCCATCATCTTGAACACCCAGGAACACCCCAATCTTCCTTCAGCACCTCTAAGCTGCCCAATGGGACCAAGATTCTGGTCTCTGAGCACCTAAAGACTGCCAGCACCCAGAACTTCATCCAGTTCATTTACAAGCTATTTCCTCTTCCCAGGGACCCTTCGAAAAGTGAACCAATACCTTGAAAAGAGCTTCCCTCGGGGTACACAGTTGGGGGCCACCCTGGGGCTTGAACTTCTTTTTCTCTAAAGCAGATCCTGGGTTTGCCTGAAGACCTAGGCTTCCAAGAGTGTTGCAAAAGCTACCTCTACCTAGTGGCTTTCTTCCCAAACTCTTTTTGCTGGTGAATTCATAAAAGGAGTAAAGATATTGTTTTTGTTTTTGTTTTTTTTGATTATGTTTATTGAAGGTAGAGTTGGCCTACCTCATGGTATTTGTTTCAAGGAAGTTCAAGCTTCTACAAGTGTATGTTATCAAATCATGCCCACCACCTTTGACCTCTGTCAAAAATAATATTTGGAAACACTTGTATGTTTCCAAAAATACTTAACTTTATGTGTTAACTTTGTATAAATATTTAACTTAATGAGTTAAACAAATTGAAAGGAGTAGCTAAATAAAGTTTTCAGAATGCGCATATACCCTTGAAATATGCAAATGCTTTTCTTGGAATTCTCCATTCCTTTCCCCACGTATGGGGGGGAGGAGGAATACAGTCAACGACAGACATCACTCCCCTGATAGTGAGAAAGAAGATGGTTTCAAAAAGGCAAGTTGGGGAAACACTCTGATAGGGACTGATTTAGTTTGGGGATGACTAAAGTATATTCATGCCAACTTAAACTCACACCCAAATTAGAGACTATCCAAGTCTAAGAATTATAACATTGGTGTACCTAAAAGATCCATTTACTGGATATATATTTCAAAAATCAGATTTCCAATTCAAAGTCTCCACCATCACCACTGAAAATAAAATCTTGTTTTGTGAATGCAGCTCTTCTTTGAATTACCTGTGAACTGTGATCTAAGGAACTGAGAACTAATGCATCAGCACAGGCAGGTACATCTCACAGAAGCCTTAACCTCAGGCTAGTATTGTGTGATAAATCCTAACTAGATGCAATTTATTTGCTATTTACCTATTTAAAACAATTCATTTTACTGAATAATTTATAGCTTCCTTTTTATATTCCACTTATTCTAAATTAATGTATCTGAAGATATTAGAACACAATTTTCCAAAATGTTTTACAAATTTCCACTGACTAGATTTTCACAGCCTAGTGGGATTCGTCTCATATACAACACAGCTGAAACATGAAATTTCAATAGTTAGCCTTTGAAACTTAAGGGGAGAAAGGGTACATTAAACACTCTGGTGTTTTGTGTTCATTGTGACAGCACTGAACACGGACAGCTGGGTCAGCCACAAAAACATTAGAAAAGTCTAGTAAAGAAAAAAAACTGGCATCATATTTAAGGTAAATCACATTTTCTATTATATTCACATATTTTAAAAACACATCAGTATGCACACATCTTATATAATTTCTAGTTTTTTCCTAGTTTGCCTTGACAAATGACTAACATCTACAAAAAGGTCAGAAAATCCTTATATCAGAAATGGCCATGCCCAATGTAGATTTTCGCCATACCATTTCTCCTCCAGAACCTTCCCACCACCCTCAGATTTTGTTTCATTTGAGTTCCCTTTGAAAATCTCCTTTGTTCTTTTTCTGCTTTGACAGCTCAAAAATTGTAACCTCCTCAATAGACGGTTAGCTTCCAAAGTATCCTACAGATAATTTAGATGTTGCCATTTTAAGGCTGAATTTGGATAACATCTTAATGGGAGGACTCCCATAACAAATAAAATACACAGTGTAAGTATGTAAGTATGTATGTGAAAGGACAGGGTTATCTTCTAGGTTATATATGGACACGGTATTCTTCAGTAGGATATCCAATAGTCTCTATAATTGCAAATAAAACAGAAAATCACAAACAAATCCAAAACAGTCTATGGAAATGCTGTTGCCCCATCTATTTGCATTCCATTTTCATATTTAATCCTTGCTCAATTTCCACAATGTGTTTTTCTGATGTCTCATTCTGTAACCATATTCCATATGTTTGGCAACCTCTCTCTCCCTCATATGAAGAAACTTTCAATTAATTTGGCTGCAAGTTTTGTCTCTATTAAGCTATTCCCAGAACCAATCCTTAACCCCCTAACATTATAATTAAAGCAAATTACACTTTGGAAGGCATTTGGGGTTGAGGTACTGCAGTGAAACTTCTATATCTAGAATCAGACTAACTACAATATGATGAGGGGAAGAGGGAGGCAGGAAGAGCTGAGAAAAGAAATGCACAAAAATAACAAGAGTTAGGACTTGCCTCCCAAGATGATTTTCAGCCCATCACTAATAGTTACCCCAAAGTACATGCTCCAGGGGACAACCAATTTCAATGTTGCCAATTAAACCCAACCTGTCCACCTACTTTCTACATCAGTGACTCAAAATGGTTGATTTTTGCTCCATTTTGGCCAGGTCTTCCTTCTATAAAATTGAGGATTAAAGGAAGTAAAACGTCACAGCACATCCATTTTTAGTTGATTTCTTCTCACCACAAACAATAACCCAGTTAGAACTGGGTTCTGTCCAGGCTTCTGTCCTGGACTCAGAAATTGCCCTTCCCTCTCAGAGTTCCTACCTAGAAAGAGGGTGGGGGTCCCACCACCTGGAAGCACATTAGATTCTCAATCCTCAACAAAACCCCTGTGCTGAGAATTCAGGCACAAAAACATTTTCCTCCCTGTATAAAGAAGCACAAATGAAGGAGAAAACTAAGAAAGGGAAGGTAATAGGGAGGGAGACAGGAAGAAGAAGGAAGACTGACATTTAAGCCATGATGGAATTTGCTAAAAGCAGTAGACCTGTTTGCCCTTCTCTGTCTTATGGGAATTCCAGGAAGGGGGGGAAAGGCAGAAAATCATTACAAAAATAAAATTTCATACACACACCCAGCCATCTCTGAATCCAGGAGGTTATACAAACTGCCCCTTCAATCTGTCTCCAAGCCTGGATTTCCCAAAATAGATAATAATACTCCTTTCCTCCTTTCATCAGCTAAACTGTTTCCAAGTCTCCATGCATTCCAAAGCGTCTCAGTTCTAATCCTGATAAATTTCCTTAATTGCAAGAAATGACACAAGGTCCCTCCATCCAACTCTCCAACCCTCCCCCATCCACAGCTCTTCAATTAGACTAGTTTCCCAGTCTGAGACACACCAAAGGTCCACTATTCCTGATCAAAACCAGAGGCTCAAAGGAGATTTCTCAAAGACATAACAGAAAGAAGGTTAGTTCCTCTTAATTAATTTTCTATCCTTGGATACTGCAGGTGCAACCCAATTCCCCTCCCGCCACCGCATCCAGGCTTGGGTGCCCCTCTGGGTTCTGTCTGCTAATGCCGTGCTAAGTAATCACTAATTGACTGTAGCACGAGTGAAAGAAAGGCACAAAATCCGAGGCAAATGGGAAGTTAGGACAATGGAAATATTTAGGACTGGAGGCTGTCTACACCTGGCCAGCGGGGTCATCAGGTCACTGTTCAGAATACAAGAAGCCCGTGAGCCTTGTTTTGTCTACTCAATGGAAAGAAATTGCTTTACCGGTTTCTCCGCCTCCCTCCACCCGGACCTCACCTCTCAGAGGACTGCGTTTGTTAAAAAATCGACCTTGGTATTTGCAGTCAGGTAGGCGGTCTCCGAGACGTCTTGAGGACTCACGTCGCTCTAATCCCCCCCGCATTCAAGCCTACATTCTTGCCTTAACCCGCTTTGGTTTTGGCGTGTCCAGAAGGAGGGACACGAGCTTTGGTCTTCCGTCCTTCAGCTTCCTGCCGCTCCGGGTTTGACCCTTCCTGGGCTTTGCTAGTAATTTCTCTCCTTCCTAATTAGTTTCACCTTTCAGCTTCCTTGAAGAATACATTGGCCCTGCCGTCTAAGAAAAAGTTAGGAAAAAGAAAAAAGCCCATGTTGGATGAAGCCAACCTCTGAGCGCCACGGGGTGAAGCCCCCCCGAACTGTCCCTGACCCGCTTCCTCTCGGGTGGGCGCAACGCGCGCCAGGTGGTCTTCCCAGGCGCTTAGGGTCACCACCCTCTCGCCGGGTCGAGTTATTTTGTATTGGCTGCTGCCCCGGCGTAGACTTCGTTTCTCTCGAGTCTGACCCGTCTGGAGCTCTCGTCACGGTCCGCAGAGCGCGGGCCGAACCGGCCGCCGAGCTTCGGAAGAGGACGCAGCGCGAACCCGCGGGCTGCCCCGCGGCCCTGTGATAGCGGAGCAGCTCCCCTAAGGGGGGGCCGCGCTCCAAAGGTTAAACAGTCACCGAAAGGCTCGCGCCGGCGGCGTTGGGCTTTGGTTTTGCCACCGCAAATGCACTGCATCAAAATGGGCAAGGGGAGGGAGACTACAGCGGGGTTCCCCTCGCCGGGCGTCCGTCGGCTCTCCAGCTCGCCGCGCGTCTCCCGACGGAAAAAGTCTCGCCACCGCTCCAAAGCCGCAGAAAAGGGGTTGGCCATTCTCACCCCGCTCGGGGGCTCTTGGGTGGATCGGCTGGGAAAAGGAACTCTAAGGTGGCTGAAGTCAGCCGGCCAGAGCGCAGGAAGGCCGGATGCGGTGGACACGGAGGCTGTGTCATCCCTCGCCTCCTTCTCAGCCGCGCGACCTTTGCGGGAGACGGTGCGCGCACACCCGAAAAGCATCTTTATCCGCACCTGCCTCCATTCGCAAGCTCTCAGAAACCCGGGGGCATTCGTGAAACGAGCGCCCCGGATCGTGCACCGCCCGCGGGTGAGCAGCAAATGCTTGTTGAAGCAATTTCTTGTTAGTTCCGCAGGTCACCCAGGCCCGCGTCCCGGCCGGGTCTCAGCGAGGTCACGCAGGGCGCTGCCCCCGGCCTGAGGACTCCCCTCCCGCCCAGCCCGCCCAGGCGATGGTTTTCGGAGAGCCGGGATCAAGACCTGGCTAGGAAACAACTGAGTTAGGTCCCGCTTTCTCGTCTTAGTCCCGACTCCCCATCTTCCCTGGACCCTGGGGACCACTTAGCGCAGACCTTTGCCCTTCAGCCGCTCCACCTGCCAGCTCCTGGTCGGGGTTAAGTCGTTAATTCCGCGCCCTGAGCTGACTGGTGCTGCTACTTCCTAAGTTCCCCTGCGGTCCTGTCTGCCCTCTCTGATCCAGGCAATGGAACAGAGCCCGATCGCCCCTCGGATGCCGTCGGTCAGAGGCGCTGCCGAGGTCAACGGTTTCTCCAAATTCCCTTCTGGGTGGCGCGCAGCTCTGGTCACAGGTTCAGCGGGGATCCTTGTGCTTAGATAGTTCAAATCCCCAAGCCTCGAGATTTCGTTCTACCGTCAGGAAGAGTCTGGACGTTAAAAGTTGATTGGGAACTGAAAATAGTTGTGTGACTCGGGGAAGATTTGCAGTGCCAGGATTGCTATCAGAATATCTGTATCAGAATTTGATATAAATCTCTCTCTCTCTCTCTCTCTCTCTCTCTCTCTCTCTCTCTCTCTCTCTCTCTCTCTCTCTCTCTCTCTCCCTCCCTCCCTTCTCTCCCCCCTCCCCAAAAGAGAAAAATATATAATTTTGCTCGACTCAACCAGAAAAGGCAGGAATGGAAAAAAGAGCAGGCCAGAGTTTGAAAGAACTCCAGTCACTTATGAAAATGAGTCCATTCCATCTGCTAACAAATGGCTTGCAAGAAAGATGATAATGTCAGAGGGGAGAGTTCTGGACGAAACTGGTGCTGGGAAGAAGTCCTTCATCCAGATCCTACCAAATACAAGTTCAAAAATAGAGGTAGATATTGTAAGAGACAAGGAAGAGACCTGAGGCACTTTGGTAACCTCCCCCTTCCTCCCACCTAGGTTGACTGGCTCACTAGCCAGCACTCTTGGGGGACCTGAAGTCTTTGTCCTTTTCCTGGTTTCCAGGGAGACTCCAGGGGCAATGGGTCAAAACTGAGAGCAAGGAGTGCATAAAGCATCTTTTATGTCCTTACTATAAGTCCTCAACTTTTCTGAATGGTCTTGGGAGATATGTGAGGCTAGCGGTATCCAGATGTGTACAGGGACTGCTGAATTCTGGGAGGAGAGAAACTTGGGAACACTTAGTGCAGAGGATGGTGCCTGAGAGAATCTTGATGTTTCTGTAGTCCTGAGGGAGCGGAGGACATGACCCAGACTTAGGCAGGTTATGACCAAAACAATAATGAGACCAAGTCCCTAATCAAGAGCCAGTGGCCTGGCGCCACTAACTTAGGATGATGTCCCTTTCTAAATCTATCCAAGCCAGAAAAAGACACTTAAATCTTTTAAAGGGGTACTTGGTGGCACTGGACACAAACAAGCATGCAGCCTCCTGCAAAGAGAGCACCCCACCAGCACCCAGAGCCATTGACCAGAGGCAGAATGGGGTGCTGCCCAACCAACTGCTGGAAATTTCAGGGGTTGCAATGGGATCTACCCCAGGCTGCACTTGAGATAGCTCCCAGTTCACTTCACCAGAACCTTCCTAAGCTGCTGCCACAGCTTGTCCTGAGAAGCCTGAGATGGGCATGGGACAGATCTGTTTGCCCCAAGGCTGTCAGAGAGTGAAGGTGGTTACCAGTCCCACAACCTCTCTGCGCTGTGCCGCAGGACAAGGGCAGGCAGCTGCACTAAGGAAATTTCTGCCCAGGAGTGAGCAATGGCAGGAGGAAGGGGGTACAGTATATGGAAGAGGACACCAAGGAAAGAGAAATGATTATGTTATTTGGTAAGTTTTCCCTGAAGGGAATTCCCTTCACCTGCCCCCAAATAAAAGAATATTCTGACCACCACTGAAAGCAAACTGGATTAAAACTTGCCCCTAGAAGCCAAGGTACCAGAGGCACTGAGGCTGGGGTAGCCCTGGAGACTTGTGCCTACAAGAGATTCAATTGAGGTGCCTCCAGTAAAGATACAGAACTTGACTGTGTATTGGGGGCGGGAGGAGAAAAGCAAACCAAGTCTTCCACTTCGCAGGTTGGAGGGACCCCTGTAAGGCAGCCTTACTGTCATCCCTAGAATTACCCGCCTTTCTCCCCTAAGACTCAAAGGCTGTTTCCCCTCCTCTATCCTGAGTTCTGAGCTCCATGCCCACAAAAGAGCAGCCATGTAGTCCCATTCCCAGTACCAACAACTGACTACCCAGTGACCAGATCTGCTGAATGGGGATAGGGTAAATCCATATAAATCTTAAAAGGAAAAAAGAAAAAAAAAGTGGTATTCCAAAGTCTTCGGGGATAGGGTCCTTCAGTTTTGACCAATGTCTCCTCCACCCAATGCCACAGAACAAGTCAAGACAAAAGGAAGGTATTGCCTTGCTGGGCCTCCTCTGGAATGAGAGTTCTTTCTCTACCCCATTAAGTTCTTCACAGTTAGAACCCAAACTCAGAGCCCTGGCTGACTTGGTATGAAAATGAGTTCTAGGCTTTTAGGAAATGGAGTTCCTGATGATGAAATCAAAGTTGTCTTTAAGTAAGAGAAACGGAAAGTGAGACAATCTGAGAGTGTGTTGGATGTCCCAAGGAAAAAAATCAGAATAGAGGCCGCTCACTGCCCGCCTTTCCAGGCCGCCTTCTGACCACAGCTATTACAGCACAGACATACTGGGCCACATGGACTCAGTCACACCGCAGCTAGGTCCCTTAGATTTGATCAGTTTAAGGACATGGGGTACCTCTGCCAGGTCTTGTGTTTCTTTTCATACAGGGGCTGGGCCCCCACTCCCTTGTTGCCTGTGGTGGGATTGGGACAGTAAAGGGGGACAGTGAACCTCTAATGTCTTTTGCAGACACATCTAGTAGGCAGTAAACCCTCCAAGTCCTGGCACAGAAGTGGAACTGTTTGTCAACAGTTGACAGAGAAAGACACAAAGGATAACTGTAGGTTATAATAAAGGAACAACCTAAACAGCTTGGGTGGGGGTGTTTGTGTGTGGGGGTGTCTGTCCCTTTCTAGTGCCTTCTCAGAAACTCTCAGGGGAGCCTGGGATACAGGCTCACCAGCCTGCCGGTTGAGGTGTATCGAGGGGCAGAAATCTTGCCAGGAAGAGCCCGGACGCAGGAGGGCGCGCTTGTGCTCCCTGGTAGGTAGGCAGGCACCAACAGTCGATGAGCCGGTCCTTAAACCTAAGGGTTATAACTACCTCTAGGCTAAAAAGGCGCGGGCAGAAGCACAGCCCCTTGGCAAGCGGTAAAAGGGATTCCTCTAGGGTGACAGAGGCATTCCCTGGAGCGCGCGAACCTGCAAGCAGACTCACACAACGTCCTCCCCTCAGCGGCGCCCGGTCCTCCTCAGGCCTCTGCATAGATTCTCCCTCGCAGACTCTCGGTTCCAGAATGAAAAACGGAGACAGAGTCCATCTGGGAAAATCCCTGCGCACGCACGCACACCCACTCACACACACACACACACACACCGACCGACTGACCGACCGACAGACAGACAGACCGACCGTCTGACTGACTGACTGACTTGCGGATAAACATTGAGCTCCTGCCGCCTTGCTAATTTTGGGCGCGGGAAGAAACCCGTGGGCGAGCAACCCACCAGTCACTCCCCTTCGGAGTCCGACCCATTCTGAGAGCCTGCCTTCGCGAGCGCGAAAGCGGTAGGGGAGTTCACAACTTCGTCCCGTCGCTTCTCCCTCCCCTGCATTCCTCGGCTGGCTGGAATATGGCGAGTGGACTCTCTCACTAGGAGCAGGCAGTCCCCGGCAGCGCAAGCGGCGGGCGCCGTGGGCAGCATCCACTGCGGACGCACCGGGCGCGCAGCACAGCGCGGGGAACGAGCGGTGGCCTGGGCTTCCCTGCCGCCAACGCCAGAGGCGGGGGAGGCGCTCTCCAACTTCCCGCCAGCCGGGGTGAAGTTGCACTAGCGGTACTACGAGCTTTGACCGCAGCGCAAGGTGATTTGAGGGGAGCCCACCCCCGCCGACCGGCCTGGCCTCCAGCTCGTTCCCTAAGTGTCCCCAAACAACACTCTCTCCAATGCTCCTAGAAAATCCCAGGGCTGGGGATGCAGAGTTTGGTACCCTAGGTTCGCCAAGAGTATGACCCCGGAGGCTTTCACTTTTGGCTCCGAAAGCCCGGATCCAGGTCCTTCAGCGCACTCCGGCGGGTGCCCCTGCCCTGTGACCGCCTCTGCTCTCGGGCTGTCGGTCCCTCGTTTCGCCCGCCCCTCCGGTCCAGGCAACGCGCAGCGTCCGGGCCGCCCCGCACCGGCCAAGGCTGCTAGCTGTCTTGTTATCAAATTAAATCAGAGAGAAGGGGGTGTCTTACGTTGCATCGGCACACCAAGCATCTCCGGGAGCCCCTTGACAGCCCCCTCCGCGGGGACGGCTGCGCTCTGCATCATCTCGGAGCGAGAGCCAGCGAGTCGCAGTATACGGAGGTCTCTCGCTCTCTCGCTCAAGCTGGATTCAGAAATGTGAAAATAATAAAAGCCCAACCAGGCCGCCAGAGTCACGGTGGCCGCTGGAGTCACGGTGGCAGCCGGACCCTCCGCCTCTCCGGGAGGATTCCACAGGCTGGTTGCCCCCCTCCCCCCGCCAGTCTTCAGTCTGTTTCAAATCCCTTTGATCTCGCTCTCCCGGGTTGGTGCACATCCCGGGTTGAGGAGACGCTGTTGCTGCAGCTCTGGCTTTTTTCCCCTCCTCCTTCCCCCGCCCGCTTCCCTCTCCCTCCCCCCTCCACCCTTCGCGTGCCGGCCGCCCGGGAGGCCGCGGTCACCCAGGCATTTTGATTCATTCACACTGCAGGAGCGGCCGTGACGTCGCTTTCCGCAGGGAGGTCCGCCCTTCAGCCAATCCCCCCCACCCGGCAGCGGACGGACGACCCGGGCCGGAGTGGGGGTCCCCGCACCCCAAGTGAGGCCAATGGGCAGGAGGGCGGGGCCGCAGGGAGCGGGGCGTGGCCTCGTGGCTGCACAGCCGCCTCTCCCCAGCCCCCACCCTTAGGTGCCGGCAGGCGCCCTGGGTATAAATACTGCGGCTGAATCGGCCGCGGCAGCAGGTGGTCCGGGACAGCGGCGCTTGGGTCTCTAGGTGTCCACGGGTCTTTTGGGGTTCCCGCCAGGGCTGTCGGCTGCTGTTCTCCTCTCCCCCCTTTCTGTTCTAGGAAACCGGAAGGGTGAGGCAGACCCCTCGGAGGCCTGGGCCTCAAGGCGGTGTCCCCTCGCGCGCTCCTGGTCCCGGGCTTCTCTCCGCCGGACTGAGCGCGCCCGGTAACCAGATGACTCCATCCTTCTCCTCCACCTCCTCCTCCTTTTTTCTAGCCAATTCCTCTCCCGCCGGCGCTTCCCAGCCCTTGCTCCCTCTCCCCCGCGTCTGGCTGAGGCTGGGCCAGGGACAGCCCGTACTCGGCCCGGAACACGCGAGTCACGCCGCGGGCGGCGGCGGGCTGGATCAGGCGGCCAGGGGCCGCGAGCAGAGGTAGCAGACTCGGGACCCCAGTGCGCGCCCCCGCACGCCGCGGCCCGCAGCCCTGAGTCTGTTCTCCCTCCTCGGCCTCGTCGGGGCTCGGCGCCTCTCGGCTGGGGGGCCTCCCCGGCTGCGCTGCGGGCGTGCGCCCAGCTGGAGCTGGCCTTGCGTCCCCCGAGACCGCTCCGCCGGGTCCGCTGCCACCGCGGGCGCTTTGAACAATTCTCCACCTCGTGCGCGCAGTACGGCGGCGCGCGCGCGGACCCCCTGGACTCCGCGAAGGGCCTGGGCTGCTTCGTGGCATTTACGACACACACACAAACACTTAAATTGTCAACGCGAATTCCTGGAGGAAATCAAAAGGTAGACCCAACGCAGGAACGAGGTCTCCGCGGAGGCGCTCTAACACGCCGTGGGAAACGCAGTTGACACCGCCCGACTGCAGGCGTGGGTCGCCCATCTCCTCTGCCACAGTAACCCCGCCGCTCTCCGATCCCAGCCTCCAGACACCCCCATCCTGAATTTTGCTCCAGAAATGTAAACAGATAGGAACTTCCAGTCTAGTGCGGTCCGGCTCCTTTGGGATGGGAATGCCCTCTCCAGCTGTCAAGAGAGTCCCCTGATCTTTCTCCTTGGCGTTGTCCCCAAACAGGGCACATACTAGGTTTGGTGAGGGACGAACGTCTGTGTGTTTGGGGGTTGGGGGAGGATTGTGTGGCCATCCACACTTAGAATTTATCTTCAATGAGGGCAGTTACTTGTATATGTGCTGGCACTGGGTTGGCATCTTCTCTTCCCTTGCCGTCCTGTTTGCCTGCGAAGTGACTCCAGTGCGCAGAAAAAGCAAAGAACTCGGGGACATCGTCTGTGTTTACCAAGTGTTTTTCACAGAAATAAAACTAGTGAACAAATACGAGGAAATGTCAGCTTTATCAACAATAAATGACACGCAAAACAGCATAGTACATACCTTGCTTTTTTCCTTTTTTTTTTCTTTTGGTCTGTTAAATGACCAGGGGAGGGGGCGGAGTGTAGAATTCAGTGCTGATGGAGATGATTTGAAACTGGTACTCTCACAAACATCGCTGGTTTGTGTATAAGCTCTTAAATCCGTTTGGAAAGCAACCCATAAATTTTCCAGACCCTTTAACTCATGTGACTCCACTTTTCTCTTCCACGGAAATCATCTAAAATTCTAAAACAAGTTTCGTGCATCAAGATGCTTGTTTTGGAGGTGAAAAAACCTTAAATATCCAACCAAAATAGTTTAGTGAAGTATATTAAATTTGCTTTGATTATATGTCACACAGTTATTGAAAATAATTATTTCCTGTGGCAACACAGGAGTGCTTGTAAAATACTATTTTTTTCAAAAACAGGATGCAATCTTATATGATTATAAATTCGTGAAACTGTTAGTTAAAGATAAAAGTGGTGATAATACCCATTGTGACTAGGGCATAGGGGAATTAGGAAACAATTTCCTGTAGGGGCTCTAACAAGGGATAATGTCTTCTGAGAGCATTTTGGCAATGTTTTGTAGCCTTCAGAGTGATGGATTTGACCCAATTCATGTAGTAATTTATCCACAGAAAATAATCAACAATATTAATAAATACGCAGCTGCAATGATGTGTATAGTATTTTTAAAAGAGAATAACCTACATATCCAACAATAGGGGATTAATAGATAAATTAGAATAAGTAGAATTAATGTTATATAATCATTAGAAACTACAGCAGAAGGATATTTAATATAGAAAAGTGAGATTCATTAGGAAATGGAGGGAAGGAATATGAAGCAGTAGGAACTGTTTCTTTTTAAAAAAAATTTCCTTTTAAAAATATGTTAAAATATCAAATACTTTATAGTGGATTTTTTTCTTCTTTCAGCTTTTTTCACTTTTTTAGTGAGCATATTTTTATAATGCAGAAAAATCAATATTTTCAAACACATTGGAAAAAACTGGAAGGAACTCTATCAATGCTATTCAAACATATATTGGGGGAGAAGAATATGAGGGAGATAGGCTATGAATTTGTTTCTATTTTTCATAAATGTGTTACATTTTCAACAATATTTATAAAAGAAAATATTTACAAGCAGCAAGTGTAGAATATATGCAGTAATTACTTTTATAATTTAAAATTATACTTAAACATGACTTTTGCAACTACTGCTCCCCTGCTAGGAACCTGCCCTCTTCCCTTTGCATGCCACTAGCTTGTCACTGTTGCCACTGGGTGAGAAGCAGTTTTACTATGAGAGGGATTGCTCCTCCGTGGGTGTGGGGGTCTAATTCAGGAGATATCCATTCTACCTCCATCTACTGGCAGAAGAACCCTGGGAGGGCCACATGGCATTCAGTCCTTGAACTTTGGGCAGCATCTCCCCAGCATCCCTAAGCATTTCAGCCAATAAATACCCTTTCCACAATCCAGGACTTTTCTAGTGTCCTGGTGTGAACTGGGTCAGTGTCCCAAGTCCTTCCACTATCATCTACCTCTGCCAAGGCATTTATTTCACGTCCCTCCTGGGACCTCAGCTTTCCCATCAGCAAATGATAAAACCTTAACAAAAAGCTTTCCTGACCCAGACATTTCAGAGCCTGCTGCTGCTGATAGTAAAAATAATGATAATGACAATGATAATATTATGGTACCCAGTGGTAATCAAAACAACCAACATTAATGGAAATTTTAAAACTGTGTCAGGCACCACGACAAGCACTTCTGCCTGCATGAACCCATCTCTTCCTTATAACCGTTCAATGCTGGCGCTATTATACCTACCCAGTAGATGAGAAAACTGAGGCCAACATGTGATAAATTAGTCTTTACCCCCAGAGAATAGGGTGATGGCTGAATTTGACAGAAAGACCCTCAGGTGGATCTGTTTGGACTTAAAATTCTTTTTTAAAAAAACATATATATTTTTTAAAGATGTATTTATTTATGCATACAAGAGCTGGGGTACAGGCCAGAGTCCAGGGAGGGAAGAGGATTCAACCAGACAGAGTGGGGAGCAGAACAGGCAGAATGACCGAAACACACTGCTGAGGGCAGTAGTGGGCAAGGCAGGAGAGGTCTGCCATGCCATGTGGGTCCCCTCCTTGGCCGGCAGCAGGGATCGAACTCGTACTGCAGTGGCTGCGATTTGCTTCATAGTGTGTTGCTTAACTCACTGCGCCACCAGGGAGGCCCTGGACTTAAAATTCTAAGCTGACCCAGGAGGACTTTTCTCCCTGAAGGTTACCCAGGACTGGCATGTGACCTCCTAGGAGCAGTGGTCATCAGAGACCCCTCAGACCCGTACCATTGAGTCACAACTCGGTGGTCACTGCCAGATGGGTGGGTAGTGATGTGATGTTCCCCAGGTCTTAGTTCTGCCCAGGCATTTGCTGGATAGCCAGTAGAACTACCCAGTCTTTTCTGAACATTTGCACATTACATTTCAGGGAACCAAACCCAACCTGTCAGTGGATCAGATTCTGGGGGAAGATTCTCCAGAAACCCAATTTAGGAAAATGCTTCTCCCTTGCTTGCATTTGTTTACCACTTTGCATTTTACAGAATTCTTCCACATATTTTATCTCTTTTGATCTTCATAATCATGCCTGGGCCAGGGTCTGATTATTTGGACTCAGAGAGGTTAAGTGGTTTGCTTAAGGTCAGATTGCTAGTAAGTTGCAGAGCCAACTGGAAATTCAATCCAGCCCATGACTCCCAATCTGGTGCTCTTTCCACTCCACAAAGCCCGCGTGTGTGTCTTCTAACCCTTACATTTTAGTAGCTTCCCAGACTGGGCGTTCAACCCAGTCTGCTCAGACGCCAGGAATCTTGAACTCCAGTCTCTTTCTCCACTGAGGAACAATCTCCTGGCCCCTGCTCCCTGTCACCCCGTCTCCAATAATCTCCTCCTTGTCTTCATTCCTCTCAAATCCTCTTTCATCATTTGCATTTTGAAACTGTTTCCTTAATTATTCTCCTGCTAGTGGAAACCTGCTCCTCCGTCTCTGTGGCATCCTTTGATTTATCTCTGTCTAGATAACAGCTCCCAGATTCTCTTTGGGGAATTCAATTTTCATTCATTTTTCTGCTGGGCTAGATTGATATAGACCCTCTGCCCCGGTCCATATTATTCATCCCAGCAGAGAGAACTGGGGAGACCAACCCTTAGCCTGGCCCCTGGGGAGCCACTGTCTTGTTCAGGGAGCCACAAGGAGTTCTCCAATAAAAGGACAGAGGCCTTTGCTCTTCTCCATCTGTCCACCCAGTCCTTCCAGTCATTTGTCACAGGCCCCTTTTGTGAGCCCACCACTTTGTCATTTGTCTCCTTCTCTTCCCAGAACCTTCTATGGACCTCCCCACCCCCAATGCTGATCAGAAAGCAATTGTTGCTCATCTTAAACCTGCCCCCTGTCCTTGACAGAGGAACTTAGGGACATGTAAGAGATGGTCCTGTATTTAGGAATCTTACTCTGAAGGTCTAGTTCTGATTCAGTAAGTGACTGACTGAGAAACAACCAGAAAAGGGGCTTGGGCTTCTGAGAGGAAGGAAAATGACAATGGATAACATTGCTGTAAGTGCTTGTCAACTTGTTTAATCCTACGAGTATTTTGAGGCTGATACTTTTATCAGTCCCATTTTACAGATGAGGAATCTAAGGAACAAACGGGTCAAATGAAGTGCCTGAGTTGGCACAAGTAGGAAGCACTGGAATCAAATTACAGCCACAGTAGACTGGCTCTGTGTTTGCCTCTACCATCATCAAATAACTTTTATTTGCAGTTTCCTGGGCAGAGCTAGGAGATAGGTCCTTGGACAGTAGGTTACCCTGTAAGGCAGAGTCCTTGAAGCCCCATCTGTGCAGCCACCAAACCCCCTGGTCTTTGGGTATGGGGAGCTGGGGAATGAATCAGGAAATTTGGTTTTGCCCTGGTTTGAGGGGTTATTCTCTTTTTCACCCATCAAAAATATGGAGCCTCTAAGATCAGTCTTTAATTTGTGCATTCACTGAGCACCTATTTTATGCCAGCTCATGCTAGGCCCTGGAAGGCAGCTGAGTGACAACTGCACATAGTCCATAGCTTACTCTATTCTAGACTCCCCACATTCCTGTGAAATAATAACAGTAAATGCCCCAAGTGCAATGCCATGCCTGTGCTGGGTGGGAGTTGGAGAACTGACTTAGCAAACATTTGGGTTCTGGACCCAGAGTACCTGCATTCAAATTCTAGTATAGATAGATAGATCCTGTTTGGGGTGACTTTGCCAAATCCTTGGCTTTGCCTCATCATTGGCTAAATGGGGCAATGGTAGTACTCCCCTCTAGATGGTCGCTGGAAGCCCCTAAGGGGCTTTTCTCTGCAAGTTTTTTCCTGGCATTATCATACACCCTGTTTCCCTTTATTTTGTTTTGTACTTATGGAAGAAGCCAGGAAACAGGACAGTCCTTTAGGTGTTTTCAAAAAAAGACTAGAAATTGGGCTCTTCTTTCCTGAACACATTATTTGATGTGCTCAAGTTTGCACAGGGGTTAAGTGATCCACGACAGCGGGGCCATTCTTAATTAAGTTTTTCCTCATTTGGGGTGAAGGAAACTGCTCTTAACTACAGGGTCTCTTATAAACTGAGGTCAAGGTACCTAAATCATTCCTCGGGTGAAATTTTAGCTGTCTTGTTCCCGTGTTTGGTACAAGCCCAAACACGGTGGGTGATGGCTGGGAGACGGTATTGCTGAAAAGATCTCCTGGTGCACTAGTCAGTTAGAACATAGCCTGTCCTTCCTGACACCGAGGGCAAGTTATTTAATCCTGCCAACTTCACTTCCCTCAACTGTAAACTGGGGATAACCCCACCCTGACATGGTGAGGTACTTGTGGGATTAGAAACAGCACATATGAACCCCTGAGCCCAGAGCTCCACAAACAGGAGGCACAGGAATGTCATCGAGATGGTTGTCATCAGGCTACCCCCACCAGCCATGGGAGGGGCCTGCTCCTTCTGCTGCCTCCCCAAACAGCCCCTCCACAGTCACCGAAAGACTCAATGCTGTTTTCTCTTCAGAGATTATTCTGCCCACGCCATGTACAGTTTTGCTCTTTGTATTTGTTTATCTCTAAAGTTGACCGAATCTCCAAGCTTATTTGAAGAAGTGCTAAGAGGCCAGACCGGCACAGCCAGCACCCTCTTCAATCTCTAGGAGTCAGAGAAACCCTGAATCCAAGAATGAGCTCAGTAACCAGCACTTCCGTTGTGCTTTACAGTTTGGGCTTTTGCCCGGCTCTTCTCACGTGAAGCCTCACAGGGTGGGTAAAACACCTCATCTCAAGATCCCTTTACAGATGAGCAAACTGAGGTACAGAAGGGTCACCCTGTCTGCACTACACCCCCAGGGCTGGCCCCAGAGCCTCTGATGGGCCAGTCCATTCTCTCAGCTCCTACAGGGGAGGAGGAGAGTGGTAAGTCCAGCCTGGCTCATTTAGAAATAGCTGCAGGTGTCAAGGCTAATCTATAAAACAACCCGTCATCGTCTTGGCGAAGGATTTTTACTGGAGGAGCTTAACTCAGCAGTTTCCTCTTGGGAACTGACTTACAACCAAAAAAGATGTGGATGTGTTGGATGTGAGCAGAGGCGACAGGAGAAGGGCCAGGAGGCCCGTCTGAGGAGAGGCGGCGAGGCAGGGGTCACACTCCTGACCGTGGAGCCAGATGGACTCTGTGTGGACGTCTGCAGGGGTGACCACACGAGCCTCTGCTTACTGGCCAGGGTGGTGCCCACAGTAGTAGCACCTGCCTGATAACCTTGTCACAGGAGGCCGCAAGTGGTAGCTCCTGACCTGGTACATCCAATCCCATATTGTTAACTATCTCTAGTGTATGAGGACAAGGGACTCGGAAACATAAATGTCTCTCACTGCTTGGCCTTCTCTCTTCACAGTTCTGCTTCACTATGAAGAGGCTTGTCCTTGGTCACCAGTTTATTACTCGGAAACATTGGCCTACAGAAAAGGGACCAGGACACTGTGACTATGGCCACTTTTTGATGGTCAAAGAAGAAATATGGAGAACTCGGGGGCAGTGGGAGGGCAAAGATTTCCCCATGAAGCATTCCAAGGGAGACATAAATCCTGGCTCTAATTTACATCTGAGTTTTCTGACTGAAAAGTTAAGCTGTTTTTTTCATGTTTCAACAGGGATGATAACACTCAGAACTGTCCTAAGATGGGGCTGCTGGGG
This sequence comes from Galemys pyrenaicus, assembly GCA_019455555.1. Taxonomy (NCBI): domain Eukaryota; kingdom Metazoa; phylum Chordata; class Mammalia; order Eulipotyphla; family Talpidae; genus Galemys; species Galemys pyrenaicus. Next base: position 3,215,171 of record JAGFMF010011659.1, on the reverse strand, counting down.
ATCACAGGATCCAATATGAAAGGCTCCCAAGGCAGATGCTCCATGAACATGCTTCTCTTTCCCTTCCCCTTCACACTCTCTTGGCTTTACTCTGTACATAAATAATCGAGTGTTTTATATAAATCCAGATTTTTGTTAATAGGTCCAGGACCTGAGAGTCTGCATTTCTAATAAGTCACCAGAAGATGCTGATGGTACTGACCTGTGCACTACGCTGTGTATGGGAATGTTCTAGAAATTTACTCTCTAACACAGCACCCAACAGTCACACATGGCTATTGAACCCTGAAAAAGAACTGGTCAGAACTGAAATATGTTATTATATCTTAGAATTTATAGATTTCACACAAAGAATGTAAATTATGTCACTAAGATTTTATATTATTTAGCTATTAAAAACTGAGAAATCCTGCCATTTGCAACAATATGGATGGACTTAGAGGTTCCTGCTAAGTGAAATAAGTCAGATGGAGAAAGACAAACGCCAAGTGATTTCACTCATGTGGTACATAAAGAAACAAAACAAACCAATGAACTTAATAGAACAAAAATAAACTTTTCAATTGTATGACCAAATTAGTGGTTACCAGAAATGAAGGGGGAAATAGGGTGGGAAATAGGCAGAAGTGGTCAATTAAATGGTGAAGGATGGAATTACACTTTTAGTGGTAAACTTAAACTTAATGTAATCTATACACAAGTTGATTATAATAATATACACCAAAAACCTCCATGTTACAAACCAATGTTACTTCAATAATATTTTAAAAACTTTTCTTACATCTTAAAATGATAACAATTAGATGTATTGGGTTAAATAAAATTCACTATTAATTTCACTTTTTTTCTTCCATTGGCATGATTACTAGGAAAGTTGGAATCACCTAAGTGGTTGGCTTTAGATTTCTATTGGACAGAGAAGTCGGAGGGCATTTTGACTTGTCTGTGCTGTATGTCCAGGTGTTCCTGTGCAGCCCCAAGTCCTTTTTCCTCCCAGCACCCAGCAGTTTCTTGAACCTAGTACAAGGCTAATAAGTGTTTGGTGGGTGAATGAACAGGGAGTATGCTCACAAATATAGCCTCCACAGAGCCATGGGCCCACATGCTGCAGAGGAAACCTCAGCTGCATGAGAGGGGTGGAGGGTGAGCAGCTGGCTGTGTCTGAAGAATGACCACCTCTCCCTTTTGTTGACCCCGACCTGCCACCTATCCATTCTCCTTCATGCTCGCCCCACCCTCTGCTCTTTTCAAGACTTGGAGGCCAAGAAAAAGGAATCCCAGTGTTCCCTCCCCAGGGCTCCCCAGATCAAGAGAGGGTCACAAGATTGTTTGAGTCTGGGGGCTACTCTGTGCCCCCAAGTCTTCCTGCCTCCCTTGAAAGCCACCTAACTGGTGGACCCACCCCTTCTGCTCTGCCTATCCCCCTATGATCATATCACCTCCTGAGTTTCTCTTTGTTGTGCTCTTCAGATCCCTACTTGGGGGTGGGTGACAGTCAGGGGGTGCGTGGGGGGAACCCATCATTATGGACACAGGTCAGGCATGAAGCTGCCTAGACTTCCCTGAGCTCCTATCAAAGCCCAGGGAGGCCTCAGAGAATGAGATGGAAGCAACCCCTGAAGATGCACCTTCATACCCCACACTCTAGAAATGAACAGGGAGGAGGAAGAAAGGGGAACTCGGAGCCTGGATCCCCCACTACCCCTCACTCTCAGTGATCAGTCAGGTCAGTGCAGTCGAGGTTTAGGATGGGGGAGGGGTTTGGAGGGAGAAGCAGCCACTGGAGAGGCTATCCAGGAAGGTCCCCAAGATGCTGAAGAAGGGGGGGGTCTGCCCCCAACCACAGGGTTCTGAGCTGAGTCCTCCCCCTCCCTGAGGCTGAGGATGTGCATAGGTGGGCCCACACCTCATTCCTCAGGACTTTTCTTCTCACTGTCCCTCTCCTCATACTAGGCAAACCCCCAACCTCTCATAGGAGGCAAGACAAAGAATTCTGCAATCAGGAAAACTTACCAGAGGTCAGGGGATGGATCTGCCTTCATGGTGAGGATTTGGAGGCCGGGAGCAGCTGCTGTCACTGAGTGTGGACAGCTCTGAGGACAGTCAGGGAGTGTCTGGGAGGGGAGCAGCACCCCCTTACTGGGGGGGAGCTGAGGAAGGGCCAGGGTTCCAAAGGTGGAGGCCCAACGGCTGGATCCGCACAGAGCCCAGAAGAGGCCTTCTCCTCTTCCCTCTCAGACAAGGTGCTGTGCTCCCCCTGGAAGCCGGGGAAATGAGGGTCTGTCTGGGGGAGGGTAGCAGAGGGTCTGGAGACCGCCTCAGAGAAAATTAAATTGCACTTGAGGGCAAATTCTATTAGGGAATAGAGCCTGTCTCTCAACAGCATGCGTCCATTTAAGTGATTAGCTCAGCCCAGCACCTCCGCCCCAAGCCCGGTAAGCTCTGTCCCTCATCTGGGGAAGCCAAGCCTGTGACCTCTGAGACCCAGCCACCCCTGCGTCCCACTCCTGTTCCCCAATCTTCCCTGGAAGGACCCTTCTTTCGCCACGCACAGGCAGACTCTTCAAAAGTGTGGGGTGGAACACACACAGAAAACAAGGCTAGGGAGCACCGAGTTACCGGGCTTAGGCTGGGGCAGGGACAGGGAGGTCAGAGGTCAGACAAGGGAGAGACCCCTCCCCCAACAGCCAGTGGTTAGATGACTGGATGTCAGGAAGGGTCTGGATAAATGGAGAAGAGAGATAGGAGAAAGCAAGCCAGTGAACAAAAGGGCAAGAACAAAAGTGAGGACATGCTCTTCAGCCCAGGGGCTCCCTCAGCAGGGTGGCTCCTGCCTAGAGATGGGCTCACTCACCAGTCCCTGTCCCCTGGCCAATTTTCAGGCCTCGGGCTAGCAGCTGAAGGTGCTTGTGGAGCACGGGAAGGAGCTGCCATTGCCAATAGGCCCTCCCAGGGGAGGCTACTCACGTTTCCCAGTGTCCAGGTTTTCTGGCCTCAGCCACAGCTACTAGCCCCGCCAAGGCCTCTGCTCCCCGAGACCACTGCCCCCACCCTGTGCTAATGGGGGACCTCAAAGTCCCTCCTGGGGTTCCATCTGTCTTCACAATAAGAACATTGGAATAATACACAGGCCATCCTTGACCAGACATGGGTGCCCCCACTTGTCCCATGCAACCAGCCATGTGCACTGTCTTTGGTGACTCTGAGAAGGCATTCAAGAAATTGCCGATTTTCCTTAGCTTCACTTACCCGAGGCAATCTATTCACAAGAGACCTCAGTGCCAGAGACCTCCGGCACATCACTTAACCACAGCCTCTCGAGATTACACATGAAGCCATTGTGCGCAAGGCCCGGCCCCAAAGGTTGCTCCTTGAGTAGATGATAATAAATGTTGCGATGACATCCTCAGGCCCCTCTGCACACCCCTCTGCTAACAATAAAAAAGTCTTGTTCGCCAAGATAGTTCCAGCTCCAAGGACAGGCCCCGGCATCTTGGTAAAGGTTTGTTACACACATGGACGTGGCCCAAGAAAAGGGAGAAGCCCAACGACCCCTCCCTGGGGCAGCCAGGCAGCGTGGAGCAGCTGTTCCTTCCTGGAGCAGTCTCCCAGAGGCCTGTCAGGCCTAGTTAGGCTGTGGGACATTACTGGTGTGGTCACCGGCTGGAGACTCACGGTTATGTGGCTGTCAGGGCCCCACTTACCTCTCACCCCTAATGGTCCCTGGCTTTTTATGTACTTCCTGCTCTCTGCAGACTTTATTACATGGGCCATGTGGTCTCTGTGATGAGAGCCAAGGAAGAAGGGGAGTTCTGGGATAGTGACCCAGGCACGGAGGCACAGAAAAGCCTCAGCAGCCATCTGCTTCAGCCACTGTTGGCCGGGCTGGGCCGGGCCGGACTGGGCCCCATGTCAGGTCCAAAGAGGCAGGACGCCTTTATTCCTTCCCAAGTCCTGGCCCCTCCTCACATTTCCTCTGCCATCAAGCCTCATGCGCCTCTGGCAACAGGGGACCAGATCCTCAGCCTGGAAGCACCTGAGAAGACTTCAAGCCCATCTGCCCTGCAAGACCACGTCTGTACACCCTGCATGGCGGGGGGCGAGGAGGGGTGTTTGGGGATGGGGAGAGAGGGGAAACTGGGGACATCTAGCCTAGGTATGGACACAGCAAGTGTGGGGGGCTCTATTTTCTCAGAGATAGCTAAGGCTATTTTCAGGTGGTTCTGCACAGGACTATTGCTTCTTGCAGAATTTTGTCTTTGGATAAAGTCAGTGTTGTGAGCAAGTGTGTGCGTTACACACTTGTTTTGCTGGTGTGTGTGTTACATATGCTTTATATTTATCACTGTTAAGTTATTGTGGATACTTTCAAAATGACTTTAGCATCTGGAATAACTTGTTTTTCCCCATTTCTTTAACCTACAATAATAGGGAATGAGGTGAACTTCAAAATTCACCTCTAACCTTTAAAATATAGTTCATCATAAGAGCTTTGCTTTTATGATGCTTTTTTTTTTTTTCCAAATGTGGCTACTGGTTTTTATTTTCCTTTTTTGTTTTAAATAAAGAGAATAGGTGACTTTTTTTTTTAAGATTTTTTTTATTATGCATACAAGAGCTGGGGTACAGACCAGAGCTGTGGGGCATGAGAGGAGTCACCAGAGACAGGGAGAGCAGAACAGGCAGATTGACTGAAATACACTGCTGAGGGGAGCAGCAGATGAGGCAGGAGAGATTAGCTGCGCCATGTGGGTCCCCTCCCTGGCTGGGGATCAAACTCATGCTACAGTGTCTGCAGATGCTTCATAGTGCCATGACTTAACTGGTTTTTTTTGCTTGTTTGTTTGTTTTAAAATATTTATTTATTTATGCATATAAGAACTGGGGTACAGGCCAGAGATGTGGGGGGATGAGAGGATCCACCAGAGAAACAATGGGGAACAGAACAGGCAGACAGACAGAAGTACACTGCTGAGGGGAGCAGTGGGCGAGGCAGGAGAGGTCTGCTGTGCCATGTGGGTCCCCTCCCCAGCCAGAGGCAGGGATCGAACTGGTGCTGCAGTGGCTGTGGTCTGCTTCATAGTGCATTGCTTAACCCACTGCGCCACCAGGGAGGGCCTGACTTAACTGGTTTTTAAATGAATTTTAGATTGTTAACTATTCCCTGAATACAACAATAAATTGCTCTCAAAGATTTAGTTGCCTTTTACACAGTCATGCTCTTAGAGAATATATACACATACACACATCATAGCACATGTGCATACACTATACTATATCACACCACACTATACCACACCACACCACACCATACCATACACACCCACCACACTGCATACACATATACTCCCATACACACATCACCATAACCACTACCACATTCTCCTTCATGGATTAAACTGGCATTTACACTAGTCAGAAAAGGCTACACTGTAGCGTGTGTCACAGTCCTTCCCAATGAACCACATCTCTAGTAACTGCACCTTTGTAGGGTCCCCTCCCTTTGAATCCGGGCTGGGCCCATCACCTACTTTAACCAATAGAATGCAGCAGAGGAGACACTGCCAGTGTGAGACCAAAGAAGGTGTGACCTGATATGCCAATCATGTCATACAAGGAACTCATCCAACTTAAAACAACAATGACAAAAACAACCAACCCAATTTTTTTTTTAAGATTTATTTATTTATGCATACAAGAGCTGGGGTACAGGCCAGAGTCCAGGGTGGTGAGAGGATTCACCAGAGACAGAGTGGGGAGCA